>JARHVA010009786.1:5000-87500 GCA_037957365.1 Torreya grandis | reverse complement strand
TCTAACATTTCAATCTATTTTCACAAGTATGCTTCTTGTTTTAAGTATAAATCTAATGTTAGTTCATGGTCTATCCAATTTTATTCAAGTGGATTGTAGTCTAACGGTGAGAATGATGGTGTAAAAGGTGTTGCCTAGCCATCCACCAAGGTATAAATCCAAGAGATACTAAAAATAATGAGGTTGGAATTATACCTTAGGTGAACTTGGTAGAATGGATACCCCTCAGTCCTTGACACTAAGTCAAAAAAGCATTGTGTACACCTAATCAATGTAAAAGTAAGGTTTCAATAAAAAAAATTCACATTTATCATGTATATGACCACTTCAGAAATCTAAATAAATATTGATAATTTTTAAAACCTGAAAAGGATTAAAATATTAAAATATAATCGAACATATATTATGTGTTAAGTGTTGGAAATGTATTTAAACATAATCTCTTAGATATTATAATATACCATATTATAAACTAATATTTATAATATAAGTTCTAATTAAAAAATGTCATATAATTATTATACTCTAAAATTCATTATTATCAACTTAAAAATAATACATTTTACATTATATTTGTTGAAGAATTTATCCAAAATGCCCAACTCCTCATGAGAACCTGTTATTGATATGTGGGCATTATCAAGCTCATATTATACATAAATGTAAATAAGGCATACATATCTTAGATAAATCTATATAAAATACACTGATATATATCATTCTCAAGGCACCTAGCATACATTTTGACTTGCCTCAAAAATGATATATATCGATGTATTTGACATAGATTTATCTAAGATATGTATGCTAGTTTATTTTTACAATTCATATGATTATCTATAAATATGATATGGTAAAATCTATATATTAATTATAAATTTAAATTAATTCTGATTATCTAATTATTTATAAATATAATGCAATAAAATTTATATACTACTTATAAATTATCTGTATATCATTTATTTGTTTATTTATCAAGTATGATGTTGATGTTGTCATACTTTTTTATAATATTTTTCTTTTACAATTTCATTGTTATGATTATTAATAAATATGGTGTCATAATGAATATGATGTGAAAATATGATTATTTATTTATTTATAAATTATGATGTTATAATATAATACAAGTGGTCAAGTGGAAATCAATTTCACACTAAAAGAAATGAGGGAAGTTGTACAATAAAAAACTTAAATGTAAAATGTTTGTATTTGACCTACACAATTTACCCATTTTTTAAATCTTCTTTATTGCTTATTTCCCTTGCTCTACTTTACATTTTTGTTTATTTTTTAGTTTGTAATTATATGTTTTTAAATAGTTATGTCAGTTGTTTTATTTTTTATTTAATCATGTTGGTTTTAAAATAATTAATTTATTTTATATTGTCAACTTTTAAATAATTAAATGCTAACATCCTCACGCCATTACAGTGCCCAATTTCTCCCCTAGATGCTATTGTAGGAACACCTATCATTGTAATAACAATCCTAATGCAAGGTGAACAATAATTTCATAATCAATAAAAAAATTAAACTACAAATGAGAATGTTATTTTATTATAAAGTTCCTTCCACCAAATAAGTGACATAAAAATATCATGTTGGCATTGAAATTGAACATGAATTCCTTACCTTTCAGTGAATTATAAGTGATGCTATTCATTTATAGATGTGTTCTTAGGTATGTTAAATTTCATTTTGAGTATTGTTAGTCTCCTTCAAGATCATTCATGATTCCAACATTCATTTGATACAATTTGTTCAAATTGGTACTTCATCTCTTATAATCCTAAGAGCTAGATCATTAGAAAACTATGTTTTCAAGTAATGGTAGCCAACATGACTATGTGAAAAATAGCATAATAGTTGAAAATAGAACATCCATGATTTTTGAAAATCTAAACAAATTAGTCTTGATAAAAGAAATCATGTTCCCATGTTTAAGAACTAAAATTGAAATATCGACTATAATCAAATACATAAAGTTATTAATACAAAAGCCCTTAATTATCCTCATTAATAAAATATTAATTCCAATTTACTAATAAACAATATGACGTTAACTATTGAAATCTTCAAATATTTTTAGTAACAAGATAGTGTGAATGTGAATTAATGGCTATGTTAACATATAAAGATGTGATAAGTCATACATTAACCAATACACCAAATCATTACTCTAAACCAACCACTTAGTATAGTAAGTCTATTCTAGGGGTACACATAACTTCATCCAAGATATTCACTCTCAAATAAGTTTTCTAGCCATCTTGCCTTGTACCATGACCCAATATATGTCTATTCCTCTAGACATATGCATAAACCCAAAAATATTACTAGATACCATTAAGTGATAGTAAAATTATAATAAGTATCAAACCAAAAATATCTATGAACAATAAAATTTGCTTGAGCACCATGTACCATTTTCTCACTACACTATTCAATAATGGTTGTTACATTAGTCAAAACAACAACATTTTCAAAATTTAACATCTCTCTTGAAATAGCTCTTCTAACACATGCTCTAATACTGTCATGTTCCCCTTTTCCATGGCCCACGTCAGTGAAAATCAAAATATGTTTTACAACATTGGTAATGTGCATCCTACTTAACTAATAAAACATATGTATTTTTTGAATTATTATGTGAAATTGTTTAACCAAATGTAATTTTGATTGAAAATAATGTTCATCTTAGTCAGGTGTTTATAAAACATCTAAAAATAACCTTGCACATACTCTATAAAGTGTGATAAGTCATCACTGATAAATAAATGGTACTCCTTTAATATTTTTAGATTTTGATTTGTACTATCAAGTTCATGCATGAATATGAAAACTTATACTGAGTTGTAACACTGTTGCTAAATTTCAATTTGTGTTTTGAATGTGTAATTGTCAATAAATTCAACTAATAAAACAATAGAACCAAGTGGGAATGTGTCATTCCTTAGCTTGAAATTTTCATCCAACCATCTATCCTTGTGTGTGCACCTTGCATACTCACAAAAAATTTATCCCTAAATTTGACAATAAATTTTGAAATAGATATCTATTTTGTAACAAGTTCACACATTTTAGATTCTTTTCCATCTTTTACTTGGTAAGTCACATATTTGTATTTTTTCAAACCAACTAATTCATGTCCAATTACACTTGTACTCTCCTCATGGATACAAATTTTTAATTTTGCCAGTCCACTACAAATGCTGAAATTTCAATCCAATCATACTTTCTTATAAAAAATTGTTTCTCTAGTCTTTCAAAAAAAAATGGTTTGAATAAATATCTTGGCTGATTTTGGTGGAAATTCTAAGCCACTCTCATAAAAAATGTTTTTAGTATGCAAAGCACAATGTATATGATGAAAAAAATCATAATGCATTGAAAATTCAACACGTTGCCTACAACAAAAAGTGTGTGTGTGTGTGTGTGTGTGTGTGTGTGTGTGTGTGTGTGTGTGTGTGTGTTTGTGTGTGATTTATTTTTACATAAAAGGTTTTGACTATTTTAAAATACCTTTGACTAATAGATTTTTTGGATGTTTTTCTAAAAACATAGAGTACAATTGTGTTTGAGTCATATCAATGAAATATTTTGGATGTGGTTCATGGTTGAAAAAACCAACTCTTATTTACACTACATCTCTTGTATTTAGTGAAACTCTTTATTGTCCTTCCGAAATTGTGCAAGTAAATATTTGAGAGCATGGAATATAGACTTATCATTTAGTGGAAGTCTAACAGAGAATGCCCAGAGCTCATTGGTATTAGCACCATTAGGTCTTTGACATATCCTAATCACTTTCATTAATATTTTTATATTTATGTTTAGTGCTTGGCTACTTTCTGAAATCAAATATTTTTTCCCTATTTGACCACTTACTACATAAGTTGTAATTATACATTGGGAAACATTAAAATATTTTTTGTATGATGTTATGACTACATTATAATATGCATCATGTATATTTTCAACAATTTCATTGTTTTCACTTTCCATGTTAAATGTTTATAGTCCTATGGTGTAAATTATAGGTCTCATCTTAGTCAATTTCATTAATAAAACAAATAATTGAAAATTTTGACTATTGAAATCTAATTTTTAAAACAAATTATCCTATATTTTTAAACTCGTCTTCTTGAATTCAATCAAAAATTTTGTTACACATTGGATTCAAAATATTTTCAATAAATTTAATTAAGTACTTGCCTTTTACATGTAAATATTTGAAGGTTTTGTTAATGGTGTAATTTGTTGAGAGGCTATTTTAAAATTATTATGTTTACTACTAGTTTATTCATTATTACTTCCATAAAAGTTTATTCATTTCTAATTTCACCATTATGCGTTTTCATGAAATTTTATTCATTTTTATGGGGTAAATCATCATGTATAAGTTCTTCATCAACAAAATAAAACACTTTACACTTTGAGTGTGTACTTGAAACATAATTTAGAATTTTTGGTAAACATTCATCATTGTTATTTAATTCTTCATTGTCAATGTCATCATTATATATGATATTTGGTTCATTAGGGATAGTTTTTGTACCTTATCTTGAGCAATTATTTTGAGTTCATACCTTCTATTTTTGTTTCAACTCTTGTAATTGTGCCAATGTTTTGTGACATAACTACTTCATCTTCCTTGAATGAGACCCTCACCCATGAATAGACAAAGAATAATGTGATTAATTTTGATTGTGGGGTCCCAAATAATAATTTCATTTCTTTTGTCCTCATCATGCAATGCATATAATGATATAAAGAATGTACGTGAAGTTAGATGATCCAAAACTCAGAAGTTCTGGTTGATAAATATTTCAATAGCATAGAAATAACACAGTAACAATGAATTCTCTGAGAAGAGATGTAGTATTACTCAAGATCACAATACAAATATATGCTTATCTCTGGGAAGAGATGTCTGTCTTCACATTTTATGTTACCTCTTCTTTTATACACATTTTGAAAGCATGGGGAGGATGTGTAAGGTCACCAATCTCAAGGGAGATTAATTGGTTTGAATTTCAAGATTTAAAATAATACAGAATTCAAGGAATTACTATTTTTAGAAACTTAGTATTTTTAGACTGCACTACTAAAATTGAAATTTGGGGTACTTCCATTGGGTTTTCAGGGGTAAAACTTCATTTAACAAATATCTATGCCATCTCACGATGTTATCCTCATTCTTTTCTTTCCAACAGTTCAAACGGTGAGTCAATTGGAGCTACGGTGCAAAAGTTATGGCTCCCAGAAGTGCTATCATCAATTGGGGTGGAACTGTCACCCGAATTGTCACCTAAATTGTTTCCTGGATCATTGGAATTCTTGAAATACCCTAAAAATAGATGTTAGACAAAGAGTTTTTGTCTATTGTGCTAATAATGTGTATGCATTATAACATTATATTTATACAGTCATATATCATATTTTTATGATATATGATTAGATTATGTGATGCAATCCTATGTTATATTATTATGTCATCTGATTATTTGATGCACTCTAGACTATGTAATATTATTATGTCATGTAATATTATACAATTACCTTTGTATTTTCATTTATGATATAATTATAGGGTCAATTTAACCATATGTTTCATCCTATACAATGGATTGAGCCATAATTTAGGTTCATGAGGCTTAATTTGGCCTGAATCACATCTTTAATTGCACCAATTAACTAATTGGATCAATTCATGTTAAATTTATCCCTAAATGATGTCTTTCCTTTATTAAGTTAACTTGAAATGACTCAAATTAGCCCCAATTTCCTTCATGATTAAATTGGAAGACTATATTATTTATTATGTTATGATATTAGGGTCGATTGATCCATAAATTTCATCCTATATAGTCAAAATTAGGTTCATAGGGTTCAATTTTGCCCAAATTACATCAACTAATTGTAACCCTAAACCATAAATCCTAAGAGCTAAACCTTAAGCCATAATTTAGGTTGACATGGATTAATATGGCCTAAATCACATCCCTAATGACACTAATTAACTAATTGGATCAATTCATGACATAATTAGAGCTAATTTAGCCCTAAATCATGTCTTGCTCTTGTAGTTATGTTGAAGGGCTCAAATTGACCCCAATTTCCTTTTGAATATGTGTACTATTTATTTTAGGCTGATATGATAGTGGGATCAATTTACCCCCAAATTGTATCCTATATATTCAAAATAAGGTTCATGGGGTTGGATTTCATCTAACTTGCATCATTGATTATAACAATCAACTAATTGGTTGTATATGTCAGGACATGTGAGCTAATTTATATTCCTAATTCACATCTTATACTTGAATTTAGGTTCAAAAATTTTAAATTGGTCCTAGTTACCTATGTATTTGCATTTACAATATAATTAAAGGGTCAGTCAAGTCATATTTTGCATACTATACAATAAAGTAAGCCATAATTTAGGATCATGGGTCTCAATTTAGACCAAATCATGTCTCTAATTGCACCAATTAACTAGTTATATCAATTCATGATTAATTTATCAACAAATAATTTCCTCCTCTTATAATTAGGTTGAAGGGGCTCAAATTGACCTCAATTTCCTTTCTGATTTAATTGGTGTACTATTTGTTTTCCTTTTCTATGATATTGGGGTCAATTAACCTCCAAATTACACCCCATAAAGTCAAAATTAGGTTTACAAGGTTCAATTTCATCCAATATGCATCATCTAACTATAATCCTAATCCCTAAAATCTAAACCATACCCCATACATTAAGTACACAAGGCTCAATTTGGCCTAAACCATCTTTGTAATTACACCTGTTGTCCCCCAAAAAATGACTTCTTATTTTTGGGAAAAAATACGAGCTATTTTGGGCCTATAGGGCCAAAATTCCTCTCTTCCCTTGTCAAAATTTATTCAGGGGCTTACAAATTCCTCATTTTTTCAAAGCTTTTAAGTAAAGGAAATAGCGGGTTCAAAGGTTTAAAGGGCTATGCACATATGTCAAAGGGTCAAAGTTAAACCATTTAAAGGATCTGTGGCCCCAAGCACTTAGCGAGTCTCAAAAGCTTAAACCATTGAACCTTGAACCATTTTGGTTCATCGATTCAATGGGTTCAACATTCAATCATTTCAAAGGATTCAAAGTTCAATCGGTTCAATGCACGGGTTCAACAGTTCAAAGGTTGACCCAGTTAAGGAAGGACGTGCGCAAAAGAAAGAGTCAGGTGGACACTACCAAGTGTCATCGGCCAATCCCCTTTATGCTTTGTTTAAGAGAAGTGGTAGAAGGTGCCACATGGCCCTTTTGAAAACTCAGCGAAAGCCGCCACGTGTCAGGATTCATGTGATTGCTAAAATTACTCAGACCATGCCACATGTCAGCATTGTAACTCAGTGAAACGTGACACGTGTCAGCATTCACTTCTCAAAGTTCCTTATAAGCTACAGGGTTCCTTTAAACAAAGCTTCTTTTAGATTTCTGTGGAGGGAAACAAGTGGCAACTGCAGAAGGCTTCACTATGTTTTTTAAAGAGCAGCAGACCATGCCACGTGCCCCTGGCAGATATCCACGGAGGCTGACAAGTGTCATTGTCCACGAGAGCCCAAATGAGCCCCAAGCATTTCTATGGTTTTACAAAGGCCCAAGAAGGTAGATGCTTCCAAGTGTCAATAGTGGAAGATGCCATGTGTCCTCACTTGTTCCTATGGAAGATGCCATGTGGCACTTGTTCAAAGATCTTGAAGGACAAACACATTTGTGGAGGGACACTCGACATTCAAAAGCAGACCTTTTTAAAGATATTAAATGGAAAGTTCCCTTTGAGAAAGGTTTGAGCCTCAAAGTGTAGTGGATACTTCCAAGGGTCACATGTTGAGATGCAGTTTCAAATAAAGCTTCATAGAGCAGAACCCACCATGTGTCTCGACCCAGTGCAGTGGAAGCTTCCACGTGTCTGCATCCATGCCCCCCTCAGCCTCTAACAGTTTCAAAGATTATTCCAATAGGCTTATTTAAAAATAGAGGATGCCACCACATGTCCTCACCTGCATCATAACAAGATGACAGGCCTACATAAATCAAATTTAAAGCAACCAGTTAGCCGTTAACCTTCAATAGGGGAAAGACCCGCGAATGCCGAATTGACTGCAATCAAGTGTCTGTTGATTTTTGTGGACTAAAAAGATGAACCCAGATGCATTCAAAAAATCCTAAGGCCAGGGTCAAGAGAAGGAAGAGACAGAGAAGGAAACTCAGCATGAGTTACTGTCAGTAGGTGAAGAAGTTCACCAGGTAGATATTTGGGGTCTGCTAACATTGAAAGTGCCATCTATTTGTCCCCTTGGAGGTGAAGGTATAGTAGATAGTTGCAAAGCTAAGTAGGTGAATGAATGAGTGATTCAGGCTAAGGAGAAGGCACTAGAGATGAATCAACACACCATGATTAAGGTAGCCACCTTGCTCCAGCATAACCCTTCTTGACAAAACCAAGAATGCATCCAAGGCATCGAATGCACCGAATGGGTCACTCCATGGGACAAAGTTCCAAGTCTCTCCTGCCCTCTATATAATGTAAACTCTTTCATTATTACAAGGGAGATCTTCCCCTTACCAGAAGTGAAACTCTGCCCAAATTGAAAGGCATTATTGACATGTTGAGCTCAGATTGTAGTTCATATTTCTTTGATTGAATGAGAAAGAAAGTTACTTGCAGACTTTATGCTCTTATAGCTTGTGCTACTTTAGGGGATTGTTCATATGTCTATCTTCTAAAATCATTCTTGTTTATCTAATTTAACAAGCAGAACTAGTGGGGGTGATAAGGAAGGTGTCCTGAAGCCAACTACTTTCAGACTTTGCAATGTCATAGTTGTCTTCGTTGTGTGTTTTTATTTTTTGTTTCTCTGTAAAAGACCTTGGGATGACTTTATTCCCTCATTGTCTTTCGTATCTCCTTCTAGGGTAGCCAAGGTGGAGACTTTGTGCTACATCTTAGATTGCTGGTTACTTTGGACCTGGTTACCAGTCACTCATTACCAAAAAGAGTCTTGTTGTTTGCAAGAATAAGCACTTCTGAAAGAAGAGAAGTGCCTTATGTCACTTCACTAAGATTTCTACTATCTATGAAGGGATCTGGCTCTTGGTTGAATGTTACTTCTAAAAGAAGAGAAGTGTCATCACCAATCACCTAGTATTTATCCTCTATTTGTCAGCATCATCTCTAAAAAAAGAGAGATGGATGGTTTATCCCACCCCTGTGTCTTACTTTCTACTTATTTATATAGTATATAGCCTCCACATATTTAATAGGGAACTTTCGCTTGATGAGAGGAGAGATTTGTCCCCTGTTGATGTAGTAAACCTGCACACTAGGATGACTCATCTCCTTATGCTATGGTGATAGGAACTATTTTGGTCACTAGTTAGCTGGCTGACAAAATATTCACCCAATAGTTTTTGGTGACTCCGCTGGGGACACAATAATTTTGTGCAATTTAGAACCTCAAGTTTCAGATTGAAACATCATTTGTGTCTTACCCATTATCATTATACCCTTATCTATTACCAACTCTAGTGACTCCATTACGTGTCCTACCCATTATTCATTATAGCCTTAGCATCTTCCTCCACCTCTATTATATTATCTAGTCTGCAAAACTAGAGCTGCTAGGAAAGAGTGCATAGTTTGAAGCCTCAAACCTCAAGTTAAAGTAGGGCCAGTCCTTTTCCATTTTTGATTCACAATCTACGCACTCCACCCAGATTTGTTATGCCTATTTTACATAATTAAATCATGATAGTTCGATGCCTCTAGGGTAACTCTTTTGGCCCACTCAACTTGACTCCTCCTCTGCATGAACTCCCATGTAGTTTGAGAAAGAATTTACCCAAATTCTTTGGTGATGGGATAGTTCACCCTAATGAACACATTGTAGCCTTCAGCATAGCCTATGGTGTTATAAGGGTGGAATTTGAAGACGTGGCAATCAAGATTTTTGTGGAGACACTACAAGGTGCTGCTACAAACTGGTTCTACCATCTGTAAGCTAGATCAGTGACTGACTGGGATACACTCAAAGCCAAGTTTGAAGCCAAGTTCAAGCCTATAGAGAATGTGCATGCTTTGTTGGCCTAGCTCACTTAGATGAAGAAGGAACCTCATGAGCCTATGAGGGATTTTATTGCTAGGTTCAACAAGCTAAGGCATAAGATTCCCATGGTCGCCCAGTCAACACCTTAGAATCTCAAATGCTTCTTCATCAACTCATAGCTGCTTGAAGTGAGTTTTTTGTTGAGATGGGATAGGCACATAAACCTTGAGGCTGCTCAAGACTTGGCTACTGAGCTAGAAGATGACCTTATCTTGGCAGGAAAGATAAGGAGAGATCCTAATAGAGGTAAACCCTCTTCATATTTTGAATACTCACCCATAGCCACCATTGACCCAATGGTACAAAAGCTAGCAAATGAATTGCTAGCCTTGAAAAGGCAAATGGCACAAGGTATGTATTCTGCTCCTCTATATAAAGATATACCAACGAGGACATTTCCTAATCAACCATATCAAGGCAACGTTTCCAAAAGTTAAGGGCAACCAAATCTCCCTTCCCCAAAGAGGAACCTTGTCCTTGAAGCACCTCCAATCAACTCAGTAGTTGGATATATAGAAATAGAACATGTTTCCCATTTCCAACCTGAGTTTGAGCAATAAAATGGTGTTGATCTCTTCAGGGAGGATCTAGAAGAATCAGCTAGTGACTCCCACATTGGTTTCCTAAATTACCAGGATGAACCTTGAAGTGAAGGTGAAGCAGTTGAAGAATCATACACAGTATTCAACTAGTTCAAGAATCAGTTAGCCCAACAAGATGATAAAGAAAGAATAGAGGAATGAGCTTAGCCTGTAATTCCAATTGCTAAGCGGGGAACCACTCTACCTTTCCAGTCAAAGGACCCAATGATTGCCAAGAAGGTTAGTACATAAAACATCTCTACACCTTCTACTTCAAATTCACAGATCAAACCTCCCCCTCCCAAAAACCAAAAGGATGAAATCCCATCCTCTCTTCCAAGTCCATCTCAGTCATTTGCCATGATTGATCATGTCAAGAAATCCAAAATTCAAATGACTGAGTTTGAATCCCTGCAAGCCAATCCTGAGCAATTAAACATTGGTGGAGAAGCAGGTGCGGACTTATCTGAGGCAAAGATTATGGTTACCCAAATGTCGGCCCCTGCTACTCAATTCTATTTGAGCCTTCAAGTAGGGGTAATTACTTCTTAACCATAGAGGACACTCATGTCCCAGCTGATGAAAGTCCTATAGCTGGCGATCCAAGATTTCATCCAAATAAAGCATCAAAAAAATTGGTAGGGCGTAGTATAAATCAAGAAGGATATTCCATCTCTGATGACGATAAATCTAATAAAAGATCAACTTTTGATGATGCTTGGATCCTAAAATCTGATGGCAGTAATTCTTCCATAGCTAGATGCAGATCTCTGTTGCTCAGATTGAAAACTACTCAGGGTGAAGAGGTTAAACTCCTTCACACCAAAGGAGACATTGAGCTGATGGTTTGTCAGGAGTTTGATAATGACAATCAAAGCATGTGCTGGACTAAACTAGAAGAATAACAAGTTATGATGGTGGACCATACTATTATATTTTGAAGTCATCAAAAGGAACTCTTTGCCAAGAGAGCAAGGAGTTATGGTTTTCAGTTTAAAGACCACGTCCTGCCATAGGGAAAGAAAAAGAAAGAGCCAAGAGGAAGACACAAAAAATTGGTTTCCTAGTGGAGAGTTCCATTTGCCTATCAATGTTTCTGGGGAACAAATGGTTTCCTACTGGTTTATCAGGATGGCACACCATTTTCACTATCTCGAAGTGGGCAGCATCTGAAGTGCTTCAAATTTTGAGGCATCAGATAAGATCATTTGTACATATGTATATCTGTATAGTCTTTAGTTCTATTTTGTGCTTTTTGTTTTCATTTTTGGAGCCTTTATTTTTGAGTAGCATGAATCCTACCCTAATGGGACACTTCAAGGCACTAGAGATTCTAGTTTCTACTCCCCTCAGCTATGTTTCAAGTTTCCAAATTGAAGGAAGTTACCCAACAGGAGCCAGTTATTATCCCCCAAAAAATGACTTCTTATTTTTGGGATAACATATAAGTTATTTTGGGCCTATAGGGCCAAAATTCCTCTCTTCCCTTCTCAGAATTTATTTGGGGGCTTACAAATTCCCCATTTTTCAAAGCTTTTTAGTAAAGGAAATAACGGGTTCAAAGGTTCAAAGGTCTATGCGCATATGTCAAAGTGTCAAAGTTCAACCGTTTAAAGGATCCACGACCCCGAGCACTTAACGAGTCTCAAAAGATTGAATCATTGAACCATTGAATCGTGAACCATTTTGGTTCATCAGTTCAACATGTTCAATGTTCAATCAGTTCAATGGGTTCAACATTCAATCGGTTCAATGCATGGGTTCAAGAGTTCAAAGGTTGCCCCAGTTAAGGAAGGACAAATGCAAAAGAAAGAGTTAGGTGGACATTGCCAAGTGTCATCGGCTGAGCCCCTTTATGCTTTGTTTTGGAAAAGTGGCTGAAGGTGCCATGTGTCCCTTTTGAAAACTCATCAAGATCTACCACGTGTTTGCATCTGTGTGATTGATAAAAATACTTAGACCACACCACATGTCAGCGTTATAACTCAGTGGAATGTGACATGTGTCAGCATTCACTTATCAAAGTTCCTTATAAGTTGTAGGGTTCCTTTTAACAAAGATTCCTCTAGAGTTCTGCAGAGGGTGACAAGTGGTAAATGCGAAAGGCTTCACTATGTTTTTCAAAGAGCAGCGGACCATGCCACTTGCCCCTAGCAGAGATCGATGGAGGCCAATAAGTGTCATCATCCAAGAGAGCCCAATTGAGCCCCAAGCATTTCTATGGTTTTGCAAAGGCCCAAGAAGGTAGATGCTGCCAAGTGTCTGTTGGGTGAATATTTTGTTGGCTAGCTAACTGGTGACCAAAATAGTTCATATCACCATAGGATAGGGAGATTAGTCATCCAATGTTACAAGTTTACCACATCCAAAGGGGAAAAATATCTCCTCTCATCAAGGGGAGGTTCCCTATTAAATATATGGAGGCTATATATTATATATATATAAGCAAAAAGTAAGACACAGGGGTGAGACAAACCATCCATCTCTCTTTTTTTAGAGATGATGCTCACAAACAAAGGAGGAATCTTGGGTGATTGGTGATGACACTTCTCTTCTTTCAGAAGTAACATTCAGCCAAGAGCTAGATCCCTTCCTGGATAGTAAAAACCTTAGTGAAGAAATAGAAGGCACTTCTCTTCTTTCAGAAGAGCTTGTTCTTGCAAACGACAAGACTCTTTTTGGTAACAAGTAATGGGGTAATAGGGTCCAAAGTAACTAGCAATCTAAGATGTAGCACAAAGAATCCACCTTGATGGCCCTAGAGTGAGATATGAAGAACAATAGGGGCACAAAGTTGTCTAAAGGTCCTTTACATAGAAACATAAAAGAAAAACACACACTAGAGACAACTATGATAGCAGAAAGTCTGAAAGTAGTTGGCTTTAGGACACCTTCCTTATCACCTCCACTAGTCCTACTTGTTAAATCAAATAAATAAGAATGCTTTCAGAAGATAGACATAAGAACAATCTCCTAAAGTAGCACAAGCTATAACAACACAACATCTGCAAGTAACTTGCTTTCTCATTCAATCAAAGAAATATGAACTACAATATGAGCTCAAAGTCTCAGTAATGCCTTTCAATTTGGGTAGAGTTTTGATTTTGGTAAGGGGAAGATCTCCTTTACAAATGATAGATATTACAATCTTATAGCAACTACGCAAGGATTGGCACTTTTTTCCATGGGACAACCCATGCTGCAGTCAACATCTTCAATGCACCTTCAGTCTTGTCTGGAGAGACCATGCTGAGAATAGTGCACTACCATAACTATGGCATGTCCCTTCATGTAGTATGTCTCTTCCTTGGTATGGACCATCTGGTCCTTTTCCAATTTGTCTTTACTTCATGGAAGAAAAATAGGCCGCGTCCTTGGTTTGGTGCACTCAGAAGTCTACTTGATCCACTATTCACCTACTACAAATAACTTTTTCAAAGATATTTTTGGTCTTTTGCATTGATCTTCTCTTCCCTGTAGCAATTTAAATCTTCAGGCTATTTGGTTGAACCATCACTTTAATTGAACTTGCCTTTGGAATCGTCCATGTTGCTTCTTTGTGCTTTATAGACCTTCTTGTCTAAGTCTTTTGGGGGGTCCTTTCTGTGTCTTTGACAAGTGGCAAGTTCCACTGTTATGAAACTCATTAGAAACTTATGAAAAATGGGGTCCATGACAGATTTTGCCTGAGCAACTCCAAAAGGGGAACATGGATGAAAACACTTGTCACATTCCCTTGAGTCATAACATGACACGTGACGTATTCCACTTAACTTATAAAAGCTTTAGAAACCTTTGGGGGTCCTATAGAAGATGACACATGGTAGCTTCCACTCTAATTTATAATGGACATGTGGCAGCTTTTGCTGCACTTTGTCTTTCTCCATCGAGCAATTTTTCATGGGCTTTTCTCTTCAATCGGGCTTTTCCTTTAGACAAAAGTCTGAAGGAATTCCTTCGGGATCTATCTTAGTCATTTTCTCATAGAAAATACTTTTGAAAGGACTCTAACGACTCTTTCACTTAATAATTTCCTTTAGACAAAAAGTTTGAAGGAAATGTTCTCTATCAGCCTTTGAACAAACCTAAAGGAATTTTATCTTTTCAGTCAGTCGCTTGGTTCTTCCTTTGAGTTCTGCACTTTATTTGAATTTCAACAGATATTCCCTTTAAATTTGATGTCTGTGATGCTGTCAATGGTTGCTCGCTGCTTGAATCGTGTTGAACTTTGAACCTATGAACCATTTGAAAGTTCATTGGTTCAAAGCTTTGTCAGTTCACTCTGTCTCTTTTGGTCCATCGCTTCACTGCTTAAGCACTTCTTTCCTTGATTGAGGCCACCTTTGAACCTTTGAACCCATGAACCATTGAAATTTGAAATATTTTGGTTTAAGGTTTAATTAGTTCATTGGTTCATCCTTTGTCCATCACTTGTTCTTTTTAAGCTCTTTGATCTTCATCGCACTGGTTAAACCTTTGAACCTGTGAACTCGTTGAACCTTTTGGTCATTGAACCTGTTGATCCATTGAACCTTTGAACCAAAGTGGTTCAATGGTTCAACAGTTCAATGGTTCAAGCCTTCTCTCTGATAAGTGTTTTGAAGACTGTTGAACCTTGAAGCGGTTGAACTTTGAACCTTGACAAATGCACTTAACTCCTGCTGATGATGTTGAACCATTGAACCCATTGAACAAAAATGGTTCAAGGTTTAATGGTTTAATTGTTTGATTCTTGTTTATAAGCTTGCTGATGGATGCTTTGATTGAACCTTGGCGTTGAACCAATCCTAAAAATGACTGAGTGCTGGAAACTTGTGTTATTTTAAGAGCTTGCTTCTTTCCTGTAGAGTCCGTAGAAATCAACTTGTGAAGCTTGTAGAATTTGGCCTGCAGAGTCTATAGATTTTCTTCCTATATATTCTATAGATTAAAGCCTACAGATTCCATAGATCGAAGCCTGAAGAGTCTGTAGATTCAAGCCTATAGAATCCGTAGATTTTTGAAAAGCTTGAAAAAAGAGGAATTTGAAAGCTCAGAATGAATTTTATCAAAGGGAAGAGAGAAGTTTCGGTCCTTTAGGACCAAGATAGCTCATATGTTGTTCCAAAAATGAGTGACATTTTTGGGGACCAACATCTGGCTCCAATTGGGGAACTTCCTTCAGGTGAAAACTTGAAACATAACTGAGGGGAGTAGAAACTAGAATCTTTAGTGCCTTGAAGTGTGCCATTGGGCTATGGAGTCATGCTACCCAAAAAGAAAGGCACCAAAAATGAAAATAAAAAGAAAAAAATAGAACTAAAGGCTGTACAGATATACATATGTATAGTTGAACTTATTCAATACTTCAAGAATTGAAGTACTTTAGACGCTGCTCCTTGTGATGTGAAAGAAAGGGGATGTCATCTTGATAAACCAACAGGAAACCATTCTATCCCTAGAAATGGTGATGAGTGAATGGAGCTCTCCACCAGGAAACCAATTATCTGTGTCTTCTTCTTGGCTCTTTCTTCTTCTTGCCCCATGGTGGGATGTGGTATTCAAAATGAAAACCATAACTCCTTGCTCTCTCTGCGAAGAGTTCCTTTAGCTGACTTCAGAATACAACAGTATGGTCCACCATCATAACTTGTTGTTCTACTAGTTTAGACCAGCACATGCTTTGATTGTCAGCATTAGACCCCTGAAAAACCATCAGCTCAGCATCTCCTTTGGTGTGAAGGAGTATGACCTCTTCACCCTGAGTAGTTTTCAATTTGAGCAATAGAGATCCACATCTAGCTGTGGAAGAATTACTGCCATCAGATTCCAGGATCTAAGCATCATTAGAAGCTGATCTTCTATCAAATTTATCTTCATGGGAGATGGAAGATCCTTCTTGATTTGTACTATGCCCTACCAATTTTTTTGATGCCTTGTTTGGATGAAATCCTAGATTGCCAGCTACAGGACTTTCATTAGCTAGGACATTGGCGTCCTCTATGGTCAAGAAGTAATTACCCCTGCCTGAAGGCTCAAATAGAATTTTAGTAGTAGGGGTTGACATTTGGGTAACCACAATCTTTGTCTCAAATAAGTCCGCACCTGGTTCTCCACCAATGTTTAATTTCTTAGGATTGGCTTTTAGGGATTCAAACTCAGTCATTTGAATTTTGGATTTCTTGACATGATCAATCATGACAAATGACTGAGATGGACTTGGAAGAGAGGATGTGAGTTCATCCTTTTGGTTTTTGGGAGGGGGAGGACTGATCTACAAATTTGAAGTAGAAGGTGCAACGAAGTTTGATGTACTTACTTCTTTGGCAATCATCGAGTCCTTTGACTGGAAAGGAAGAGGGGTTCTCTGCTCAGTAATTGAAATTGTTAGTTGGGGTCACTCCTTTGTCTTCTCTTTATTAGCCTACTAGGCTGATCGATTATCAGACCGGGTGAATAATGCGTATGATCCTTCGACTGCTTCACCTTCACTCCTAGGTTCATCCTGGTAATTTAGGAAACCAATGTGGGAGTCGCCAATTGATTCTTATAGATCCTCCCTGAAGAGATCAGTGCCATTTTTTTGCTCGAACTCAGGTTGGAAATAGGAAACACGTTCTATTTCTAGATATCTAACTACTGAGTTGGTTGGAGGTGCTTCAAGGGCAAGGTTCCTCTATGGGCGAGGAAGATGATTTGGTTACCCTTGACTTATGGTAACATTGCCTTGATATCAATGATTTTGAAATGCCCTCCTTGGCATATCTCGATTAGGAGGAGCAGACATACTTTGGGCCATTTGCCTTTTCAAGGCTAGCAGTTCATTTGCCAGCTTTTGTACCATTGGGTCAATGGTGGTTGTGGGTGAGTATTCAAAAGATGAAGAGGGTTTACCTCTATTCAGGTCTCTCCTTATCTTTCTTGCCAAGATAAGGTCATCTTCTAGCTCAGTAGCCAAGTCTTGAGCAGCCTCAAGGTCTATGTGTCTAGCTCGTCTCAATAGAAAACTCACTTCAGGCAACTGTGAGTTGATGAAGAAACACATGAGATTCTGAGGTGTCAGCTGGGTGATCATGGGAATTGTGTGCCTCAACTTGTAGAACCTGGTAATAAAATCCCTTATAGGCTCATGATGTTCCTTCTTCATTTGAGTGAGTTGGGCCAGCAAATCATGTGCATCCTCTGTAGGTTTGAACTTGGCTTCAAACTTGGCTTTGAGTGTATCCTAGTCAATCATTGATCTAGCTTGCAGATGGTAGAACCACTCCGAAGTAGCACCTTGTAGGGTCTCCACAAAAAGCTTGACTACCACTTCTTCAAATTCCACCCCTATCACACCACAAGCTATGTTGAAGGCTGAAATGTGTTCATCAGGGTGGACTCTTTCATCACCAAAGAATTTGGGGAAATTATTCCTTGAACTGAGTGGTAGCTCATGCAAGGGTGGAGTTATATTAAGTGCACCAAATGCGTTACCCCAGGGGCCTCGAACTGCCATGATTGGATTATGAAAAATAGGTATAACACATCTGAGTGGAATTGCTAGATTATAGGAACAAAAATTGAAATGAAACTGGCCCTACTTTAGCTTAAAGCTTGAGGCTTCAAACTGTACTTTCTTTCCCAACAGCTCTAGTTTTGCAGACTAGATAATATAATGGAGATGGAGGAAAATGGTAAGTCTATAATGATAATGGGTAAGACATAGAATGGAGTCGCCAGAATCTATAATGGATAAGGGTTATAATGATTATGGGTAAGACACAGGTGATGTTTCAATCTGAAACTTGAGGTTCCAAATTATACAAAATTATTGTGTCCCCAACAGAGTTGCCAAAAATTATTGGGTGAATATTTTGTCGGGCAGCTAACTGGTGACCAAAATAGTTTCTATCACCACAGCATAGGGAGATTAGTCACCTAATGTTGTAGGTTTACCACATCCAAAGGGGACAAATCTCTCCTCTCATCAAGGGGAGGTTCCCTATTAAATATACGGAGTCTATATACTATATATAAGCAGAAATTAAGACACAGGGGTGGGATAAACCATCCATATCTCTTTTTCTAGAGATGATGCTCATAGACAAAGGAGGAATCCTGGGTGATTGGTGATGGCACTTCTCTTCTTTCAGAAGTAACATTCAACTAAGAGCCAGATCCATTCCCAAATAGTAGAAATCATGGTTAAGCAACATAAGGCAATTCTCTTGTTTCAGAAGTGTTTGTTCTTGCTAACAGTAGGACTCTTTCTAGTGACAAGTAACGGGGTAATAGGGTCCAAAGTAACCAGCAATCTAAGATGTACCATAGCATAGGAAGATTGGTCACCCAGGTGTGCAACTTTACTACATCAACTAGAGATAAATCTCTCCTCTCATTAAGGGGAGGTTCCCTATTAAATATGTGAAGGCTATATATATATATATATAAGTAGAAAGTAAGACACAGGGGTGGGATAAACCATCCATCTCTCTTTTTTCAAAGATGATGCTCATAGATAGAGGAGGAATCCTGGGTGGTTGGTGATGGCACTTTTCTTCTTTCAGAAGTAACATTCAACCAAGAGCTAGATCCCTTCTTCGATAGTAGAAATCTTGGTGAAGCAACAGAAGGCACTTCTCTTCTTTCAGAAGTGCTTATTCTTGCAAACAATAGGACTCTTTCTGGTAACAAGTAACGGGGTAACAGGGTCAAAAGTAACTAACAGTCTAAGATGTAGCACAAAGTCTCCACCTTGACAGCCCTAGAGTGAGATATGAATAAAAATGGGGGCATAAAGTCGTCCCAAGGTCCTTTACAAAGAAACATAAAAGAAAAACACACACTAGAGACAACTATGATAACACAAAGTCTGAAAGTAGTTGGCTTTAGGTCACCTTCCTTATCACCTCCACTAGTCTTACTTGTTAAATCAAATAAATAAGAATGCTTTCAGAAGACAGACATAAGAACAATCTCCTAAAGTAGCACAAGCTATAACAACACAAAGTCTGCAAGTAACTTGCTTTCTCATTCAATCAAAGAAATATGAACTACAATCTGAGCTCAAAGTCTCAGTAATGTCTTTAAATTGGGGCAGTGTTTCACTTTTAGTAAGGGGAAGATCTCCTTTACAAATGAGAGATATTACAATCTAATAACAACTATGCAAGGATTGGCAGTTTTTTCCATGGGATGGCCCATGCTGCAGTCAATGTCTTCAATGCACCTTCAGTCCTGTTTGGAGAGACCATGCTAAGAATATTGCACTGCCATAACTATGGCGTGTCCCTTCATATAATATGTCTCTTCCTTAGTATGGACCATCTGGTCCTTTTCCAATTTGCATTTACTTCATGGAAGAAAAATAGGCCACATCTTTGGTTTGGTGCGCTCAGAAGTCTATTCGATCCACTATTTCACCTACTATAAATAACTCTTTCAAAGATATTTTGGGTCCTTTGCATTGATATTCTCTTCCCTGTAGCAATTTAAGTCTTTGAGCTATCTGGTTGAACCATCGCTTTAATTGAACTTACCTTTGGAATCATCCATGTTGCTTATTTGTCCTTTATAGCCCTTCTTGTCTAAGTCTTTTGGGGGGTCCTTTTTGTGTCTTTGATAAGTGGCAAGTTCTGTTGTTATGAAACTCATTAGAAACTTATGGAAAATGGGGTCCATGACACATTTTGCCTGAGCAACTCCAAAAGAAGAACATGGATGCAAACACTTGTCACGTTCCACTGAGTCATAACAAGACACGTGACATATTCTACTTAACTTATAGAAGCTTTAGAAACCTTTGGGGGTCCTACAAAAGATGACATGTGGAAGCTTCCACTCTGCTTTATAATGGACACGTGGCGGCTTTTGTTGCACTTTGTCTTTTTCCATCAGGCATTTTTTCATGGGCTTTTCTCTTCAGTCGGGGTTTTCCTTTGGACAAAAGTCTGAAGGAATTCCTTCGAGCTCTGCTTTAGTCATTTTCCCATGGAAAATAATTCCAAAAGAATTCTAACTACTCTTTCACTTAATAATTTTCTTCAGACAAAAAGTTTGAAGGAAATGTTCTTTGTTAGCCTTTGAACAAACCTAAAGGAATTATATCTTTTTAGTCAGTCACTTGGTTCTTCCTTTGAGTTCTATAGTTTATTTAAATTTCAACAGATATTAGCTTTAAATTTGACATCTGCGGGGCTGTCAATGGTTGCTAGCTGCTTGAACCGTGTTGAACTTTGAACCTGTGAACCATTTGAAAGTTCATTGGTTCAAAGCATCGTCGATTCACTCTGTCTCTTTTGGTCCATCGCTTCCCTACTTAAGTGCTTCTTTCCTTGATTGAGGCTGCCTTTGAACCTTTGAACCAATGAACCATTGAACTTTGAACTCTTTTGGTTCAAGGTTCAATCAGTTCATTGGTTCATCCTTTGTCCATCACTTGTTCTTTCTAAGCTCTTTGATCTTTATCGCATTGGTTGAACCTTTAAACCTATGAACTCGTTGAACCTTTTGGTCATTGAACCTGTTGATCCATTGAATCTATTGAACCTTTGAACCAAAGTGGTTACTTGGTTCAACAGTTTAGTGGTTCAAACCTTCTCTCTGATAAGTGTTTTGAAGCCATTGAACCTTGAAGTGGTTGAAATTTGAACCTTAACAAATACACTTAACTCCTGCTGATGATGTTGAACCTTTGAACCCATTGAATCAAAATGGTTCAAGGTTCAATGGTTCAATGGGTTCAAAGGTTCAACGTCATCAGCAGGAGTTAAGCGCATTTGTCAAGGTTCAAAGTTCAACCGCTTCAAGGTTCAATGGCTTCAAAACACTTATCAGAGAGAAGGCTTGAACCATTGAACTATTGAACCATTGAACCACTTTGGTTCAAATGTTCAATGGGTTCAATGGATCACAGGTTCAATGACCAAAAGGTTCAAAGAGTTCATAGGTTCAACCAGTGCGATGAAGATCAAAGAGCTTAGAAGGAACAAGTGATGGACAAAAGATGAACTAATGAACTTATTAAACCTTGAATCGAAAGAGTTCAAATTTCAATGGTTCATGGGTTCAAAGGTTCAAAGGCGGCCTCAATCAAGGAAATAAGCACTTAAGCAGGGAAGCGATGGACCAAAAGAGACAGAGTGAACCGATGAAGCTTTGAACCAATGAACTTTCAAATGGTTCACAGGTTCAAAGTTCAACATGGTTCAAGCAACTAGCAACCATTGGCAGCCCCATGGACATCACATTTAAAGGGAATATCTGTTGAAATTCAAATAAAGTGCAGAACTCAAAGGAAGAACCAAGTGACTGACTAAAAAGATAAAATTCCTTCAAGTTTGTTCAAAGGCTGACAGAGAACATTTCCTTCAGACTTTTTGTTTGAAGGAAATTATTAAGTGAAAGAGCCATTAGAATGGTTCAATGGTTCAATTCTTGCTTAGAAGTTTGTCGATGGATGCTTCAGTTGAACCTTGGAGTTGAACCAATCCTAAAAATGACTGAGTGCTGGAAACTTGTGTTCTTTTGAGAGCTTGCTTCTTTCCTGTAGAGTCCATAGAAATCAAACTATGAAGCCCATAGAACTTAGCCTATAGAGTCCATAGATTTTCTTCCTATAGAGTCCGTAGATTCAAGCTTGCAGAGTCCGTAGATTCAAGCCTGTAGAGTCTACAAATTCAAGCCTGCAGAGTCTGTAGATTTCTGGAAAGCTTGAAAAAAGAGGAATTTGAAAGCTCAAAACAAATTTTGAGAAGGGAAGAGAGAAGTTTTGGTCCTGTAGGAGCAAGATAGCTCATATGTTGTTCCAAAAATGAGTGACATTTTTGGGGACAGATTCCATGTGTTCTCACTTATTCTTGTGGAAGACGCCACATGGCACTTGTTCAAATATCTTGAAGGGAAGACACCTTTACAGAGGGACACTCAACATTCAGAAGCATACCTTTTTCAAGATCCTGAAGGGCAAGTTCCCTTCAAGAAAGGTTTGAGCCTCAAAGTGCAGTGGATACTGCCAAGTGTCACATGTCAAGACATAGTTTCAAATAAAGCTTCATAGAGCGGAACCTACCGCATGTCCTGACCTAGTGCAACGAAAGCTGCCATGTGTCTGCATCGCCCCCCCTCAACTTGTAATAGTTTCAAAGCTTATTACAATAAGCTTATTTCAAAATCATGGATGCTGCCACATGTCCTCACCCATATCACAGTAGGATGATAGGCCCACGGATGTCAAATTTAAAGTGATCGACTAGTCACTAACCTTAAATAGGGTAAGGACCCGTAAATGCCAAATCAGTTGCATTCAAGTGTCTATTTATTTTTGCAGACTCAAAATATGAACCCAGATGTATTCAAAAAATCCTAAGGCCAGGGGCAAGAGAAGGAAGAGACAGAGAAGGAAACTCAGCATGAGTTACTACCAGTAGGTGAAACAATTCACTGAGTAGATATTTGGGGTCTGCTAACATTGAAAGCATCATCTGTTTGTCCCCTTAGAGGTGAAGGTAGAGTACATAGTTACGCGGCTAAGCAGGTGAACGAATGAGTGATTCAGGCTAAGGAGGAGGCACTAGAGATGAATCTATATGCCACAGTTAAGGCAACCACCTTGCTCTAGCATGGCCCTTCCTGACAAAACTAAGAATGCATCCAAGGCATTGAATGCACCGAATGGGTCACTCCATGGGACAAAGTGCCAAGTCTCTCCTGGCCTCTATATAATGTAAACTCTTTCATTGTTACAAGGGAGATCTTCCCCTTACTAGAAATGAAACTCTGCCCAAATTGAAAGGCATTACTGAGACTTTGAGCTCAAATTGTAGTTCATATTTCTTTGATTGAATGAGAAAGCAAGTTACCTGCAGACTTTGTGCTGTTATAGCTTTTGCTACTTTAGGGGATTGTTCGTATGTTTGTCTTCTAAAAAATTTCTTGTTTATTTGATTTAACAAGCAGAACTAGTGGAGGTGATAAGGAAGGTGTCCTGAAGGTAACTACTTTAAGACTTTGTACTGTCATAGTTGTCTTCAGTGTGTGTTTTGCTTTTCTATTTCTATCTAAAAGACCTTGGGATGACTTTGTGCCCTCATTGTGTTTCGTATCTCCCTCTAGGGCAGTCAAGGTGGAGACTTTGTGCTACATCTTAGATTACTGGTTACTTTGGACCTGGTTACCAGTCACTTGTTACTAGAAAGAGTCCTACTGTTTGCAAGAACAAGCACTTTTGAAAGAAGAGAAGTGCCTTCTATCGCTTCACCAGGGTTTCTACTATCCAAGAAGGGATCTGGCTCTTGGTTGAATGTTACTTCTGAAAGAAGAGAAGTGCCATCACCAATCACCCAGTATTTCTCCTCTATTTGTTAGCATCATCTCTAAAAAAAGAGAGATGGATGGTTTATCCCACCCCTGTGTCTTACTTTCTACTTATTTATATAGCATATAGCCTCCGCATATTTAATAGGGAACCTCTCCTTGATGAGAGGAGAGATTTGTTGTCATGTCCCCTTTTTAAGTGGACATCGACAGACTTGATGATTAGCCTATTATGCGACCCTCGCAGGCTGAGAGGATGGATAGAGGGTCTTGATGGAGCTTGGCGTGGCTTTGATTAGTAGAATTTCTATAGTTGGCTTTCATTCAAGCTCTTTCAAACATGTTTTGCCTGAGCTCCTATTATTTAGGGACTTCTGACACGTAGCAGAGCACCCTTTTTTTAGTATGGTCATGTGCATAATCACTCCCTGGTTCACCAGCTTTAGACAGTTCGAGGATCTGACATGTATTGAGGGAGATATTAATATTTGATTGATTTAATCAAATATTAATTATTTAGCCTATTTTTAATTAAGAAACCCTAATTTTAATTTAAGAAACCCTAATTAGGGCAAGTACATCTTTTTGAGGGTATAAGGGTTTCTCATGGAGGCCATTATTGATTATGATTGATTATTGATATTGATTCTTGTTAAGAAATTCTTCTGTGAAGACTGAGCCAAGGGTTCCAAGATTCCATTTTCATTGAAGAACGTCAACTCTTCATTGTGTGTGATTCATAGGTTGTGAGAGATCAGTCGATCTATTGGCAAATTGAGAGATAACTTCATACAGAAGTTATCACAGGTGTTTACAAGTTTGAGAGATAACTTCATACAGAAGCTATCACAAGGGTTCACAGGTATTTCTTTATTTTGGTTTTGATTCAAGAATTATCCAGATATAGATCTTTGTATTAGCCCATAGTTCTTTAGATCAGGATCAAGCCTACAGGCCGTATGAAGTCCGTACAGATCCGTGAAAATCCATACGCATCAGCGAAAACATCAGACACTAACATTAGCAGGAAGAGACCTACAGAGACCGACATTGGCTGACCTGTCACCGACATCGATAGGTTAACGACCCCAATCGACTGACGACGGCAGTATAATCGACGTCGGTGACTGTGTTTTTGACACAGCAGGCCGAGACATACCAGATCCAGATTTCTTTCCTAGTTTGTGGAATACTCAGGCTATTAAGGCCGTACATTCAATATTATTTGTATACTTGACAAAGGACCTCTATTGTAAACATATGAGCAAATAAATAAGAGATTATACTGTGATTTATTTATCTATTTGAAGATATTTGCAGAAATATAGATAAGCATTTCAGAGCTTTTGTGTTGGTATCCGAAGGGATATTACAGTGGTATCAGAGCCAGGTTCCTGCCATCCTGTTGGGTAGACTAGAGCCAAATTCCTGCCATCCTATTGGGTAGATTGATCTGTACAGTGATAGCTCTGTTACAGTGGTATCAGAGCTTTGTTAAAGAAAAAGGAGCCCCTAAGAAAGGGACATTATAGTGGTATCAGAGCTTTTGTTTTGATATCCAAAGGGACATTACATTTGTCCCCTGTTGATGTAGTAAACCTACACACTAGGATGACCCATCTCCCTATGCTGTGGTGATAGGAACTATTTTGGTCACCAATTAGCTAGCCAACAAAATATTCATCCAACAACACCAATTATCTAATTATATTAATTCATGATACAATCAAATTTAATTTATTTACAAATCATGTTACATTCATGTAAATAGGTTGAAAGGGCTCAAATTGGACTCAATTTACTCATTAATTGAATGAATCAAATATGTGGCTCATTATATTATGACATTAGGGTCAAATTAACTCAAAATCACATCATATACAATTCAAACTACATTTGAATGTGGTTCATTTTTTCTAGAATCATGTCATTGATTGCATCATTTGTCTAATGTGCTCATTATATGATAAAATCAAAGCCAATTAAGACTTGAATCATATTTTATACTAACAACTAAGTTCAAGGGGATCACATTCATGCTAATTTCCTCCAAAATTAAAGCAATCAAATACTTCATTCACTACATGATGATATATGAGTTTATAGAGCCTCAAACCATATCATATACATGTCAAACATGCATTTGTAATTGAATCAAATGATTATTTACTTCATTATCTAATGAAATTGGAGCCAATTAAGGCCCAAATCACATTTTATAGTCATAAATAGGTTGAAGAGGCTTAAATTACCCTTGATTACCTTAAAATTAAACCAATGTACTATTTTTTAAAAAAAATTAATATAGGGGTAAATAACACAAAATTACATTGGTTATAGTCACAATTGGGTTCACAAGACTCAATTTCACTCAAATTGCATCACTAATTACACCAATTCACTCATTTGCTATATATGTTAGGAAATCTAAGCTAATTTAGCCCCAAATAACATCATATAGTCACATTTAGGTGCAAGGTATCCAAATTGTCCCTAATTACCTCCACTATTGAAACAATTGATGATTTCATTCATTTTAAATGAAACTAGGCTTCGTTGAACCATAAATCATATTCTATATAGTTAAAATTACATTTGCGGGTGAAGATTCACTAAAATTATATCACTATATCAATTATGTTTTTTTTGTGGTAGTGTATATATTGACACATCACTTTAAAATAAAAATATAATAAATGAATGTGAATAGATATAAACACAAACATAAACACATATACATATATTTTTTATTTTTTGTGTGATGTTATCATAATGCGTGTGTACTATAGTGCATATACATTAGAGTGCCACACACTATGGCATGTTTGAACTAAAAAACGAAGTCTTTTTGGCTTAGAGATGGCTTTTATTCCCAAGCCAAAGGCTTGAGATGTCAACACACAATTGAATCCAAGATCTTTGATAAAAAATAATAAAATTCAATTTCCATCTCCAAATACACTATGAATTTCAACGAGCCAATTCATAAAATTATTACCACCACAACAAGTATGCTCTCCTCTTTCCAAATATATGATTTTTTTTTAAAAAATTTTGGATAATTTTAAGGTTCCTATCTATGTTGATTTCTAACTATGGATTTTTTAGGCCTACATGCCACAAATATACATGCCTATATATACAATATTTGAAGTATTTTTGTTTTCATTGATCCAAAATTCAAAAACATTATATGGTCACAAACTAAACATAATTTTATATGCATTCAAAAAAAATATTTTTTAATTTTTTTGGAGTAGTTATGGAGGTCATATAGCCATCTACCCATTTTTTGTCAGTTTTCAAGATCTATTTACTTGTAAAATTAATAAGATACGTACATACATATATACATACATACATATAAAATAGGTCAAAAATTAGATGATGTCATTTAAATTTTCACAAAAAGGTTTCAAAAAAATACTAAAATTTTCTATAAAAAAGTTGCGTTGTAGGAAGAATATCTACTTTGTTTTCTTTTAAAAATAAGAGTTCATTTTCAAAATTTATATGTTTGATCTACTTATACTTGACCATTTTTTTTATAAACTAGTATTCTAGAAACTAGACTTCAAATGATACAATTGATGTTCTTACGCCATATTCAAATTTTGAATGTATATGCCATCTCAAATAATCTAAAAAATTTGAGATTTTTTAATTTTCAACAAAAACATGTCCACAAATAGACCTCTTTTTATCCACCATCCTCTTACACTTACCCTTTTATTGATTTTAGATACTATGCAAATTATATTTCCATAGATTTTTTTTTATTAGTCTTTATCGATTCCCTAATAAGACTAGTTAGTTGATTAATCTAACTTAAAAATTGGTAGGATTGGCAAGGTTCAATTATGTAATTGTATTAATTGATTAATTGATTGGGGGTGATGTTATTACTAGTGACAAGTTAATTAAAGATGAGGTAGATGGGATTAGGGTTATGATGGGTGGAATAATATGATTAGGGATATGATGACAAGCTTGGGGATGACAATGGTAATCATATTAGTGATTAATGTTTATAGGAGAAAATGGAGTTTAATGTGCAGATAGCGGATCTGTGAATAGTTATGACATTGAGGTGGTAGAAAAGAAGTGTCTACACTAGAGCAATAATCTTTCTATAATCTCTCATTTGATATTTGAAATTTCAAATCAAACACTAAAGAATGAAACTTATTTATTTCTCATACAAATCTCTTGAATATGCACCCATCCCTCCAATGACTCATGTCAATCTTTAAAAACTTCTATTGAAATTGGTCTAGTATTAAACAATTCATCATTCACATAGTAAAATATTTTTAAAAAAAATGGTTTTAATAATTTTGAACATCAAAGGCTAACTTTAAGAACAATCTTAAGGGTGCACTTCTTACAAGATCTTTGTATTTTTCTTCCTTTCCCTTTTAAATAATTAATAAAAATATAAACTAATATACACATCTAAATAATAATAATTTTGAACCAAATTTACCCTGCATATCATATAATGATATTTTATTTCAATTTAACTTTACTTGTTTCACTTTAGTGGTGTTTAGATAGTTCTGCCTCCATCTAAATTTTTAGACTAGAAAATCATATTGAATAAACTTTTGTTGAAATGCTATTAACAAATGGACTTTCAAAATGCTCGCTTAAGATTAAACGAGGCAATGATTTTCTTTTTTGCGGCATGTTATGGAATTGGAGTCGGGAAAATTTGTGGAAAACACCGCATGCGAGAAGATGAGGGCGTGCGGGCACGTGATTAGTTAGTCAAATTAGCTTAAAAATATTTCATTGCAATGGATGCAATGAAATATACATACCCTTACGCTTCTCTTATCTCAGACTTACATACCCTATCAATTTGATTTAGAAAAATAAAATATATATAACATTAATTTAAAAAAATAATTATCTTTACCATTCTTCCATAACATCTACTATGTATATCTATCCTCAGCATAAATCTCACATCAAAAGTTATATTAAATTATGAAAATTTCTCAAAAAAATTAATTAAAAATAAATAAATAAATAAATAAAATATATCAACATAAAATTGAATTTTTAACAATTTATAATTAAGACTTTATTTTCTAATTGAATTTTATATTTCGTTTTTCAATTTCAATTTTAAAAATACAAATAAACTCACTGTTCTGCTCAGAGTCTTAACTTACCTACTTCTCTTCCAACAAAATTATTCTCCTCTTATTATTATGGATAATATTAAACAGTAATCTAAATTCATGACCATATCAAAACTTTTATCAAATTAAAAAAAGCTTCCAAATGTTTACATACACTTAAAAAATCTCGAATCAGGGAAAACATGTCCTTAGAATGCTTGATTTTAAAGCCTTCTCTAAGATCACTGGAGTTAGTTGTACATTAATAATATCTCACATTAAGATTTACAAGGTCTAAAATAACAGATACTCGTAATCAACTGCAAGCGCTAAAACTCTGAATATAATCGTTGTGAGATCATCCAATTCATTTTATAGATTAACTTAAAATCAAAAGGGATTCCCATAGTCCGATTCCTTTTACCCTTCTTAAAAATTAAAAGATTAGTGTATGCGAACACACATTGCTTAGAACCCACAAGCGAAAATGAAAACCCCTAAACGTGTTATATAAAATTTAACGACAGGTTATCATATTTACAAATTTACAAGTAGTAACACCCAATACACAGGTTACAAAAAGGAGCATATGTATTGTAGCCGATGAAGAGAGGCAACGGCGGGATCGATTTACTTACAAAATCAGGAGCAACCCCCATTCTTACCTTCCCCTCAAGAAGAAAAACAGTAACACCCCCATTCTTACCTTCCCCTCCCCACAAATCCCTTCAATTGCATTGGGGGTCCTTGGACAAAAGTCCTGGCTGAAGAAAAGAAGCAATAATCATAAGTTTGATCTTATTACCCCGCCTGGGTGGAAGTGCGATCGGCTTGGGGTCCTTCGCCGAAAGCATTCCTGACCGAAAAATAGATGCAACAATCGACCATTTGATTTTATTACCTCGCTTTGGTGGAAGTGAGATCGCCTTTCCCTGCACTCTGTCAGTGTTAGTGTGAGACCGAGCCACTACCACAGATTCGCCCTCAGAAGCTTCTTTCTTCTCCCTTGCCCTTCCCGAAACTTCGCCAGACAGAAATGACAGAGCACCGACTCGATGCATCTCATAGCCTTTTAATAGAGCCATAGCCTAAGAAACTTGACTTTCACGGCATGTCTGCTCTGGGGACGGACTTAATTAATCTTACCACCAGGCCTGGTTTTGTTTTTAACCCTACTTTAGTTACAGGCAGGTTTAGCCTCATCCGCGTCTGAGGTCTCCAAGTCATGGGCGCTTTTGTTAGCATAGCTTACGCTTTTATCAAGTTGCATACAACGTTGTCGTTTCTAAGAGATTCTAGAAGCAGATGAAGTAAGGTTATATGTTTAAAAAAAAATTAGGTTAACTGTAAAAACAAATTATGTCATAACATGACGACGAGGAATAGGTCACTAAATTCTATGGTCGGGCCCGCTATGCCAAAATGTCAAAGCTAATCGATTCTTGGCAGATTTGTTTTGGGAATCAGAGATCATTTTCTAAGCCATATGGACTGAACATTCTCATTCATGTATTTTATTTTGATTTGTTTGTTTATTTTATTTTGATATGTTTGATTTACGAACCATGATGAAGTCAAAACTGGATCCAAGACCTACAATCCAATAATGCCAAAGGATTCTCCTAATATCTTAAAGAATGATCGATCTTTGGATAATCTGAGAAGCTGCAGGGCCTTGGGGAATGTTGCAAAGTAACCACTTCTAAAACAGTTTTAAGTATGCAGAGGCTGTACTTTCTTTTAAAAGTGGTGGTACCACTCTTTCCATTAGCGGTGGAACCTCAACTAAAGAAATCCCTTAGGATGGAATTTAGTAATAGCCCATTTGCATCTGCAGAAATTGATGTCGTATTTAAGGGGTTTTAGATTTTCCACCTACAATCAGCGGTTTTCCATTTGGTGTTTAGATAATTTTCATATTCATATGTTAACTATTTTATATGATTAGGGTTTTATTAATAATGAGAATTAATTGAAGATTCATTTGGCAAATTTTGATCAGAAGCTCTGAGTTACAATGAATAAAATATATTTGTAATTGTTTTTATATGGTAAATTGATGCAAAATAATTCAAATATTAAATAAGTTTTATCATAGGTTTAATTTTTTACATTGAAATCTTATTTTAATAATAAAAAATAAAAGTAAATTTTTTTAAAAGTATATTTTGAAAAAATAATTCACAAATATAAAATTAAAGTTTTTAATAATATTTATTTATCTAAAATTAATCATTATCTCAAATTTAAAAAAAAACATATATTTAAATCATACTATACGGGTTAGTTAAGTATCATCTTACATACATCCCCAAAAAATAATTAAATTATATTTATATATATATATATATATATATATATATATATATATATATATATATATATATATAAAGAAAACGATTATATTATAAATAGAATATAATATATTAATGTTATTGATGGATAATCAAAATGTGAGTTCTCCAATTCTACTACGTATTATGATCAAAATATCAGTTGCTGACAAAGCATAGATTTATTTCTAAAATATGAAATGGGATTTCCTTTCCAATCTATGTTTTCCTCGAAATTTATAAAACTAGAATGTGAGTCTCTTGTTTCTTTTATATTCCCATTCATTTAAACTTTCATGTTTTTACATGAGCCAAATTTCATATTTCTCACATTCCCTCATGTTTTAGTTCCCTATATCTTTCCATTAACTTACAGATTGTTGAGGAAAGGTTGTTACTTCTCTCAAAATGCAAGTGGATACGTCTAACCTTGCTTTTGTTCCCTTTCTTTTGTATATAAAAATTTTCTTTATTTTTCCTTTCTTATTTTCCTATTTTTGTGTGGTGTTTCCAATAAATGCAGCTCCAAATGATCTCCTGTGACCAACACTATAAATTTTTTTTAAGAAGTAAAATGTTTGGTAACATTTTCAATTTGACCTGTTTCATGTGTCCACTATAAAATCACATTTCCTTTATTCCTCTTACTCTGGTTTTGATTTCACATTTAACCACTCTCATAAAGTTCAACAATAATTATACCTTTGGACCGAGATTCGCACGTACCGTGAAAACCTTAAAAAACTTTAAATAAAAAATAATTTTTTTTAAAAAGGTTGGAGTCTATTTGGTGTATAAAGTATATTATTATTTAATTTATTAAAATATAATTTTTTATAAATGTGTATTATAATAAATATTATAATATTTTTTAAGAATTTATATTTTAATAAATAATATAACAATACATTTGATTATCATCCGATATAAAAAGGGTTAGGTTTGATCTTTAAGTAATTTTGATAAACTTGTAATCGTGATAATTTATATTATTGTAATAAGTTATTAAAGGATAAAGATGTTGATATCTAAATAATTTAGAGGACCCAAACAAAAAATATAAATCTCGAAATATATTAGAAAAGAACGAAGTTTGGTTTAAGTTTGAGGAAAATTTGGAGAAGTACATACTTTGTAATGCTTAATATTAAATTGAAGAAGATCAATTATTTGTACAAATAATATCAAACAATACTAAATTTTTTTTAGGTCATCGAAGCCCTGTTAGGGGTTTAGAATCTCTATGGTAGGAAGAGGATCAACAAGTTAAAGAGCTTCTCCTATTGTTATCTCCGTTATCTGCTTATGATCCTTTGGATGCTTTTAATGTGAGAATTTTTTCAAGGATAGGACGAAGAGGTTCTCCTTGCATTAGCCCCCTGATGGAGTGAAAAGGTTGCCCTGTTACACCATTTAGAGCCACTGTAAAGGTTGAAGTATGTATATAGCTGCTAATCCATTGAGTGATTTGATCTCCAATCCCAAATCTAGAGAAGGCCATCCGAACAAGTTCCCAATTACATCTGTCAAAGGCCTTTGGGATGTCCCGTTTGATTATAATCCCTGGTCTGTTTTGGGTCTTTAAAGAATGTAGAATTTCTTGGACAGTGATGATGTTATTTGTTATCTGATGACCTAGAACAAAAGCTGATTGGGATTGAGAGATAAGCATTGGGAGAAGAGGCTTGATTCTATTGGCAATAAGTTTTGAGATTATTTTATAAACCATATTGTAAAGGGCAATTGGTCTATAATGATCAAATCAGTAAGCCTTGTTTGTTTTGGGTATGAGGACCGATTTTGTGTAATTCAATTGCAAAATTATTTGCTTATTTATTTGTGATTCCTCCACCATTGCCAATACATCTGATTTGATGAGCAAAGATTGACAGAACAAGCCTATGAAATCATCTGGCCTTGGTGTTTATCGGGGTCAAAGGAAAAAACAACAGCTTTGAGCTTTGCTTCGGAGATAGGTTTTGTAAGCGATTCATTGGTTTTTGTGTTAACCAGAGCAGGTACATTTTGCAACATCTTTATTTGAGCAGCTGAACTTCTAGGCTTATTAGGATGATCATTGAGAAGTTCCTGAATAAAGAAAGTGGCATAGGCTAGCATTCCATCCTAGACCGTGATATAGTTCCCATCGTCTAATTCAAGCCTTTGGATTGTATTCATCTATTTTTTGTTATGGACTGTTGCATTTAAGTATTGTGTTAGAGTTTCCAGATTTGATCCAGTTGTCTTGGGATTTTTGATATCAATGTATCTCTTCTATCTTACGGAACTCTTACAATGTGTGAATTTCTGACTGTTCTTCTTGCTCTAGGTTGTCACTGTGTCCTCGATCACGGATCTGAATCTATATTCCAGCCAGCCTGGCCTTAAGCTGAGTGCTTTGAGTATGAAGGCTGCTCATCTCATCTTTGTACCACTGTTTTATTTTGCATTTGATATGTTTCAATTTATTGATCAGTTTGTACATCTGAAATCCCTCGCAATCCGTTGCTTTTTCCCACCATTCGCCCATTTTTGGTTAGAAAGATATGATTAGCGACCCAGGTAGAGTCAAGCTTGGACTGGGGATGCTTTTTCATAGGAGGTTGTGAAGAAATGGTTGAGACAACAAGCCAATGGTTAGAAAAAGTATTGTCAATAACTTTGGCTTTAATCTTCCTGCTGACTACATTCCAATCTTCAGAAAGAAATATCTTGTCCAATGTTTCAACTGTGTAATGTTTGTCTTTCCTTCTATTCATCCATGGGAAAGATCCTTGAGAGCATAGATTTAAAAATTTGCCAAAACTCGGCAATTAATCGCGAGTTGCAGGGGAAACAATTAACAGGAAGGAAAATCACGAGACTATTTTTTGCAAATAAATTGCCAATTTTTGTCGATTAATATCTGCGATTACTTGGCGAAAATTGTGGACTAAATTGCTGTGACTTGGCCAGTGAAAGAATAAAAAGCTAAAATGAAAAATATTGATTTCATTCCAAAAAACAATGCCTTTTTTGCTTTTTTTCTCTACGAATACAATGATTGTAATTTGTGATAATGCAACAGGCAGCGAGGGTTTTCAGAGTGTAACTTGAGTTTCAGGTGTCGTGATTGACAATGGTACAAGCCTAGGGTTTTCAATTTCAATACTCAATGAATACATACACTGATTAACTAGGGTTCAAGCCTCAAGGAATACATACATCTTACAACCTACAGGGATTTATTTTCATTATTTTAGGAATATATGAATACAAAATAAATCCAATGTAAAAATGAAATGCAGTTGAGTGTTTACAATGCACATTACATTTTTCTCTCTCAAGTCTCACTCCATGATCTAGATTCTACACTAAGAATGTATGCAGTTTGATTATCTTTGAAGTTTGAAGAGTATCTCTTTCTAGTATGATATCTACTTCATCTTCAACTTCTTCCTTTGAGTAGTAGCTAGGATTAGAGAGTTATGAGACAATTGACTGGGATGAGATCGATCCATACGCCGACTGGATTGTTGATGATGTAGAGTTGAAGCCCATGTTTACCATAGAGGAGATTGAAAATTTCGAGAGGGAGGTTGAAGATGCAATAGCTTCAGGGGTAGTAGAGGCATCAAGAGGGTTTGGTGAGGATGTAGATGATATCTTTGCAGATAATGTTGTTGCAGAGGAGGAATCTTTACCTTCCACTTTCACAACGCAGTAAATCAAATGACCTGACCATAGAATTTGTAGAAACTAAAAAGTAGAAAAAATAAAGAACTTAAACAAATAAACAAGAATTGAACCACTTGCTACTGCAATTTTTTGAAGAAAAAAGATTTTATTGATCTTCAATTTTTCCTTTTCTTACAATGCTGCGCCCAAGGTGTCTTTAAATAGATTTGAATCCAAAAATAAACTAATTGTTTAACTGATTGTTAACTAATCTTCTAACAGCTTAACTAACTGATTCCTAACTATCAGTTAACTAACTGAATGCTTACTGTCAGTTTACTAACTGATTGCTTAACTGCAGCTAACTGCTTGCATTTTTAGAAATTATCTTGAGTTTCTAACACTCCCCCTTAATTTCTACCATTAACAACTTCAACATTTACAATGCCTAAATTTTGTCTCAAATAATCAAAGGTCTCTTTTGCTAATGCCTTTGTAAATATATCTGCCAATTGATCTTCAGATCTGCAAAAGTCTAAATGGATTTCTCCATTGTTTACTAACTCTCTGATAAAGTAAAATCTTGTATCAATGTGCTTGCTCCTCTTGTGAAACACATGAGTTTTTGATAATGCAATTGCTGATTTGTTATCACAGAAGATTGGTGTTGACTCCTTCTGTGCTTGTAATAAATCTTTCAATATTCTTCTCATCCAAGATGCTTGACAAGCTGCTGATGTGGCTACTACATACTCTTCTTCAGCTGATGAAAGTGTCACTATAGGTTGCTTTTTGGATGCCCATGTGACCACCCCTGTCCCTAAAAAAATGCATGTCCATAAGTACTCTTCCTATCATCAACGCTACCTACAAAATCACTATCAGTAAAACTAATCAAACTAAAATCGTTAGTTGCGGAATATAAAATTCCATATTCTGTAGTTCCTGCCACATATCTCAATATCCTTTTTCCAACTTGGCTGAGTTGACTGAACATCTCTTTGCTTTAGACTTTTGTTGTGTTTTCTTTTATCCTGCGTGATTTGTTGGACTGATGCGCTTTGACCTACAAGTCTTTTGCCAGCTGCTGATGCGATTCTTTAGACTGCATTCTCTTTTCTTGCTAGGCGCCTTGCTCCCTGTCTGCGCTCCAAACTGATGGCGCTTCCGTATCACAGCTTCCCTTTTGCTGGGCTTTTCTCTACTGAGCGCGCCACTTCTTCCCACGATCCGTCTGATCTTTTTAGCTCTGATACCAATTTGTAGAAACTAAAATAGCAGAAAAAATAAAAAATTTAAACAAATAAACAAGAACTGAACCACTTGCTACTGCAATTTCTTGAAGAAAAAAGATTTTATTGATCTTCAATTTTTCCTTTTCTTACAATGTTTCGCCCAAGGCGTCTTTAAATAGATTTGAATCCAAAAATAAACTAATTGTTTAGCTGATTGTTAACTAATCTTCTAACTGCTTAACTAACTGAATGCTTGCTGTCAGTTTACTAACTAATTGCTTAACTGCAGCTAACTGCTTGCATGTGTAGAAATTATCTTGAGTTTCTAACAGAATTTAGTGACCTATTCCTCATCGTCATGATATGACATAATTTGTTTTTACAATTAACCTAATTTTTTTTTTAAACATATAACCTTCATCTGCTTCTAGAATCTCTTAGAAACGACAACGTTGTATGCAACTTGATAAAAGCGTAAGCTATGCTAACAAAAGCGCCCAGGACTTGGAGACCTCAGACGCGGATGAGGCTAAACCTGCCTGTAACTAAAGTAGGGTTAAAAACAAAACCAGGCCTGGTGGTAAGATTAATTAAGCCCGTCCCCAGAGCAGACATGCCGTGAGAGTCAAGTTTCTTAGGCTATGGCTCTATTAAAAGGCTATGAGATGCATCGAGTCGGTGTTCTGTCATTTCTGTTTGGCGAAGTTTCGGGAAGGGCAATGGAGAAGAAAGAAGCTTCTGAGGGCGAATCTGTGGTAGTGGATCGGTCTCACACTAACACTGACAGAGTGCAGGGAAAGGCGATCTCACTTCCACCAAAGCGAGGCAATAAAATCAAATGGTCGATTGTTGCATCTATTTTTCGGCCAGGAATGCTTTCGGCGAAGGACCCCAAGCCGATCGCACTTCCACCCAGGCGGGGTAATAAGATCAAACTTATGATTATTGCTTCTTTTCTTCAGCCAGGACTTTTGTCCAAGGACCCCCAATGCAATTGAAGGGATTTGTGGGGAGGGGAAGGTAAGAATGGGGGTGTTGCTGTTTTTCTTGTTGTTGGGATTCTTGTTATGATGTGGGTTGCTCCTGCCTTTGTAAGTAAATCGATCCCGCCGTTGCCTCTCTTGATCGGCTATCATACATATGCTCCTTTTTGTAACCTGTGTAATGGGTGTTACTACTTGTAAATTTTTAAATATGATAACCTCTCGTTAAATTTTATATAACACGTTTAGAGGTTTTTTATTTTCGCTTGTGGGTTCTAAGCAATGTGTGTTCGCATACACTAATCTTCTAATTTTTAAGAAGGGTAAAAGGAATCGGACTATGGGAATCCCTTTTGATTTTAAGTTAATCTATAAATTGAATTGGATGATTTCACAACGATTATATTCAGAGTTTTAGCGCTTGCACTTGATTACGAGTATCTGTTATTTTAGACCTTGTAAATTTTAATGTGAGATATTATTAATGTACAACTAACTCTAGTGATCTTAGAGAAGGCTTTAAAATCGAGCATTCTAAGGACACGTTTTCCCTGATTCGAGATTTTTTAAGGGTATGTAAACAATTGGAAGCTTTTTTTAATTTGATAAAAGTTTTGATATGGTCATGAATTTAGATTACTGTTTAATATTATCTATAATAATAAGAAGAGAATAATTTTGTTGGAAGAAAAGTAGGTAGGTTGAGACTCTGAGCAGAACAGTGAGTTTGTTTGTATTTTTAAAATTAAAATTGAAAAACGGAATATAAAATTTAATTAGAGAATAAAGTCTTAATTGTAAATTGTTAAAAATTCAATTTTATGTTGATATTTTTTTTATTATTATTATTATTATTATTATTATTATTATTATTATTATTATTATTATTATTATATTAATTTTTTTGAGAAATTTTCATAATTTAATATAAGTTTTGATTTGAGATTTATGCCGAGGATAGATATACATAGTAGATGTTATGGAAGAGTAGTAGAGATAATTATTTTTTTAAATTAATGTTATATATTTTATTTTTCGAAATCAAATTGATAGGGTATGTAAGTCTGAGATAAGAGAAGCGTAAGGGTATGTATATTTCATTGCATCCATTGCAATGAAATATTTTAAAGCTAATTTGAATAACTTATCACGTGCCCGCACGCCCTCATCTTCTTGCATGCGGTGTTTTCCACAAATTTTCCCGACTCCAACTCCATAACATGCCGCAAAAAAGAAAATCATTGCCTCGTTTAATCTTAAGCGAGCATTTTGAAAGTCCATTTGTTAATAGCATTTCAACAAAAGTTTATTTAATATGATTTTCTAGTCTAAAAATTTAGATGGAGGCAGAACTATCTAAACACCACTAAACTGAAACAAGTAAAGTTAAATTGAAAGAAAATATCAATATATGATATGGAGGGTAAATTTTGTTCAAAATTATTATTATTTAGATGTGTATATTATTTTATATTTTTCTTAATTATTTAAAAGGGAAAGAAGAAAAATACAAAGATCTTGTAAGAAGTGCACTTTTAAGATTGTTCTTAAATTTAGCCTTTGATGTTCAAAATTATTAAAACCATTTTTTTTAATAATTATTTTACTATGTGAATGATGAATTGTTTAATACTAGACCAATTTCAATAGAAGTTTTTAAAGATTGACTTGAGTCATTGGAGGGATGGGTGCATATTCAAGAAATTTGTATGAGAAATAAATAAGTTTCATTCTTTAGTGTTTGATTTGAAATTTCAAATATCAAATGAGAGATTATAGAAAGATTATTGCTCTAGTGTAGACACTTTTTTTCTACCACCTCAATGTCATCACTATTCACAGATCCGCTATCTGCACATTAAACTCCATTTTCTCTTATAAACATGAATCACTAATATGATTACCATTTTCATCCCCAAGCTTGTCATCATATCCCTAATCATATTATTCCACCCATCATAACCCTAATCCCATCTACCTCATCTCTAATTAACTTGTCACTATTAATAACATCACCCCCAATCAATTAATCAATTAATACAATTACTGAATTGAACCTTGCCAATTCTACCAATTTTAAGTTAGATTAATCAACTAACTAATCTTATTAGGGAATTGATAAAGACTAATAAAAAAAATCTATGGAAATATAATTTGCATAGTATCTAAAATCAATAAAAGGGTAAGTGCAAGAGGATGGTGGATAAAAAGAGGTCTATTTGTGGACATGTTTTTCTTGAAAATTAAAACATCTCAAATTTTGTAGATTATTTGAGATGGCATATACATTCAAAATTTTAATATGGTATAAGAACATCAATTGTATCATTTGAAGTCTAGTTTCTAGAACACTATTTTATAAAAAAAATGGTCAAGTATAAGTAGATCAAACATATAAATTTTGAAAATGAACTCTTATTTTTAAAAGAAAATAAATTAGATATTCTACAACGCAACTTTTTTATAGCAAATTTTAGTATTTTTTTGAAACCTTTTTGTGAAAATTTAAATGAGATCATCTAATTTTTGACCTATTTTATATGTATGTATGTATATATGTATGTACGTATCTTATTAATTTTACAAGTAAATAGACCTTGAAAACTAACAAAAAATGAGCAGATGGCTATATGACCTCCATAACTACTCCAAAAAAATTAAAAAATATTTTTTTTGAATGCATATAAAATTATGTTTAGTTTGTGACCATATAATGTTTTTGAATTTTGGATCAATGAAAACAAAAATACTTCAAATATTGTATATATAGGCATGTATATTTGTGGCCTGTAGGCCTAAAAAATCCATAGTTAGAAATCAACATAGATAGGAACCTTAAAATAGTCCAAAAATTAAAAAAAAAGAAATCATATATTTGGAAAGAGGAGAGCATACTTGTTGTGGTGGTAATAATTTTATGAATTGGCTCATTGAAATTCATAGTGTATTTGGAGATGGAAATTGAATTTTATTATTTTTGATCAAAGATCTTGGATTCAATTGTGTGTTGACATCTCAAGCCTTTGGCTTGGGAATAAAAGCCATCTCTAAGCCAAAAAGACTTCGTTTTTTAGTTCAAACATGCCATAGTGTGTGGCACTCTAATGTATATGCACTATAGTACATACGCATTATGATAACATTACAGAAAAAATATAATATATATATGTATATGTGTTTATGTTTATGTTTATATCTATTCACATTCATTTATTATATTTTTATTTTAAAGTGATGTGTCAATATATACACTACCACAAAAAGAACATAATTGATATAGTGATATAATTTTAGTGAATCTTCACCCGCAAATGTAATTTTAACTATATAGAATATGTTTTATGGTTCAACCAAGCCTAGTTTCATTAAAAATGAATAAAAGCATCGATTGTTTCAATAGTGGAGGTAATTAGGGACAATTTGGATACCTTGCACCTAAATGTGACTATATGATGTTATTTGGGGCTAAATTAGCTTAGATTTCCTAACATATATAGCAAATGAGTGAATTGGTGTAATTAGTGATGCAATTTGAGTCAAATTGAGTCTTGTGAACCCAATTGTGACTATAACCAATGTAATTTTGTGTTATTTACCCCTATATTAATTTTTTTTAAAAATAGTACATTGGTTTAATTTTAAGATAATCAAGGGTAATTTAAGCCTCTTCAACCTAATTATGACTATAAAATGTGATTTGGGCCTTAATTGGCTCCAATTTCATCAGATAATGAAGTAAATAATCATTTGATTCAATTACAAATGCATGTTTGACATGTATATGATATGGTTTGAGGCTCTATAAACTCCTATATCACCATGTAATGAATGAAGTATTTTATTGGTTTAATTTTGGAGGAAAATAGCATGAATGTGATCCCCTTGAACTTAGTTGTCAGTATAAAATCTGATTCAAGTCTTAATTGGCTTTGATTTTATTATATATCGAGCAAATTAGATGAATGATGCAATAAATGACATTATTCTAGAAAAAATGAACCACATTCAAATGTAGTTTGAATTGTATATGATGTGATTTTGAGTTAATTTGACCCTAATGTCATAATATAATGAGCCACATATTTGATTCATTCAATTAATGAGTAAATTGAGTCCAATTTGAGCCCTTTCAACCTAATTGCATGAATGTAACATGATTTGGAAATAAATTAACTTTGATTGTATCATGAATTAATATAATTAGATAATTGGTGTTGTTGGGTGAATATATTGTCGGCCAGCTAATTGGTGACCAAAATAGTTCCTATCACCACAACATAGGGAGATGGGTCATCCTGGTGTGCAGGTTTACCACATCAACATGGGACAAATCTCTCCTCTCATCAAGGGGAGGTTCATAATAAAACATATATAATAACATAATATCATATAATATTAAAATATATAAGATTCATATATTATATTAGTAAGAGTGGTTTTGTAAAATTAAAGAGTGTAAATCAATGGTATGATGTGGTTGATGAAGAACTATTTTTATTAACTATTTTTTATTTGATTTTATAAAAAATCTACGTCCAATATGTAAATTGATTCAACAATACACTAATATTGATGTGGGGGAAATATATTGAAATTATGGAATTTATCTTGTTAATTTTATTATTGTTGAAGTGAGTACCAAAAATTTTGCAAGATGCATGCCATATGGATGTATAAGAAAACATCATTTATGATCCAATATAAACGTTATGATATGGATGTATAAGAAAACATCATTTATGATCCAATATAAACGTTATGATAGAGTCACTGATTGAAAGAATATATCCTAGATGGTAAAGATGATAGCGTAGCATAGTTAATAGGATAAATATTACATTATTAGGTTGTCTAGAATCCTATACTTTCATCGATTCCTCCATTTCCGGAGAGTTTGTTACGGTATGGTTGGTAAATTATTGTATATATATTCAGCTATGTTTTGGCAAATAAACCTTTGAACTTTTCTATGTGTGCAATTTTGTATTCTCTCTCTCCGATTTGCCAACAGTCTGGTATCAGAGATATATAGCCTGATCGAAGCACGCAGCAAAAGCCTGCGAAAGCGCTAAAAGTTTGAGTGCAGCGATATAACAAAAAAGGAAATCTGTGATCTGCCTACCTACTGGAGTCCTATGACCTGAGGAACGCCTGCCTGGAAAAATCTGGCTGTTTGATGATTGCTTGATCAAAGACTCAACGCCCAGCAGAAGACTAAGTAGAAGGATTTGGAAGTGATAACAAATACGCAAGTTCGTAGCGCAGCCTGCGTAGAAAGATTTAGAAGCCAGAAGCAAATACTAGACCTGTCATGCAGGTATCTTGGAAATCCAGTGACGCAACAATGCACAAATAACCAATCCGTTTTTCAAAGATTGTTCACATATCTAATTTGATCTGTCATGTATCAGATTCATTCACGCCTATACATCTGTGGATTATAGCATTTGACGTAGCTGTCAGACAAGTTGCACAACAAAGTCTATGTCCAAGAAGCAGGCAAGGAGAAAGCAGACGTAGCACCTAGGTCGTAGAGCTAATGTAGCAGGCCTGTAGAAGCCGTAGCTCTATCGAATTAAGGCAGCAACAAGGAGAGTAAATCAACATGCAGAAATAGTGGAAACTTTGCTGAGCATTGAACTGAGTAGGAGTGTATACCAAGCCTGGGATGTGTGCATCAGAATGTCTGAAGACCGGAGCAAAATCCTAAAAGCTACATCTTTCTAATACAAAATTTTGAAACTTACCTTATTAGCTTTCTGGATCTACATTTCAAGATGGAAATTCAAATACCCGTATAGATATTCTGGTTTAAACTTTCATACGTGGAAGGCTAAAATATAAATGCAATTGATGCATAAAAATTTGTGGGGAATTGTAAATGGAGATGAGAAACAACCCACTGATGCAAGTAAATTATTTGAGTGGAAAACAATATATGTCAAAGCAAAAGCTGTTATTGGACTTGTGCTTTCAGACTCTGAGTTACATCACGCGGTTTCAAGTATGTTTGAAATCAAGAAATGAAAGGAAATGTAAAATCAATTGGGTCTATGAGAGTGATCCAATTGAAGCACATAACACAAAACCTTGCACCAATGCTAGCTAATGCAAAATTTTACAATACAACATACAATTAGCAAAGAGAAAAAAATCAAGTTGGAAAGTAAATTCTAACTAATTAGTCATCCTCAATGTTGTTAGATTATTAGACTATGATTTTAAGTGTGATAGAGAAGTTGGCTAAAAGTAAGGAACTATAAATCAATCTATGGATGGTTTTAGGGCATTTAGGTTGAAAGGGATATGTATTAGCAATGGTATTGTCTTGGTATTGGGGCCTACCCTTTCACTTCAAACACTGTAGCGATAAGGGTGTCGAGTGATTTGATAATATATAGAATTAACCACATGTTTATACTTGGCTAGGAAACTGAATCAGCTTCCCCCTTGGTGATGAAATCCAAGTAGGTAGGCCTTAGGTAAACAATTATTTAAATGTGTTTTAAGATTATTTGATTTCGTAGTGTTTGCAAGAAACATGTAAATAGTGTAACTAAATGGTATATTGAAAAACCACTTAATTAGACTATGTGATCTATTCTAATCATTCAAGCAACTGAAAGTGAATGTGTGAAGTAATTACTAACATATAGATGCTAATTTGAACTTTAAAATATAGTACGATGTTAGCTTATATGATAGTGTATGTATACATTACAGTACAAATTTGACAGTGTGACTACGGTACTGCTAAAGCAAGGGTCTATTAAGAACTATGTTGATAGTGTTGAGCTAGTCTTTCAGATAGAAGACAAAATATAGAATTAGGTCGATCAAGTTGACCTATTTTGTTGTATAAGGATAGTTTTAAAGACTACAAAATATGGAAAATAGAACTATTATGAATAAAGATAATGATGGAGAAAGAGAGAAAGGAACATTGATGGGTTGTAAGATGTAGAAGAAAGTGAGATTTCTATTAAAGTGCCTTGATTTTTACTTCTAAATTTTGCCAATCGTGTCAACTAGGTCAAACTAGTTTTATAGTTCCCTATTTTACTGAAGCCTATGAAGATGACTAGACCATCCTATTTAACCTATTATATTTTTTATATGTTTGGAAGATGACTATATCAGCCTGGTCAACTTATGATGTGTTTTGAAATCCTGTAAGTGTATTGCATTGACCTATTTGACCCAATAACCTATCTAGAAGTGAAAATCTATACTATGTTAACCTATTTGACCAAGTAACTTGTTTCTAAAGAATACCTAAACAAACAAAATATAGTCATTTTGATTTGACTATGTGTTAAACCTATACACAAAAATTAGAAGCTATATTGGCCCTGTTGACCTAGTATCTCAAATATTAAAAAATAATAAATAAAATGATAAAATAATGACAAAAAGTGAAAAAAACCTAAAAGGGTTAGATTCATGTCAGGTTTATCAAAATCTAAGCATTCATAAATGCGTCATGTATATAAACCAATCATAACTTGGAGAAGATAGATCATACTTACACTTCCAATTGGGGATACATTAGATAATCGAGAACATGACAAATATGTCAATCCTTTAAACCCAATTATGAGATCTCATATAATAATAAACAATACTCGGGAGGGTTCCAAGGCCTCAATTCAAGAACAATAATGTAATACATAAGGAAATCTTGATGTTTAGCTTGGTCAATGTCCTCTAAGGTACGTGGAGAGAGAGTTCAGACTCAATATTGAAAATTGGGAAAAAGAGCATTAGTAAAGAGATGGAAGAGGTTATCATTGGCCATGTTATGTTCACATTTTCTAGATAATGTCTTCCATCATTTAATGAAATCTTAGGTAGTTTTAGTTTCAAGTTGCTTACAATTGATAAAATGGGCCAATGTATTCTCAAGAAAATCATTATTTTGGAACTCTTGGACTAGATCATTTACTAAATCTTCCAAACTAGTAATAGAATGAGATTTAAGTTGGTTTTACCAATCTAAAGCATCACCCATCAGAGTTTTGGCTAATAACTTGGTAGTGATAAAGGTATTTAATTTGACCTGGTCTTTATATAGATTTTCAAATGTTTTTAAATGAAGAGAAAGATTGGTTGACCCATTGTAATAAATGGTAGGGGTGATAACTCCTATATTGATATTAGCTATTTGAAATGTAAGAGACTAATTTATAAGATGTTTGATTAAGATGTTGACAAGAGGAGGTTAAGGGATAAGATTACCATGAGAATCCAAAAGAGGATATGGGGGAACATTTTGATTATGCATGCCCAATGGCATCTGTTGAGTGTGGGTTTGAAGATGAATAATGTGATTTTGCATTTTAATCATTTGATTTGCATTATTAGCTTAAAAAATATTCATTTGATTAATCATTTTTAATTGGAATTGATGGATTTGAGTTACATTAATGGCATTATTTATTGTATTAGAATTAGTATTAGTGGATTATTTACCACTATGGGTATTACTAGGAGCTTGAGAAGAGTTATTATAATGTGAAGCACTAGTGGAATAATTTTGTTAGGTGGAAAAAGATGGACTAGTAAAGAGATGAGAAGAGGAAGCACTAGAGGCTTGATTACCATGGGTAGCAAATGATGCAGTAGTGGAAGAATTAAGGAGATTGGGTCTTGGATGATATCCACTAGATGTAAAACCTACCATGTTAGTGGAGATACTAAGCATTGTAGGTAGAGGAAGCCAAAGAAGAAGTCATGGTATGATAAGGGGTCAAAATAGAGGGAAGAGTCTTAGAAGAAAATAAGATAGTATCCCAAAATCCAAGTGAGAACATAGGAGAAGTTGAATGAGGTTCCTCAATTTGACAACTAACCATGACATGGTAAATGTTAAAATGGGTTTTTCCTCATTTTTTAGTAAATTCAAAGATAAATAAGAGAATTTTAGGTGTATACAATAATTTGGGTTGATATTCAAGTGAGAAGAGAGGATTACAAAGTGAAGAGGAATGAGGAGTGGTTCCATAATTTTTTATGTGCTTAGTTATATGGACATTACTTTCATCTAGAAAAGGAGCCATAATTTGTTTATGAAAGACCCTATGAGGGTTGGTAAGACTCATCATATCTAGTGAATTAAAATCAGTGTTGTCTTTAAATAGGAAGTTCATGATGAAGGAGAAAGACTAGATAAGGCAAAGGTGATATAAAATCAAGGAAATAAGAATGGATAGATAAGAGTAAAGATTCAACTAGATCGACCTAGTACGAAAACCAGGTTCTAAAAACTAGAAAATATGGATACAAAATTGACAGCGTCGACCTAGTATTATAATCTAGCCTAAAAAATAGTCAGATAAGCATACATAGTCGATCAAGTTGACTTAGTACTATATCCTAAGGGGAATAAAAAGATACTATGTCGATAGGGTTGACTTAGTACTATAGGTAGGGGAAATAGACAATCTATAAGAGACTATGTCGAATAGAATGGTAACATACTAAAATAAATTTTTTTTTCGAGTACTTTTGAAATCAAGAAATGAAAGGAAACATAAAATCAATTAGGTCTATGAGGGTGATGCAATCGAAGCACACAACACAAAACCTTACACGAATGCTGGCTAATGCAAGTTTTTACAATACAACATATAATTAACAAAGAGAAAATAATCAAGATGGAAAGTAAATTCTAACTAATTAGTCATCCTCAATGTTTTTAGATTATTAGACCATGATTTTATGTGTGATAGAGAAGTTGGCTAAAAGTAAGGAAATAGAAATCAATCCATGGATGGTTTCAGGACATCTAGGTTGAAAGGGATATGTGTTGGTAATTGTATTGTCTTGGTATTGGGGCCTACCCCTTCACTTAAAACACCTTAGAGATAAAGGTGTCGAGTGATTTTACAATATATACCATTAACCACATGGTTATACTTGGCTAAAAAATTAAGTCGACTTCCCCCTTGGTGATGAAATCCAAGTAGATAGGCCTTGGGTAGACAATTGTTTAAATTTGTTTTAAGATTATTTGATTTGGTAGTGTTTACAAAAAACATAAAAATAGTATAACTAAATGGTATATTGAAAAACCACTTAATTAGACTATGTGATCTATTCTAATCATTCAAGCAACTAAAAGTGAATGTGTGAAATAATTACTAACATATAGATGTTAATTTAAACCTTAAAATATAGTATAATGTTCGCTTATATGATAGTGTATGTAGACATTGCAATAAAAATTTGAAAATGTGACTAATGTAATACCGAAGCAAGGGTCTGTTAAGAACTATGTTGATAGTGTCGACCTAGTCTTTCAGATATAAGACAAAATATAGAATTAGGTTGACCAGGTTGACCTAGTTTTTTGTATAAGCATTGTTTTCAGGAATAAAAAATATGAAAAATATAACTATTATGAATTAAAAAAATGATAGAGAAAGAAAGAAAGGAACATTGGCAGGTTAGAAGATGTCGAGGAAAGTGAGATTGCTATTGAAGTGCCTTGATTTTTACCTATAAATTTTGCCAATTATGTCAACTAGGTCAAACTCATTTTGTAGTTCCCTATTTTACTGAATCCTGTGAAGATGACCATAGCATCTTATTCAACCTATTATCTTTTCTATACATTTGGAAGATTACTATATCAGCTTGGTAAAACTATTATGTATTTTAGAAACCTGTAAGTATATTGCATCAACCTATTTGACCCAATAGCCTATCTACAAGTGAAAATCTATACTATGTCAACCTATTCAACTAAGTAACTTGTATTTGATGAAGACCTAAACAAAAAAATATAGTAATTTTGATGTGACTATGTGTTAAACCTATATAAAAAAGGTAAAAACTATATTGGCCCTATTGACCTAGTATCTCAAATATAGAAAAAAAAATGATAAAATAATGAAAAAAGTGAAAGAAAACCTACAAGGGTTAGATTCATGTTAGGTTCAATGAAATTTATGCAATCATAAATGCATCATGTCTATAAACCAAGCCTAACATCTAGAAGATATATCATACTTACACTTCCCATTGGGGATACATTAGATAATCAGGAACATGACCAATATGTCAATCCTGTAAACCCAATTATGAGATCTCATATAATAATAAACAATAATAAGGAGGGTTCAAAGGCCTCCATTAGAGAAAAGTCATGTAATACATAAGGAAATATTTATTTTTAGCTTGGTCAATGTCCTCTAAGGTATGTGGAGAGAGAGAGTTCAGACTCAATATTGAAAATTGGTAAAAAGAGCATTAGAAAAGAGATGGAAGAGGTTATCATTGGCCATGCTATGTTAAAATTTTCTAGATAATGTCTTTCATCATTTAATGAAATCTTAGGTAGTTTTAGCTTCAAGTTATTTACAATTGATAAAATGGGCCAATCTATTCTCAAGAAGATCACTAGTTTGGAATTCTTGGACTAGATCATTTACTAAATCTTCCAAACTAGTAATAGAATGAGTTTTAAGTTAGTTGTACCAATCTAAAGTATCACCCATGAGAGTTTTAGTTAATAACTTCGTAACAACAAATATATTTAATTTAACCTGATCTTTATATATATTTCATAATGTTTTTAAATGAAGAGTACAATGGGTTGACCTATTGTAATAAATGGTAGGGGTGATAACTCCTATCTCGATATTAGCTATTTTAAATGTAAGAGACTAATTTTTAAGTTGTTTGATTGTGATGTTGATAAGAGGAGTTTTAGGGGTAATATTATCATGGGAATCAAAAAGAGGAGATGGGGGGAAATTTTGCTTATGCATAGCCCATGGCATCTGTTGAGTGTGGGTTTGAAGATGAATAAGGTGATTTTTTACTTTAATCATTTGATTTACATTATTAGCTTGAAAAAAATTCATTTGATTAATAATTTGTAATAGGATTTGTTGGGTTTGATTTACATTATTGGCATTGTTTGTCATATTAGAATTAGTATTAGTAGATTATCTACAACTATGGGTGTTACTAAGATCTTGAGAAGAGTTGTTAAAATGTGAGGCACTAGTGGAAACATTATGTTAGGTGGAAAAAGATGGACTAGTAAAGGGATGAGAAGAGGAAGCACTAGAGGCATGATTACCGTGGGTAGCAAACAATACACTAGTGGAAGAATTTAGGAGATTGGGTCTTGAAAGATGCCCACTAGATGTAGAACTTGCCATGTTAGTGAAGATACAAGGCATTGTATGTAGAGGAAGTCAATGAAGAAGTCATGGTATGAGAAGGGGTCAAAATAGAGGGAAGAGTCTTAGAAGAAAATAAGATAGTATCCCTAGATCTATGCTATAATGTGGGTGAAGTTGAATGAGGTTCTTCAATTTGACCACTAATCATGAGATGGTAAATGGTAAAATGGTCTTTTCCTCATTTTTGCAGAAATTTAGAGATAAAGAAGAGAATTTTAGGTGTATACTCTAATTTGGGTTGATCTTCAAGTGAGAAGAGAGGATTACAAAATGAATAGGAATGAGGAGGGGTTCCATAGTTTTTTATATGATTGGATATATGGACATTATTTTCATATAGAAAAGGAGCCATAATTTGTTATGGAAGACCATATGAGGGTTGGTAAGACTCATCATATCTAGTGAATTCAACTCAGTGTTATCTTTAAAAAGGAAGTTCATGATGAAGGAGAAGGACTAGATAAGGAAAAGGTGATATAAAATCAAGTAAATAAGAATGGATAGATACGAGTCAAGAGTTGACTAGATCAACCTAGTACTAAAAATAGGTTCTAAAAACTAGAAAATAAGGATACAAAATTGACAGGGTTGACCTAGTATTATAACCTAGTATAGAAAATAGTTACATAAGGATATATAGTCGATAGGGTTGACTTAGTAATATATTTTGATGGGAATAAAGAGATACTGTGTTGATAGGGTTGACTTAGTACTATAGGCAGTGGAAATAGATAGTCTATAAGAGACTATGTTTAATAGAATGGTAACATACTGAAAAAAGAAAAAAAATTAGAGTAATTTAGAAAACAAGAAATGAAATGAAACATAAAATCAATTGGGTCTATGAGAGTGATCCAATCAAAGCACACAACTCAAAACCTTACACCAATGTTGGCTAATCAATTTTTTTAAAATACAACATATAGTTAGCAAAGAGCAAATATGATCCGGGCAACAATTCGAGGTGACCATTCGGTGGCAGTTAATTCCTCAACTTTTGTATTGTATTCATTTTTTTTTGTCCTCGAGTGATTATATCCTCGAGCATTGTATTGTTTTAATGTTGAGACATTAAGTTGTCACCCATTAATTCCTCGAGCCACGCAATCTCCTGAAGTGGTCTTTAAAAATATGTATAAATGCATTGTAACCCAAAATGGGAAGGTAGACATCTCTTATCAGAGATAAGCACAAGTTTTGTATTGCAGTTGTTAAGTAATATGACGTCTCTTCTCAGAGAATCCATTGTTATTGTGTTATTTTTGTGCTATTGAAATATTCGTCAACCAAAACTTTTGAGTTTTAGATCAGTCGTATCAGAGCGATTTGTCTTGAGAGTGTATGTTCCCAGGACGAGGTCAGGATACAGGAAACTTGGGTGAGAAGCAACAGAGCTTCCAAACGCTCCACTTGTGCACCTCAAATGACCTCAAATGGCAGATGACATTGAGACATCTGATCCTTTCAAGGAAATGGTGAATGAAGCCCTCTAGCGGCAACAAACATAGATGCCCCAACAATTTACTCAAATTATTCAAACACTTTCGATGGGAAATTCTAGATCCGTGGCTACATAGCCGGGCTCCTCATCGAGGGAGCTTCCTTTCAGTGCCCCAACACCCTTCAAGGTTTAGGTAAATTTTTATATTCCCACATTTGAAGGCAAAATCAATGTTGATGCAGTGGAAAATTGGTTGGACCAACTGTCATCCTACTTCTCTGTAAATAAGTTCACCGATGGAGAAAAGATCACTTTTGATCTTTTGAAATCATCATTGCCCATGAAAAACTAGTGGGAAGTGTACAAAGAAAGGTTCAGTTTGGATATCATTGGCCTTAGGGTAAAACCCACCTGGGATGATTTTATGGAAGCAGTAAAAGAGGAATACTATCCCCTCGATGCATATAATGATCTGTACATATAGTGGAAACAAATTCACCAAGGCAAGGACCAATCTATGCAAGATTACACAGACACTTTTCATTCTTTGTTTGCAAGACCGGGCATTGAAGAAAGTGAGAAACATAAAACTCTCAAATATCATGGTGGACTACAATGGTACATCCGAGGGGAAATGGAACTCTTCAATTTGGAAACTCTCAGTGAGGCATATAAATTTGCAGTGAAGATTGAATAGAATCATGGCAGGAAGAATACGAAGAGCCAATCTTCAAAAGGGAAAAGTGAAAAGGAAGGTCAAACATGAGGCCAAAATTGGAAGCAGAAGGAGTTTTAGGATAAGAAATCCCAAAAGGGGAAGGTTGGAAAATGGTGTGATTACCAAAACACTAGAACTCACTCCAAAGAAGAATGTCAAGCCATCAAGTCACTGCTCTCTGAGTCACAATACTTGACATCTACTACTCTGCCTCATACACAACCTACAGTCGAAGAGGATGAAGAAGAAATTATAGATGCTGATCTTGACACCATCTTCGCTTCGTCACAGACTCATGAGGAAAGACTAGATGACAAAGAAAGATTGTTTCACTCCAAATTATGGGTAAAAGGTAAGCCTCTACATTTCATTCTTGATAGCAGGAGCCAAAAGAATTTAATCTCGGCTAAAGTTGTGAAAAGTCTAGGTCTATCCATGAAGCCTCATCCAAATCCATATAGTATTGGGTGGTTGAGCCCAGGGAGGGACCTTCGTGTCACCCACTAGTGTCTTCTTTCATATGCTATAAAACCATTCCAGGATAAAGTCTTATGTGATGTGGTCAATCTAGATGTTTGTGATGTCCTCCTTGGTCAATCATTCATGTATGAGTGACATGGCATCTATGAATCTAGAACCTGAAGGATCACCCTCACTCTTGGAACATGGTGCTAAAGGGTACCAGAGGTACCACCTCCCACATCTATTGCCTTGATCAGTGCTAAGCAATGCAAGAGATTGGTAGAGAAGACAAAGCAATTTTTTCTCATGATGGTCAAACCACAGAGATCCAAGGAGGCTGATGCTGCGATCCTAACTACACAATCAACACAATAACAAAAGTAGATAGGATGAATCACAAGCAAATATGATGACTTATTCAAGTCACCCATAGGAGTTCCACTGCATTGCCAGGTAAAACATTCTATCAATTTAATCCCAGGATCACCTTTGCCTAACAGTCATGTGTATCGCAGATCAGTTTTGGAGAATGATGAGGTAAAATGACAAATTCAAGAATTGATCAAAATGGGTCACATCAGGTCAATCTCTTTGCCTTGTGGTAGCCCAATCATCTTGGCATCGAAGAAAGATGGAACACGGATGCTTTGTATTGACTACCGAGCCCTGAATAAAATCTCTATGAGGAATCGCTATCCTCTCCCCATAATCAATGACCTACTTGACCAGCTCCGTGGTGCAAAGTTCTTCACCGAAATTGATCTCAAATTTGGTTATCACCAAATTCCCATCGATCCCACAGATGTCTACAAAACTGCATTCAAATCTAAGGAGGGGCTCTTTGAATGGTTGGTTATACCTTTTGGCCTAACTAACGCACCTACAACCTTCATGCAGATGATGGATGACATCTTATGACCCTTCACCAACTCATTAGTGGTTTTCTACTTGGATGACATTCTCATCTATTTCAAAAAATGGGAATAACATTTGCAACATGTCCGTAAGGTGCTTCACACTCTTCGGGAGCACAAGTTGTACACAAATCTTGACAAATGCACATTCAGAATGACAATAATTAAGTACCTCAAGTACGTTGTCAATGAGGAAGGGGTCCACATCGATCCAAAAAAGATTTGAGTTATTTGAGAATGGCCCACACCAAGGACACTCATAGAGCTTTGTAGATTTTTGGGCCTTACAAATTTCTACTACAGGTTTGTTCTTGGATTTTCACATGTTGCTTGGTCACTAGCCCAAGTGACTAGAGGAGGAGCTAAAGCTACATTTTAGTGGTGTGAAATATAGCAAAGGGCATTTGAGAATTTGAAGAATAGACTCTACTTAGCCCCTATTCTTGCCTTGCCAAATTTGCATCAACCATTTGAGTTGATGACAAATGCATCTGAATATGCCATGGGAGTCATCATGCAACATGACCATCCTGTTTCATACCACAGTGAAACTTTCACTGATACAGTCAGGAAATATCCAACATATGATAAGGAGCTCTTTCCCATTGTACAAGCCTACAAACACTGGAAACACTACATCCTGGGAAAAGAGATGGTCATCCACACTGACCATAGACCATTGGAATTCATCTAGATGCAAAGCAAACTAAGAAATGAGAGGCACCAAAAGTGGGCCACATATCTTCAGCAATTCCACCTGATAATCAAACACAAAAAGGGGAGCTCAAATACAGCTACAGATTACCTAAGCCGCCCACCAATTATTGCATTCACAACAATGCTTCACATGTGCAGACATGAGACTACCACTTAGGGTGCTATGTATGAAGCAAATCCTACCTTTGCTAACACATATGAAGCACTCCAAAAAGGTTAACATGTTTCTGACTTCTATTTTCAAGATAATGTCCTCTGCCATATGGGGCACATCTGTGTTCCTGTTGTAGAGAAACAAAAGATGATATGGTAAGCACACTTTAGTAGGACAGTTGGCCACTTTGGTATCAAAAAAACATTGGCAGTTCTTCAAAAACACTTCTACTAGCCCCATATGTGCAAAGATGTGGAAAGATATCTCAAATCTTGCACCCCATGTACAATCTCCAAGCCAACAAATAAGAAGCAAGGATTGTACATGCCATTGCCAGAACCAACCAGGCCTTAGGAATCCATCTCAATGGATTTTCTCTCAGGTTTGCCCACTTCCAAACATGGCAAGGACTGTATTTTTCTGTTAGTTGATCATTTTTCAAAAATGGCTATTATGCTTGCTTGCAAGAAAAATATGTCTGCTGAGGGAACTGCTCAATTATATTTTAGTCATGTATGGCTCCATTTTGGTCTCCCCAAGTCCATTGTCTCAGATCGAGATAGCAGGTTCTTGAGCATCTTCTGGTCCATTCTATGGAAGATGATGGATACTAAGCTGATGAAGTCTATAGCCTTCCATCCATAGACTGATGGTCAGACTGAGGTGGTAAACCATTTGATCATTCACATGATTTGGATGTATCACTCCAAACATCCACGCACATGGGACGAGGGACTTCCATTCATCCAGCATGAATACAATTGGGCACTGCACAGCTCAACCAAGCACAGTCCATTCCATGTATTTTTTGGGTTCCAACCCATGGCACCAATTGATATAGCTATTCCATTCTCCACCATGGAATACACAACTCATGGAAGCTCTGAGGCATCAAAAGTGACCATGTTTACTGAACACATGCATCATATCCAGGAACAAGTTCATGACATCCTGGAGAAGATGAATCAGAAGTATAAGCTATGCCATGACAAACATAGGATTACACACCATTTTGCTGCAGGTGACAAGGTTTGGTTACGGCTTCAGAAGGAATGGCTTGTAGGCCCACACAGAAAGATTCGGCCTCTACGATATGGTCCATACACCATCACCAAAAAACTTATAGAATATGCTTTTGAATTAAACCTACTAGCCTACATTGGTCTACATCTAATATTCAATGTGGAGCTCCTCAAACCATATCACCCACCTCTATTGGACACTTCAGTTGTGGCAGAATAACTAGACATTGATGAGCTTGATCCATAGAATCTTGCTCCAGTAGAAGAGGATCAGATTATGGATACTTGGATGAAGACAACAAGAGGATGCTCTATTCCACTGTATCGAGTGGTCAGAAGAGGCCAACTTAGCCACCATGGTGAGTGGCTCACAATGAATCAAATCAAGACACAACTACCCCACCTGAAGGGAATCTTAACGCAATGGGGACCATTGCTTTTTAAGGAGGGAGGAATGATTTGGGCAACAATTCGAGGTGACCATTCAGTGGCAGTTAATTCCTTGATGCAACAATTTGAGGTGACCATTCGGTGGCAGTTAATTCCTTGACTTTTGTATTGTCTTCATTTTGTTTTATCCTCGAGCGATTATATCCTTGAGCATTGTATTTTTTTAATGTTAGGATGTTAAGTCATCACCCATTAATTCCTTGACCCACACAATCTCCTAAAGTGGTCTTTAAAAATATGTATAAATGCATTGTAACCCAAAAGGGGAAGGTAGACATCTTTGTGTTATTTCTGTGCTATTGAAATATTCATCAATCAGAACTTCTAAGTTTTGGATCAAAATAGTCAAGTTAGAAAGTAAATTCTAACTAATTATTCATCCTGAACGTTGTTAGATTATTAGACTATGATTTTAAGTGTGATAGAGAAGTTGGGTAAAAGTAAGGAACTAGAAATCAATCTATGGATTGTTTCAGAGCAATTACGTTGAAAGGGATATGTGTTAGTAATGGTATTGTCTTGGTATTAGGGACTACCGTTTCACTTCAAACACTATGGGGATAAGGGCATCAAGTGATTTGTTAATATATAACATTAACCACATGTTTATACTTGGCTAGAAAACTAAGTCAGCTTCCCCGTTGGTGATGAAATCTAAGAAGGTAGGCCTTAGGTAGACAATAGTTTAAATGTGTTTTAAGATTATTTGATTTGGTAGTGTTTTCAAGAAAAATATAAATAGTGTAACTAAATGGTATATTGAAAAACTATCTAATTAGACTTTGTGATCTATTCTAATCATTTAATAAATTGAAAGTGAAAGTGTGAAGTAATTACTAACATATAGATGTTAATTTGAACTTTAAAATATAGTACAATGTTAGGTTATATGATAGTGTGTGTAGACATTATAGTAAAAATTTGAGAATGTGACTACTATACTACTAAAACAAGGGTCTGTTAAGAACTATGTTGATAGTGTCCACCTAGTCTTTCAGATAGAAGACAAAATATATAATTAAGTCGACCAGGTTGACCTAGTTTGTTGTATAAGGATAGTTTTAAAGACTGTAAAATACAAAAAATATAACTATTATGAATTTAAAAAATTATGGAGAAAGAGAGAAAGGAACATTGGTGGGTTGGAAGATGTAGAAGAAAGTGAGATTGCTATTGAAGTTCCTTGATTTTTACTTATAAATTATGCCAATTGTGTCAACTAGGTCAAACTAGTTTTGTAGTTCCCTATTTTACTAAACCCTGTGAAGATGACTATACCATCATGTTTGACCTTTTATATTTTATATAAGTTTGTAAGATGACTACATTGGCTTGGTCAACCTATTATGTATTTTTGAAACATATAAGTGTATTGCGTCAACCTATTTGATCCAATAACCTATCTATACGTGAAAATATATACTATGTCAACCTATTTGACCAAGTAACTTGTATCTGGGGAAGACCTACATAAACAAAATATAGTCATTTTGATGTGACTATGTGTTAAACCTATACACAAAATTTAAAAACTATATTGGCCTTGTCAACCTAGTATCTCAAATATAAAAAAATAATAAATAAAATGATAAAATTATGTAAAAATTGAAAGAAAACCTGTAAGAGTTAGATTCATGTCAGGTTCACTAAAATGTATGCAATCATAAATGTATCATGTATATAAACCAAGCCTAACTTAGAGAAGACAGATCATACTTACACTTCTAATTGGGAATACATTACATAATGAGTAACATGACCAATATGTCAATCCTCTAAACCCAATTATGAGATCTTGTATAATAATAGACAATAATAGGGAGGGTTCCAAGGCCTCCATTGAATAAAAATCATATAATAACCCTATATAAGCCCTATGTTTTCATATTCACTAAACTAATAACAAGTAAAGTATAATCTAGTTCTCACCAATGATTGTGGCACAAAGTGTGGGTAATAAAAAATAAAATTAAATGTGCATAGAAGACATATACTCATGTCAATGTATATGGAATCCTAATGAATTAAAGTGAATTACAAATGCATATTTATCTAATCTTACAAAGGAGGAACAAAGTTAGGAAAACTTACCTTTGAAGACGAACCTACCAAGCCTCAATCTCTCCCTTAGACAAGGTGCTTTGCAAGAGGTTGTTATGGTATGTAATGAAAACAAAGATAAATCATATATAGGATACACAACCTATCAATGCATCCAATAGACTTCTCCACAAGACAAGATCTGTATCTCCAAAAAAAGTATGAAACCCTAAGCTTGCTTCTCAAGTATAATGGTGGATAATCAAATGCATAATAGCTCTTACTTCTTATCTTCTCTAAATAATGAAAACATGATTTTTTATATAAAGGTTTTTTTAACTATAAACCCTTCCAAAAGTTTTGGCCAACAGGGTCAACCTAGTCAACTTAGTATTGTAACTGACAAAAACATACTAGTTAATTAACTAAGTCGGAAATGAATGACTTAGTTCTCAGTAAGCTCAGTCAATAACAATACAAGCTCAACAAAACTAGCATAGTCATATGAACTATCAAGAAGGGGTTTAGGTTAGGGAAAGAGAAAACGAAGGTGGAAAATGACTAGAGGAGTATACAATAAAGAAGAACAAGCTTAGGGGAATGGTTTTTAAGAGATAAGTGTGTCGATAACAAGTGGAAAAAGGGACAACAATCTTGTGAAGTACCAATGGTCTACTCACCCCTTTCTCGGTGCACCCCTTAAGGTATACACTTAGAGAGATTGAGACTTGATGTGTTCCTGCAAGATAAAGAGCATTAGTAATTGATAAAATTTTAAAAATCTTATGTGCATATAATTCCAATCATAATACCCTATCAAAGAGGGGGAAAATGTATACTTCAAAAAAAAATTATTTATTCACTCCCTACTAATTCCATCCCCATTTCATACTAAATATGCTTACTAATAAATTTTATACAATAATATATAATTTTCCTAATACATTACTTACATCTCATTTGCATTTCTTTGACTACGTCAACATTACATTTACATCACATCACCCTTTGCATTAATTAATCACCTTTTAAATGTCCTACATAACTATTAATCATGCTTCCATAATTTTTAAGGAAATTTTATTTCCTCTCCCAACTACTTCCATGTACCTCCACTATCTATCCCATATAAATCATCCCTATAATCACTCTCTAGTCATCATTAATTACTCTAATGAACTATATAACTCTCTAAACTTCCTAGATCCCGTAACCAAGCTTCCTCTAAAATTATCTAGGAAATTTTTATTCCTATAAAATTCCTCTACACTGTATTTTCATCCTCTAAGGATGAAGTTTAATCCTCCATTCCTCCCAAGTGGCTCTATTTATTGATATATACACTACTATGTAAAACAATGAATATGTAAATATTTCCACCACCTTGTCTCTATAATGAAATCCATTTCTACAACTCTTGAGCATCAAATAAGTAATCCAACATCCATAATCAAGCATTAATAAACTCCAAGTCACTTTAGAATAATATACAATCATCAAGAGAAAAAGATAAATTTGTTTTGAAGGTATAAATTTGTTTGTGTTTCAATTATATTTACATGTGAATGCATTTATTCCTTTGCCCATTTTTTATGTATTTTGTAGATTAGATTAGGTTAGGAATTGTATGTTTGTTCATTATTCTTAGTATAAAAATTATATATCCAAATTTATACACCACAATCATCATGCCCCATCTTCTTGGTATAGTTTTGGGAAAAAATCCTTTTAACCATCAAATATATGAAAGATTTAATGTTTTAGATAATCATATTTGGTATTAGACACTTAATGATGTTAGTTTTGACCAAACCTTATTATACATGACTTGTGTATCTACAACTGTTCATGTAGAATTTTCTCCTACATGGTTCATTATGCTTGCTTAGGATCTTAGAGGACATTTGGGTCATTTAGTAATATGACTCCCACATTGACTATAATGTGGGGTTTCACTCTCTCTCCCACCCATATATGTACCTCTCTCCCTTTTTATTGATCATCCAAAGTTAATGAGGAATACTTATGTATTATTACATTTTGCACCTTCTCTGTCACCTACTCTATAATGTTTTTTATGCATTCAATCTTGTTGAAAGGTATTTGAGAACTCCAATAACAACTTGTTCTTGATGACACTCTATCATAGCCATTCTCTTATTTATGGGCACAACCTTTTGATATTTTTCTTAATTAATACATAATATTTCTCTAATATTTGTCTAAATGGCTTATTATCTTATTTAGACTATCTCCCAATCTCATATCATTTTTTATTACTTTATGGATGCCTTCATGATTTTGGTCATTGTAATTATTTGTCTTTGCTCATACCTATGCCATTTAATGACTATTTTCACAAATTCAAATCCTTCCTTTTGGCTGGATTGTAATTTTTTCATTTCATTTCAGAGGTAAACTACCCAAATAGTCATCGATATAATAATATCAATCCTAAGCCTATTATTATCTAGCATTTTTCAATATCATCTATCTATCACTAGAAAACATATTTACATTGAGAGTAAATTTCCTAAAGCTTCATAATATAAAACCACTATAAGGAGCATAATCTAAGCCAGATCTGAATACCATTACAAGGTCAAAATTTTAGATTTTGATGTGTTGAAATACATACATATGATTACACAACATGCTAGCATTGCATTGGTTTAACACTTACAACTAGGTGTGAGAACTATATGTGGTTTTAACCCTCTTCATAGTACTAAAACATATGCAACACTTAGCCACATAGTGGGGAGTGGTTGAGTTCATTTCAACTCATCCTTTGTAACCCTAGTTTCTAGGTGATATTAGTCTCAAGAGTGAAAGATAGGGACATTTGGTAAAGAAAAGGAAAATAAAGTTTTTTTTACATGCTCAAAGGTATTTGAATACACTTGATCCACATTTAGATGTAGCCATAGTAATCCAAACTATCAAATATTAGTACATGTCTCTTTAGAGGATCTAATAGAGTACATATGTATTTGGTTTCTATAGTTATCCAAGTATCACTAGCCTTTCCTATTGAGTTTAATAGTTTATTTCAAGATTTGAGTCAACACAAAACATAAACAAAGCCTATTAGATGAATATACAAGTTCAAAAACAAGAGCATAATCTAAAAAAACTAAGTACACTATATTCTATGTGATTTCCATAAATATTAACTGCAATAAATCTATCATAACCTTTTGTTACATTTATATTTACCTAGTTGAGACATAGATTATACAATCTTAAGTAGTCTCAATGTTTTGTCTTATTTAGACCACTAAATATAAAATTATATAAGATAAAGCAAATGCCATTCAAAAAAATTTATGTACTCATGGACATTACACCCTACCCTACACCATCTTTCCTTGACTCCCATTTTAGGATGCTCATTGACATACAAAATATGAATATGATGCACCATAAATATTTGAACTCTTGATGAGTGTTGTAGGCATTTTTTATCTTATTTTTTCAAAGAATTATAAAAATTTGCATATTTCCAAGATTTTTATTTTTGATTATTTAATCCTATTTAAAAGGACATCCCATAATTCCTTAGCAAAATTAAAAATTTCGTTAAAATTTCATCTTTATTATAGTCCAAGTTTTTTTTCTAATAATATGAAATCTAGTTTTTTCATGAACAATAAGAATAAAATTATTCACTTCTGACATGCCCCAAAACCCTAATTAACAATTAAAATGAATGGTTTATTTCATTACAACAAAATCCCAAACTAGTATTGGATATATGATGCGTAGATATCAACATCCTTGTTGTAACATACTCCTTCCCCAAGGTCACCATGTTTCTTTTTTATTTACAACATATCCAATACATTATGATCAATGAAATGATTTTCATAGGGTCATAATTATTGACATGTATTGACTAATACTTGTGCATGGCCTTTCTGTAGCATAAAACCTAGTTATGTGATACAATATCTATTGTTCTCATTGTTGACTTAGGTTTTAGGACATTCCAATGCATGCTTGAACATTTTAATTGTTCAACCCTTTCATGATCAATTTCCATTCTTGTTACATTGGGAATGATGCTTTGTTATCAAATGATTTATTTTGAGTCAAGAACCTTTGAAGAATATCTTATTCAATATTAATAATTTCAAATAAAAAATTAAATATTAAAACTTATTGATATCTCATACAGATCTTTTGAATATTTTCCCATCCCTCTAAGGACTCAAGGCAATCTTATAAAATTTATATTAAGAATGGCCTAGCCTTAAACAAGTTCTGTTGAAAACGAATTAGTCTTAAACAATACATGAGTCAAAAAGACAAATATTTCCAATTTTTGTAATGATATCGGTAACACTAAAAGTCGGAGAATAAATTTTACAATGCTATCAAGGGTGCGCTCCTTGAAAGAGCTTCATATTTTTATTCCTTTCTCTTCTAGACAATTAGGTAAAATGTAAAATTGTATATATATTGATATTATAAAATAATAATAACAAAATATACCCTCTATATCATATTGAATTTTTCCTCCTTTCAATCTATTAGTGTTTGGATTGTGCTTCCTTCCTCTAATTATGTCCAAATCATTTTAGACTATAAAATCGTATTAAATAAACTTTTTTTAAAATGATATAAAGAAATGGACTTTGAATGTTATCACTTAAGATTAAATGAGGCAATGATAAACATGATGTCAAGCATGTTATCGAGTTAAAATCCAAATATTTTCAGGAAAACACCCCCAACAACAAGAGGAGGGAGTGTGGGTACATGATTAGGTATTCAAATTGACTTAAAAATATTCCATCACAATAGACATAATGTACAATAACCAACAAGGTTAACAAAATGTGTGTTGTGACTTAGTCTATGTACCAATTACTCTTTTAATGAATTTTCTCATATCATACCTCCTTTGAGAAATGCATAAAAAGAGCCTTATGATCAAATGCATAATCAAGTAACACATACCTAATAAACATGGAGGGTTTTTCATATTAATAATTAAACAAGACATACATACATACTTATTATTATTATTATTATTATTATTATTATTATTATTATTATTATTATTATTATTATTATTATTATTATTATTATTATTATTATTATTATTATTATTATTATGCTAGGGATATACAGGTCCCTAACCCACATAACATATGACATCCAAAAAAACAAAACTAGCCTAGCTTAATAATGAGATTGTTAAGGCACTATAACCATACCAAATGGATAAAATTCTTCCAAAAATATGGAAACATCTAACCTTAATACCAAACAGACACCAAGAAAATGATAGAATACAAAACACTATCAAATAATCACCAAAAAACCATACCACAAGACTTATTCTAGGATGATTCAATTGACTATTTTATAATTAATTTGCAAAAAATTACCTTGCATCAATAGTTTTGCAAGTTTATTGAAATTATCTACATGCATCTCCTGATCCTTCCCTTCAGATACTAAAGCTACCATTGCCATCCCTTACCTATCAATGAGACAACTTGCTCCTGTGTATGTTAGAAAACCAATCTCCTCGAAATGCTACTAGGGTCTTTTAGAAGATTAATTTTTTTTCCACCATGGTGGTTCCTTAAAAACACCCCCATCAAGTCCGTTGGCTAGCCATTTAATGCCTCTCACACGTTCAGGCTTCCTTCTTTGCGCCCTCCATTCCTGCATAAGTGGAATTGGCTAAAACAGTTCTTGAATTTTGAGCTTGATGATGCCCCTATTTTATTCATTTTTTTAATCTCCCTAACATGCCTCATCGAATTCTTGCATGAAATTTAAGAAAGCCAAAAATCGTATTTCGAAAGTAGGGAAGAAAGATAGAGGAATAAATCCCAAATAATCCTTACTAGAGGAAAGAAGGGTTAGAAATGGAGACAGTGAGAGGGTATCAATTTCTAGTAATAATCCCACCCTATATTTGGTCCATATAAATAAATCGACCAACAACTAAATCTACTCTTTATCTATCATAACCATGCAAAGATTGCTCACAAACAAACATGTCAAGTCTAATTTTGCTTGTACCTATTTCCTTATTGCCAAAAATTCCAACTCCAAAACTTTCTCTAATGCTTATGTAACTTACAACATTGGAATCCAAAACATGTTAAAGAGGCATGCAATTCAAACCATACCTGCAAAACCCATCTCTTAGTTTTTAGATCTATCAAAGATCAATGGCCAACCCATGGATTCTATGGAGTGTTGATCCATCTTGATAGCTCAAATGTAATATGGCCCCAAAAACTAGCTACCAAACCCATGTTAAATAAAACTTGCGTGCTATAATTCTGACCAAAAACCAATCAAGAGCTATAAATTCACATGAATGAAATCTATTGTGGAAATAATGAAACATTCATAGCTCAACTGCCACCTCAAATGCCAAGATGGCACCTGCCACCATAACCAACTCTAATAAAGCCCACAAAAATATAGGCTTTTTAACAAAAGTAATATCCCCTCCTACCAAATAGGATTAATAATTTGTTATTTATAATTTTATGAAAAAAATATTACAAACAAGAAAATTAAATCTCTTAAATCAATTTATTCCAAGCCCCTATAATCTTCTGAGCCTATTCATATATTATTCATTCTCACATCCATGGTTTGATCAATAGCTACATTACAAAGGAAGTAATCTACTTTATTGATTTCCTGAAAGTAATGGGAACCAATGCAGTCCTTAAAATGATATAATTTTGGCTAGATTATAGCCAAAATATTCATAAGTTTCCATGATTTAGACCTTTGAACATTTAGATCTTGGATAACTACTTGTGAATCTATTTCAATCTCCAGAAAAGATATGCCACACTCCAAGGCCATCTCCACCCCAGGTGCTAGTGCTTTGGCCGCAACTTGATTATTTATTCCATTTGAAAGTTACAAAGACATTTCTCTAATAAGAGAACCACTATAGTCCTTTATCACACAACCTGTCATGAAAGCCCTAGGATTTCCTCTAGAAACATTGTCAATGTTTAGTTTAAACCAACCTGATTGAGGAGGAGTCCAAACCACATCCTTTGTGTTTCTCTTATCCTTATTATTCACCATTGAACCATTAACGGTAAAAAATATAATCTACCTTTGAACCTTAATTGGGGTGGGCCTAGGTGTGTACTGTCAACCAAATGATCAGTAGCGAAATCATTTCACTGTGATCCACATGAAACACATGGAGAAGTTTGGCCCCTACCTCAAGATATCCCCACGACTACTTCAAAATGTAGGTGATGTACGTCTACCCGTAAACCTCAATGCAATATAAAATACTTATATAGAATTGAACTAAAAAACTAAATGATTGAAATTGTTGATCTTATCCACTCGAACTAACCCTTGAAACATCATCATCATCATCATCATCATCATCATCATCATCATCATCATCATCATCATCATCATCATCATCATCATCATCATCATCATCATCATCATCATCATCATCATCATCATCATCATCATCATCATCATCATCATCCTCATCCTCATCCTCATCATCATCATAATATTTTAAAAAATGACTACTAAATTAAAATTATGTATAAATAATTTTAATAAATAATTACATTAAAACTCTTTGAAATTAATGAATAAATAAAATTTCTAAATTAATATATATATATATATATATATATATATATATATATATATATATATATATATATATAATACATATTATAATCTTTACAAAAATTTAAATTAAATTAACATATAACTAAACATACATATTTTATAATAATTCAATTTAATTAAAAAAAAAAAAAAAAATTATATCTATTTTTTAATTTAAAAAAATAATAATCGAATCAAAACTCACCTCTACTAATTAATAAATCCTCCTCTAATCTCAAAACCCAAATACTTTATCCTTTTGATATATATATATATATATATATATATATATATATATATAATCAATCAACTGGGAAAAAAAACTTTCTCCACAATTCTTTCATGAAATGTAATATACACATTTATTATACTGCATCAAAACTTTTATTAAATCAGGATAAAGTTTCATAAATGAATAAATAACAAGTCTTATATTAAAATCTTTGTTAACTTCTTCAAATTTTATAATTAATATGAATTGACTTTCTTAGTAGTCAATGTTTTTTTCTCAATTTCAAATTCCATCAATTTCAATTTCAAAGGTACATATTAATCTATTGTTCTACTTCACAAAAAGTTAAAAAAATATTTTAATAATTTAATTATTTTTCTTCTTTTATTATAATTAATAATATATATATATTTATAATAATTTCAAATTTTTAATTAAATGAGAAAAAATTTTCTAATTAATGATTAAGAATGCTTATATACTTTATAAGATCATTTAGAATGTTTCTATGATTTATATCTTAAAGCCATCTATAGGGTCATTGCAGTTAGTTCTCCATTAATAATCTCTCACATTAAGTTTTGCAAATTCAGTCCACTAAGAGCATGGTTTTATGAAGCGAGTAAATGCAATTATTTTACAGTTATAAATGGTTCCATAAAGTATAAATCTAGTAAAATCTAAAATATTGAGTCTTTTTGTAAAAAATAGGAGCAGCAGTTGTATAAGAGAGAATTTTAGAGATGGAGAACCCTTGAAACAAAAAGTTGCAGCAACTGCAGAGAATTTTTAAGTACTTTACAATTAATAAAAAATAATTTTTTAAATATATTTTTAATTTGATTTTATATTCAAATTTTCTAGATTTCCTCAATAAATATAAATTTTGCATTTTTGAAATCTGTAAGATCATTTCAATACATATATGAAGTTAAAAAATCTTTGCAATACCTATAATTATTTTTACAATTATAATATCATAAAACAAGGTTCTAAATAAATCTGAAATAACTAATTCTCGTAACCAAGGTAAGGCTAAAATTTTGAATATTTCCCTCTTATGTTGTAATCAAAATTAATCTTAACATCAGTGCTGGTTTTGTCTGTAACTCAACTTTAGATAGGTAAGTTTATCCTCATCCCAGTCTATCATCTCCGAGTCCCCGGTGCTTTTGTTAGTATAGCTTACGCTTTATCGAGTTTGGATAAAACGTTGTCGTTTGTAAGAGATTCTAGAACCAGATGAACTTAGGTTAAGACGTCAAAAAAGAAATTAGGTTAAATGTTAGAAAATTTATGTTATAACGTGACGATGAGGAATAGGTCACTAAATTCTATGGACGGGCCCGCCATGCCAAAATGTCATAGCTAATCGATTCTAGCCATGAAACATGGCAGATTTATATTGGGAATCGGAGATCAATTTCTCAACTCATTCATTTATTATAAATTCGTAGATTCATTCATCCATATATTATATTATATTTTGATTTGTTTGTTGTCTATAGAAGCACATAAATCATGGTGGGAAAGAATTGTAGGGTCTTATGGTTGATCCTATGTAAGGGAGCGGAGCCACATTAACGAATGATTGGGAAGGTACTACTTCATTTTAGATCTATTAGTTAAATATTAAAATCTTAAAACTTTAAAGAAACAAATTAATAATATAGATTCATTTTTCCTTCACAATTAAATTTTAAACAATATTAATTATTTAATATTAAATTTAAAAAAATATAATTTTTAATAATATATGTATTGAAAAATATAAATGTAAATACAAAAATTAAATCTCATCAATTTTTTAATTCCCAAAAAAATCTATTAAAGTTTAAATTATTTTAAAAAGATAAAATTATTTTATTTGATTACATTTAATTGACCATAATTAGAATTAGAAGCTGTTTTTACAAAATATGTATCACTGCAAGGTTTAAGAAACAAAAATATACAAAAGCAATTAAAGGGGAAGAAAACAGATTCAAACTTTAATTCAAATTTAGTTATTGAGCTTAAAATATTACAACTTTCAATTCAAAACAAATTATTTCAAATAATCACAAACAAGTACAAGAATTGAACACCGATAACATTTTAATTTTTCTTATAAATTTATTTCATCAATTTATATTTTATTTCTTTGACATATTCATATCAGTATTATTCATTTACTTTAATTGTTTGTCAATTTTGTTCTATTAAAATATTACTAAATTTTCTTCCCTTAAATTTTTTATAGTAATATTGTTCAAAATATATACTATCAATTTATAAAAAAAATTTAATATTGTATATTTTTTTGTATAATATATCAACATTATTAAATAAGATAATAATTATATATATACATATACATATATATACACTCAAATAAATTATATATATATATATATATATATATATATATATATATATATATATATATAATTTATTTGAGTGTATATATATGTATATGTATATATATAATTATTATCTTATTTAATAATGTTGATATATTATACTAAAAAATATACAATATTAAAAAATATTTATAAATTGATAGTATATATTTTGAACAATTATTAAACATTATTTTTTAATTAAATTAAATCCAAAAAAATATTATAAATATTTAAAATTATGTAATATATATATATATATATATATATATATATATATATATATATAATATCTTATTAGAGGAAGTATATTCTTATCATGAACCTTAATAATCATGCGTATGATTTTTCCCAGCCCTAGAAAAATGAGCATTACGATATTCGAAGCGAGAGACTTCTAAAATTTAAAGGTTTTCCATTATCAATACATCTTTATTTAAGCTTGTCTAACATATCCCAAAAGGTAATTTTATGCTAAAAGACAAAAGTTAACTTTTTATCCTTGTTTGATTTAATTAAGAATGTTTGCAGAGTTAGGGGAGTATAATATTTAATAAAAAATTAATTATTTCATCTTTTATTGTGAGATGTAATGAAGACAATGCTCAACCAATGGATTGTGTACATTTACAAAAGCATCTAGTGTTAATTATAATTATTAATTTGGACATATAACTAATAATATATTTTAAGTTAAAGGAGTTATTTTTTATTTTTGAGAGAATATTTGGGTAGTTAATGAGTAGTGGTTTAGATAATGATAGTTTGATAGATGTAATAGAGAATAAATTATATTATTTTGATATGCACATTTTTAATAATACATTCATTTTTGTATATAATATATTAATATCATTTAATAGAAAATGATTTTAATTTTTTTAATGTGTGTGTGTTTATATATAGATAATTTATCATAATTATTTTAAATAAAATATATTTTAATATTATTCTTATAAATTATATTGATTTGACTCTTTTCTTCTTAAATTTTTTTAGATGTTAATTATCATTTATTATATTTACAAAAATTTAATAAGCAAAGCATGTTAGTGTAAAAAGAAAAAATAAATCAAAATTATACCAAATGAAATAGGTTAAGAAGATGATGTCATTAATATTATAGCACATCAAGCTCCATTTTTTAGAGTTAAAAGGGAAAACTTAAAGCATAAAAATTAAAATAGTAAAAGATTAAGATGAAACCACTATAAATAATGTCATGAAATATGTTTAAAAAAATTAATCCTCAATAAATGCAACAGCAAAAAGGTAAGTTTTATCACATCACATTTATTTTTTGATTGATGGATATCACTACCACTAAAAGGTGAGGACCATTGACAATTCTTATTGAAGAATAACAACTTGATTTGTTATAATATTATCATGAAATAGATGATATGGATTATGGATCAGATATTATAAATCTTGAAACATGTAGAAAAAATATTTTAAGCTAATTCCACCCCATTCATAGATGGTATGCTTGGTAAGTCATGGTAAATTGGTTTAATAAAATGATCAAAATTAAATTGGAGGATGGTATAAGGTCGTGACAAAGACAGATAAATATGTCTAAAGCCATCAATTTTTAGTGCTTTTCACTTAAATCTGTCTAATGTTTATGAGGTTAGTAAATATGAAGAAAGTAAAATATGAAATTGTGATGAAAATTGAATTAAAAGTAAGAAGGAAGTGTGGTATAAAATTTATTGCAAAAAGGGGAAATAAAAGTGTCCCATACACCATCCAAAATAATAGGGAATACATTACCATATTTAATTCTATGAATAATGAGGATTAATTAATCTAAATTTATATATATTTTTAAGGGGAAGAAGAAAATATTAAATTACATTATAGATTGTAATCTTAGTGTATGTATGCAAATACTAAGTAATTCATTGACGATTAAGAAGTTATTCATGAAATGGATGTATCACTTTAAAACATTTATATTTGCTGGTTCGTTTCCAACTAATAATAAATTTTAATGGTCATGATTATCTTATTATTTTATGAATAATTCATAAGGCAAAGAGTTTTGGCATAAATTTGTTGACATTACTAACACAATTATTAGAAAATGTGTCAACTGGATTTGAGCATATTTATTTCATTCCAAAATTAATTTTAATAAAAAGATAAAAAATAGATAATTGAGAAATGAGGGATATATTTAAACATGGTAGAATCAGTTGCATTAAGAAAGAATTCTAAATAGATATTTTAGTTGGAGAAAAAAATAATTTTTAAGATGATAGTTATATAGCTGAGCTTAATCCAAATTCTTTGGATGAATACATGGGACCTATCATGGAATTTTATACATTTATTAATGACGATTCATATATATTAAAAAAGTGTGAAGGTTAGTTGGAGTACATTTGGAGGTGCCAATTAATGAAAATACAGTAAAGATGTTGAGATGGTTATATGTTTAAAACAATGAACAAGCATTAGTGACTTTATTTATAGAAAATTAACAAGACAAGATGGAAGGAATCAATTTTATGATTCATTATTTCTTTGAAACCAATATTTCCCTCCCTAATTAGATTAAAAAATATTCTTTTAATATTGTTGTGAATTTTAAATTCAAAAATTGGGAATCCATCCTCACTATGCCCTCACAACCACCATTAAAGAGGCAAATTTGGCCCACTAATCAAGATGATGAACAAAATGATGCAACAATAGATATGGAGACAAGGATGGTTATAAGTAATAATTCAAATTAAACTTTTGATGGAAATAAATGATAAATAAATTTTTATTAATTATTTAAAATTCCAATTGAAATGAAGGAGTCAGAAATTCAAATTATGATCTTGAAATAAGGTTAAGTAAGGAATCTCGACTCATCACTAGTGATTAATATTTGGAGTTGCTCACAGAGAAAGAGAAAAGGATGAAATAAATTTATAAATTAAATAAAATAAAAATGGAACATATATAATAGAGGAAGACAAAATAAATTTTTGGAAGACAACTAAAGAAGCAATAAAATAGCGAAAATGAATCCATAAGATGAAATGAAAATAAATATTTAGCATAGCAAGTATATAAGGGTTGAATCATAAAGAACTTAATTGTAATGGTTTTCCATGACTTATTTTTATAAAACAGTGGTTGGCTTGTCATCTATAATATATTAATGATTCAACTTGAGAACAAGTTCACTTGTGTATAAATATCCCTTTATCTTTTATTATAAAGTTTTGTTTGATGTATATGTGTTACTGTCAAGATAGAGATTTAGAGAGATTTTGTACTAAATGAAATAGATTTGTAAATTTATCAAATGAGATCAATAAAACTAATAATTTGTCTATGAATCTTGATATGTTAAGTCTCTGGTGTTAATTTTGCTTTATGATACTAGATAAGTATATGCACTGTGTGAATGCATCAAATCATTAACTCTAGAATGATATTTTTAGTAACAATGATTAAATGTGTTAACTCAATTACGTAATTAATATTTGTCTATCCACCATCGCATGGTAGAACCAATGGAAACTAGTCTAGGATGCATGCCTCAAATGAGCACATGAAATCACTCGTGTGATATGCCAACATGTTAGCATGTTGTCTTCTTCCCTCATCTAAGTGCATGAATAGTACTTAATCACGTGAAACTAAGAATAAAAATAAACCTAACAATTATTATTTAACAATTATTTCATTTAACTTAAATAATTATTAACCTTTCCTTAAAAATCATCATTTATATTATTTAATACTTTATACCTTAAATATCTCCACTAGTTCTCAATTCAGTTTCCCTTAGGCTTTCACATTTACCTTTTGATTTCAATCAATGTGTATTGAGTCATATTTACCTCTTTATCATGGAAATTCACTAAGCCTCTTAGTGTTTACTTCAATTTTGTATTTGGTTGATTTTTCATTCCAAAATTTAGTAAGGGATTAGATAAAGGTTTTATAATCTCTTATCTTTCCAAATAGGCCTTGAGAACTCTTATTTATTGAATGAATTTTAGTTTGTGGTAATGGATTAATTTATTGTTTAATTCATACCAAAGTTCACTCTTGACTAAAAATATAAGGTTTTTCGAACCACTTGAAATTGACATTATGATTTCCACATAAATTTCTTCTTCTTAGTATTAAATAACAATTCTAAATTTCTTGATTCAAAAGTTCACTATCTTTAAATTTAAGATTCAAAAAAATGCAACCTAAAATTTCATCTTATCAATTATAATATATTTAGTTTGTTACACTTAGAAAATATTTTACCCAACTAGAAAGAAGGATAATTAGAAGCCTCTTTCTATTAATTAATCAACCATGCTTTTCCCATATATATAATTATCTTAATAAACCATGTCCTAAATAATTTTCATCTATTCGAGACTAACATCACAAGAACCCATAGATTTAAGAGTATAATGATTCTAAGTGTATTACTTGCATTTATTTGACAATGACATAAAATATTTTTAATACTAAATGCTAACATTTATTTATTTGTCAAATATATATATATATATATATATATATATATATATATATATATATATATATATATATATATGAGTCATATATATTAAAATATAAGACATTCTTTTTAATTTAAATAGATCTAAGAAAAATATTTTTACAAGATAAATATTTTATTCTAGATGAATAGTAATTCCAAATTAAACTATTTTATAAAATTGATCTGCTGTCAATATCATCATAATAAATCGCTTTAAGTTTTAAAAACCTAAATGATTGTTACTTTACAAATAATCAATTTGATCTTTATACTTTAAAAAAAATTAAGTTGATCTTTAATTATACATTAGAAATTTCAATTATCATGTCTATACCAGGAAAAAAAATTGAAACCACAAGTTTAAGTCCCCACAATCAACCAAAATATCAATATAATCCTTAGTAGAAGCATGAGAAATCCAGTCAGAAAATACAATATAAAAATATTGTAGCGTCACTTATCAATGATGTAATAGGGTAATCCATATAAAAATCAATCATTAAGTAGAGAACAAATTCTTAATGAAGGTCAAACATGACAAGTTGTAAGGACATAAAACATGAAAATCACAACACAAGTACAAATTGGATCCCTTCCTGATGCGTGCCTTTTCCTGCACTCATTCTAGAGATGCCTACATACCCACTAACATGTGAATAGGTCCTCATGTTGTTTTACAAAAATACACCTTCAAATTAAAGAGCTTTGTCCAATTTAAGATCAACTCTAAAAAAATCATGTGTACTCATATATTTCCTACACTTTAAGTATTTTTTCAATTTATAACAAATATATGAGAATCATTCATGCACGAGTTCCTCGTGTATCATCATCACCAGACATTAATTACATGATTGATAAGATACAATAATATTACTAAACATAAATTAATATAATGTTAAATCGTATTTAAATTAAATTAGAGAAACATCCATGTATTTTTATGAGAGAAAATACTAAGTTTTTCATAAATCAAATTTACAAATCAAACTACTCAATCTTCAAATAATGTTACATGTTAATATCAAATATATAAAATTGTAAGTCAAATTTAATTTTTTTATCTAAATATAATCTCAACATAGATTAGTATATTAAACCTAAAATAATAATGTATGAAAAGAATAATAATCAACCAAAAAAATTCCAAGAACCTTATCATATAGAGTTTCTTTATTCACTATAGAATTAACAAGTGATATTATCAAAAACAATAAAATTTCTTTGAATTCATTTTCAAAATAAATATAAATGTTCCATTAGATATTGTAAATGTATATAAAAACTTATTTAAGTTAAAGTAACATTTATAAATGCAAAATCACAAAATGGATTAATGTTCCATAAAGAATTGTCAAAAATTGAGGAAATAAGACACATGGTAAGCTTAGATCCAAATAATAACTTAATAAAGACTCAAAATAAAAAAACAACTGAAGATTACTTTGTGTTAATTTTATCTCTGACCATAAGAGCCTAGGCTAGAATATTTTGAATAATATCTCTAAGTTGTTTACAAACATGATTAGACTCATACAATTTATAAAACTCATAAATCTTTTTTTATTTATTGTTGTCATCATTACAAAAATAAATATAAATATATAAAAAATCAATGATTAATAGTATTTTTTTTATCGTATATATTATTTAATATATTATACTAGTCAAAAGAAAAAAATACACTCAAATAAAATACAATTTATGTATTTTACGTACATAACTAGTTAAATGCATACATATATTTTTTATATGATTATTGAAACACAATAAATAAATACACACACGTGTGTGTACACACACATCCATATATATATTATATATATTTCTATATTCATATGTATATTTATATATTATATATTTATATATCATACATGTATATTATATTTATATTTATATATATATATATATATATATATATATATATAATGATATAATGTTTATATATTATTATTATTATTATATATATATATATATATAAAATCTTGATTGCTTTTGTCTTAAAATGATATATATATATAAACAACATAGAAGTCTTTAATATATTAAAAACCAATAACCAATTGAAAATGGTCAATGAAACTTAACTCTATAAGTTTTTTTATTCTATATTAGAAAGACAAGTGAATTCATCATAAGTTGAGGCAAAGTAAAATAATTCTAAAATAAGAAAAAATAAACATCTTCTATACAATTCTTCTACACAAAATAACCATATGATTATCACAGATAATATATTTATCTATGTAAATCTCAATATGAAGAAATACTCTTGTCAAGAGACGACATAGAAAATTACTCTTAAAATTCCATTACTTTAAAAAAGCCTAAGGAAGATCTCCATAAATATTCTAATGGTATGGGAATAGTCTAAGTGTTGTTTTAAAAACTTAACAACTTCTTTAAGCATAAAAAAAAGCCAATTAAATATCTTATAAGTAAATTATAAAGGATGAATTTTCACATCTTAATACAACTTACAAAGATCAAGGCAAAACAGATCCATGATTTTATTTTAGATCATCTTTCTATTTTCCCCCTTTTTTCTTGATATTATAAATGAAATAAAAAGGCCTTCATCCATTTACAAAGATAACAAGACAATAAATACATAAAATAAAATAAGAAATATAAAAAACACTAAATAACAAGATAAACATCCTAAAATTTTTAATAAAAGACAAAGATAAATATTAAAAAACATATAAAACTATGAAAAATGTTTGAAAAAAAAAAAAAAAAATACATTAATTTATCTAATATCAACCAAGATATATTATTACAATAGACCTAAATATACCTATTCAAAGCACCATATTTAAATCTTACATTTATCTACTAATATACATTTAAATATACTTCTTTAAAGCACCATATTTAAATCATATGTTTATATACTAATATACATCTGCTTGATACATATATTTAGTTACACATGGATACCTTTAAATATACCAATACTAATATACGTCTGCTTCATACATGTATTTAGTTACACATGCATACCTTTATATCTACCCATACAGCTATTGAAATTAGTTTAGGTAGGGAAAACCCGTAATCAAAAACCTAGGTACGAATTTAATATTTTCCCCATTCGTTTCCCTGTCAATAAAATGACTTATTGTTTAACATCATTTAAAATAATTAGGTTGACATGTACAGATCTGTAAGATATCCAGGTATTATGTACACACAAATATACGATATTATATACCCATATATATTTATAGATTCAAACAGATATATACTTATTAGCAGACATAAATATTCTAAAATCATTATTTTTTAATCATGAAAGATAGATATTAACATATATAAATATAATATAATAATTCTTTGCAAATAAATATGGAAGATAAATATGGACATATATAATTATAATATAATAATTATTCTCGAAAAAAGGGAGAAGGGTTTTGAAGATAAAAGACAAGCCATCCCTGAATTTTACACAAGACCAAACTCCTTGCACTTATTTATTTTTTATTCAATACATCTCCTTTGCCCCAGATCTCACACTCTTCCAGCCATGTCTCCTGTTGTTTAAATAATGCACAGATAACACTGCTTTTTTCAAGAAAAAGGACATTCAGAAAAATTGACCCCAGCTCAACAAATTGAACTCAACTTGTCAAAAATAATTCTAAGAACAGATGTTAATTTCCATACAAAATGTCATGCTCATCCCATGATTTTACCGAACTCATACACTGCAAATGACCACGTGTAAAGGATTGTTCCATTAGAATGATGATTATCAGAATGCATGGCCATGTTAACTATAACACACAAAATAATAGAGTTTTGGCACGGATTTTCCCTTACCTACAATAATTACAATGAAAACCTAAATGTGGATTAGATTCCTCAAACACTAACTTAATTGTACCATAGTTTTTGCTCGAATTTAAATAAAATTATTTTCTTCTCAAAGAAGCTTCATGAATCTTGAGGGATTCTTATCTCTTTACTCTAACATGTGATTCTATTTTTATAAATATGTTTTTTGTTTCAAGTAGAAGTTTAATACTAGTTCGTGATTTAATCAATTTTAATCAAGTAGATTGTAGTTTAATAATAAGAATGATGGTATCAAAAACTGTCTAGATATTCACTAAGATACACATATTAAGAAATACTAAAAAAAACCTATTTTATATATCTAATTAGTATAAAAACAGAATTTTAATTAATTTTTTTTTCACATTCATCATGTATATAACCACTTCATAGATCTAAATAAATATTTATAATTTTTCAAACCTAAAGCCTGAAAGAATATTTAAACATTATCTGTTAGATATTACAATATATTATAATATAAACAAATTTTTTAATAGAAATGCTAAATAAAATCTATCATATGATTATACTACTCTCAAAATTATTACTATCAACTTAAAAAACCCATTTTACCTTACATTTGTTGAAGAGAGTATCCAAAATACCCAACTCTTCACGAGAACTTGTTATTGATAAGTGAACATTGTCAAGATCATATTATAAATAAATGTATAATAACATTCCTACTGCAATGTGAACACTAATATCATAATCAATAAAAATTTAAACTACAGATGAGCAAGCTGTTTTAATATAGAGTTCTTCCCACCAAACAAGTGACATTAAAAGATCATGTTGGCATGGAAATTGAGCATGAATTTTTTTACCTTTTATTTACCTTTGAGGGATGCTAATCACTTAAAGATGTGTTCTTAAGTAGGGTAAATGTCGTTTGAATACTGTTAAGCTCCTTCAAGATCATTCATAATTCCAAAATTCGTTTGATATAATTCGTTCAAATTAATATTTCAGCTCTTACAAGCCTAGATCATTATAAACTTATTTTTTAAAGTAACAGTGCCCAACACGATTATGTGAAAAACAATATAATAGGTGAAAATAAAACATAAATGTTTTTAGAAAATCTAAACCAATTATTTTTGATAAAAAAATTCTTGTTCCCATGTTTAAAAGATAATGAAATCAATAAAATTATTTGTACGAAAGCCTTTAGTTATCCACATTAATTTCAAATATCTAATAAGCTGAAAACCTATTCGAAACCCTCCCACAAAAAACGACAAAAAATAATATAAACAAAATATGACATAAATTAATGCAATCTAAAAAGCTTTTTAGTAACAAGATAAGTGTGAATATGAATCAATAGCTATGTTAATATATAAATATGTGATCACTCATACAGCAACGAATACTCAAAATCAACCACTTCATCTTATAAATGTATTCTAGGTGGAAAGATAACTTTCTCCAAGATATTCCCTCTTAAATAAGTTTTCTGGCTATCCCACATTGTACCATGACCCAATATATCTCTATTCATTTAGACATATGCATAAAACCAAAAATCTTAATAGCAACTATTGAGTGATGGTAAAATGATAATAAGTATCAAACCAGATATATTTATGAATAGTAGAATTTTCTTAAGCATTATGGCTTATTTTCTCTTTATACGATTCAACAATGATTGTTACATCAATCAAAATAACACCATCTTCAAAATTTAACTTCTCTAAATTGTATCAATTCATTTTACAGATGTTTCAACACTATCATATTTTCCTTTTCCATAGCTAGGCTCAATCAAACTCTAAATATATTTTATTCCAACGATAATGTTCATCTTACTCAACCAATAAAACATGTGTGTTTTTGAATTGCGTTGCACAATTGTCTAACCAAATGTAATGTTAATTGAAAATAATGTTCCTCTCAATCAGATTTCCATAAAACATCTCAAAATAACCTTGCACATAGTCTATACAATGTGATTAGTTATCAATAGCATAGAAATGGTACTCCCTTAATATTTTTTGATTTTGATCTCTACTACCAGGTGCATCCATAAATGATATATGCATGAATATGGAAACTTGTAATGAGTTATAATACTGTAGCTGAACTTCTATTTGTGTTTTAAATGTGTAATTCTCAATAAAGTCAACTATTAAAACAATAGAACCCAGTGGGAATGTCTTGTTCCTTAGCTTGAAAGTGTCATCCAACCATCTATCCCTATGTGTGTGCCTTGTGTTTTCATAAAACAATTTATGCCTCAATTTGACCATAAATTTTGAAATAGGTATCTATTTTGTAACAAGCTCAAACTTTTTAGATTTTTTTCCATCTTTTACTTGATAAGTCACATATTTGTATTTTAACAAACCAACTAATTCACGTCCAATTGCACTTGTACTCTCCTTATGGATATAATTTTTTAATTTTTTCAATCCACTACAAATTTTGAAATTTCAATTCAAGCATGCTTCGTTATAAAAAATTGTCCATCTGGTCTTTCATAAAAAATGGTTAGAAACTTTAGTGAAGCTAGTTGATGGCACAAATAATAAAGCTAAAGTAAAAGCAATTATTCTTAGGCTCAAACTTATGGTCCAATGTGAGATCAAACACATAGTAATTGAATAAGACTACATGATAGTGACACAAGCGTTTCAATATCATAAGTCTATTGCATGTAATATTAGGTATATCCTTAGCAAACCTTTAAGATTTTCCCCCTTATTATCTTCTTAGTCATTTAATAATTTTTATCACAAGGAAAACAATTAGATGTCTTTCATAAAAAAAATGGGCGTATCCTGAGATAAGGACCTTTGTTCAGATAACTTATATGATTGTTGGCCTATTGTTGGTGAGTAGGACCATCCTTGTTAACTTCCATCTTCTCCATTAATGGGTTATCTACTTGAGTATTGGTATTATCAACTTGTCACTTCCATGGTTTGGTTCATGTGGAATGCATCTCCTTTATCTTTTAATTCATTGCATGGAAAGTGGTCATCTTTCCTCATCAATTTGATGAACCGATAGGTGGTTTGTGTGAGCCATGCTGAATGTGGTGATGTTAAGATTAATTAAACATTATGCTTTGATCATTATCCTTTTTCCTATCTGTTAGTTCATTTGAAGAAGGAAACACATGGTTTTAGCATGGAAACTCTTTAGTAAAAGACATATTTATTATGGTAGGGAATATGGAGGAGGTTTTGGTGCTAGAACATTATGAGACATTACTCCTTATGGAAATTACAAAGTGAAATGTGACATTTTAGGGCATGATTTTTATTACAAGGATTACTTGAATATTTTATAGGTTCAATTAGGTCTAATAATATAGGTTATACAAGTGGTGATGGGTGTGTAGTTATTGCTATTTGATATGCATAACCATGTAAATTCAATAGTGGTTTCTTTATTTTTAGCACGATTTTTGAGGATTATTAATAAAAAAACTTGGTATCCAGAGTGGTTGAAGTTTTTGTGTGGCCTACATTTAGAGGTAACATGTAACATTGTTTGGATTTTGAATACCCGCTTTATGATCTTCTAATTTCATTCTCCATCTAGGAGAGTAGGGGCCTTTTTCATCTTATTATCTTATGGAATCTAGAGGCTTTGTTCTTCAAAGTGGTTAATTAATTGGATGATAAAATATCATTTTCAATGTAGAGGAATTTTGAGCATGGAAGGTTATTTCTACCTCTATATTTTGAAGAACTAAAATCTCTAGTTGTTGATTTGGAGCTTCCCTTGAAACATTTCAAATATCTAAAAGTGGTTAATGCTTCTAAATTTCTAGTTCATATAAGTGGTATGAGTTGTAAATTTACCCAAAATAAGGTTATTTCAGGGGAGTCAAGTTGGGTTGGGTCATTTTAGAGTAGTTTTCATTACCCTTCTGATGGTGGATGTGCCCAAGAGTATGGTTAGGGAGGAGAGCATCATGAAATCAATCCAAGACAAATTATGATATTTTATTAGCTCACTTTCCAAGTTAAAAACTATTCATACATAGGGTAACCAAATACCCTATCCAATCTTAAATATCAACTAGCTCATGTCCAAATTTAAATTTATTTAAGAACACATTGCAAATAATATATCCCCATATAACATTTGAATTCCTAATATGATCAAATAATCTTATCAATTAATATCCATTCATCTAATATCATCTAAATCCAATCCATATCATCCACACATACCATGCCCATCCAAACTACACAATGATTCAATATTGGACAATCAAGGCATAACGATGACCTTGAAACTTTTTCATGAGTTGAGATAAATCTCGGTAATGGTGAATAAATATTATTAATATGGATTCACATAATAATTATACATAATATGACTTGATAAATACTTACAATGGTAGATTTAATTTACAATACTATGTAAATGACAATAGTGATGTGTTATTACTCCAACTTATTGAGGTATGAGTTAGATTTCCTCTTGATTTTGACCATGGCAACTTAAGACATGTTATCCAAATCTTGGAACGAGAAATGCATACACATATACATAATAATTAAATATAATAATGACAATAGCCTAAAAATAAATTTGTCAATATTAACTCCATCAAACATGGCAATGGGAAGACCACCTTTGAATAACAAGCCTAATACGACCATGAACAATCCTTGATTGATTGTATAAATCAAATCACCTAGAAAGTGTCCTCCCTAGCATCTCAAATAAATCCTAATTATCATAAACCTAAAACTCCCAAAATTACATTAAAAACTAATCTTCTTTTCACAATTTAAAATCAAGATAAGGTTGATCATCATATGTCACCATAAGTCCCATTTTTTGACCCGACGTTTTCCCAAGAATGGAAATTGATGAGGGATGACATACAAAGGATAGAATAATGTTCACATTGTAAAAAATACATATTTTAATACATGTGACATAATATAGTTGACAAGTGCATATTATGTGTTCCCTTCACTTATCATTTTGAACAACCTAAATTTGAAATATATAAGGGGAAGGTGGATCCAATGGAGCACGTCAAGGAATTTTTCATGTCTTGTAATTAATTAACCTATAATTATGCTTTTTTATTATTATATTATTCCCTTGTAGTCTTGGAGGAACAAATTTAGATTGGTTCATGCACTTACTAAAGGGATCTAAACATCATTTACACACTTTTCAGAGAAATTTGTCAAACATTTTTCTTATAATGTGGAACATGAAATCACCATACTATATCTACAAATGGAGAATGTTTCTCATCATTTTTATAGAGATGGAAAATGTTATTAAATATATTCCCATGTTTAATCCCTAATAAATAACTAGTCATTATTTTCATCTCCAACTTGAATCGAGAAATGGATTTCCATTTACATCTACATTATATCAATACGTTTGATGAGAATGTTCAAAATGGTATTTAAACTAATAGATACATCATTGAAAAATAATTAATAAAAATATTTTAAATTGATGATATTTTTCAAACTAATACCTCAATAAAAAGTCCAATGTTCTTTAATCACAACAAAAATGTGGTTGGTGATGGAGTTTCAATGAGAAACATGTACAAACCATCCAACAATCTAGTCCTTTTAACACCCTAAGTGAATTTAAAAAAAAATACTTAGGGGAAATATGAAGATAGAATCTAGGAATTTACAATAACATAATCTTAATAAACCTGTGGGGAATGTCCTTAAGAAGCTTATAGTCTCAAACATGATTGTTATTCTAAAAATAAAACCCATTGAAAAGATTCAACTAAAACCAACATGGTATAAGTAAAATGAATATTGTAGATATCATTGATTCAAGGTTCATGACATCTGAATGTGCATGGAGATATGAAATTTTATCTAGGACTTGATCAACCATGGGTAAATAAAGATTGAATGAGAATAATATTCTGTCAAGAACAAGTAACTTGGAATATATTAGGATGCTTTCCCCAAGCATGACCAAAAATATAAGACAAATATTGGGACAAAGGTCAAACCTCTCATTCTAATTATTTTGAATACAAGAGGATTTCACACCATTATGACTTGCTTTTTAGTTGTATATACCACTGCATGCACATAATTATGACTTTCAAGATAAGGGATAAGTATCCTGAACACTCCCCTATCCTAAACTATACTATTATTAATATCAAAGGACCATCATAAAAGTGTTCCAATACCACATAATGTGGAATGATCACTATAATTAGTGAACCTCGTAAAACTTTCTCTTAAAAGGAATGCACAAAAGTTAATGTTCAAATACTTATTTTGACTAATCTTGAAGGTGACTACGACATCATCCAATAGATTTAGAAGACTCCTACCCATATTTATGTTATGGAATTTATCGAATCATAATTTGTCCATTATGAAATTCTAAAAAAAAACTCTCGAAGGGTTAAGGGTGTTAATAGATATTGACCCCTTTAATTTACAAGG
>JARHVA010009785.1:0-267005 GCA_037957365.1 Torreya grandis | reverse complement strand
TATTCAAGGAGATTAGTGTAAGGTACATGTGAGAATTATGGAGCAAAGGAGAGGTAGAATGCCTAGTTGGATGAGTTGATGAGTAGAGTAGAGTGAAGACTATGTGTATGACTTGTAGGTCATATTTTTGATGTATAAATAGTGATCTTGAATTTTGAGGATATGCAAAGAGGTTAGAGTGTGAAAATTAGGATAGTTTTAATGAAAGAGAGAGCTTATGGCCTGCCTATTTAAAAGGGCCTATTTGAGAGAGAGAGAGTTTGTATAGGGGTTACATAAATAGAGATCCATCATTAGGTGTTGAAGACATCAGTTCTAAGGTGTAAGTGTTCAAGGTCTAAAAGACTTGATCTTACTTAGAGGTAGTTATTCCTTATGAAATAGGTGTTTCACTAAAGACCTTTGGTTAGGAGGATATGATCAAGATTTGCTGGTCTAAAGGAGTTGATTAGTTTCTTGTTTGTACTTTATTATAGGATATTAGTCCTTGTGTTATAGACTTGAGAGTGGGTTTTATTTTCCATGAGGGTTTCCCATAGGAACTTTATGTTATGTGTTTGATCTTGTGTATGCATTGAATGGATGAGCTCTCTTGTTAATGTTGCTTAATCAAGTTGATATATGTTTATTGTTTAATAGTTTGAAAGGACTATAATAAAAAATGAAATATATGGACTCGCTTATTCACCCTCCTCTTAGAAATTATCCCTCTAATAATTGGTATCAAAGTAGGTCTTTTGGTAAAGGATTAACAGCTTGAAGGTGATCCAAAGTACAATATGGGTAGTCATCAAGGAGGTTTATCTACTAAGAAAGCATCAATGTTCAATGGATCCAAGTATTAATTTTGGAGTACCAATATTGAGGACATACATTATGTCCCTAGGGTTTAATGTTTGGTAATCTATTATGGATGGATATGTTGATCCTACTATTCCTCCATCTAGTACTGCAAACAAGAAGTTGTTTGAGAATAATTCTAAAGCAATGAATTATATCACTTGTGGTCTTTTAGAGACTAAATACACCAAGGTCATAAATTATAAATTTGCTAAAGAGAAATGGGAAAAAATGTAGATAATTTATGAAGGATATTCAAATGTCAATCTTTCTAAGTTTGTAGACTCAAAGAAAGCAATTTGAAAGTCTCAAGATGAATGAATAAGATACTATGGCATCTTTTTTTGTAGAGAGTTGATGAGATAGTAAACATCATCAAAAGTCTTGGAGAGAACCTTGAAGATTCTACTATAGTTGAAAGGTATTAAGGTCCCTATCCCTCAAGTTTGATCCTAAAGTATTTATTATAGAAGAAATTTGTAATGAAATTTACTTCAAGAATTAAGTATAACAACATAATTATATCCAAATATGACTGAAATATATCCAAATATATGATAATAGATAAGCCACTTCGAGGGGGAAACCTCCACAAGCTTCAATAAGAGCAAAATTCACAATATGATGATAAATGATTACCCACTACCATCCTACTATATAGTTTATCTAGGCCACGGTTACTCCATAGGCTGACCTACTAATTAAAAGAAAGCATAGATAAATTGTAATATAATGTCAAAGAGGGATAAGTAAGCCACAAGTCAGCTAATACTATCCTCATACATGTGATAGGTCTAGGGGTTGTAGCATGCCCTTCCCCTTCAAACCAACATTGTCCTCAATGTTGAACAACTCTGGATGTTGTTGTAGAAAATCTTCACCTTCCCAAGTTGCATCTTCATTGCTTTGGTTTTTCCACTTGATCAAATATTCCCTAATCCCTCTAGTTCTCAACCTCTTAGTACGTGTTTAGAGGATCTTCTCTTGTTCCAAAATGACTCGTCCTTCTTCATCTAGTTTTGGGAGCTCTATCTGGGTGAAAACTTTCTATCCAATGACCTTCTTCAAACAAGAAACATGAAATACTGGGTTTATGTGAGATGAATGACATAACTCGAGCTTGTAAGCCACACTTCCAATTTTTTGTAGAACTTGATAAGGGCCATAATACTTAGGAGCAAGTTTGTTGTCCTTTTTCTGTTGCTTCAAGGACATCTACTTGTAAGGCTGCAAATGAACAAATACCCAGTCACCCACCTCAAAATTTTGCTCACTACGGTGTTGATCTACTTGTTTCTTCATCCTATTTATTTCCAAGGCCAAATTCTCTCTCAAAATAGCCAAAACCTCTTATTGATGTTGAATGTGTTCTTCCACATCTCAAACCTTGGTGTGCACCTTTAATGAAGAAGTGATGGAAGGTGGATGGTAACCATATAGTGCTAGAAATGGAGACATTTTAGAAGAGGTATGGAAAGATGTGTTATACCACCATTCTACAAGTGGTAGCCATTTAACCCAATGTTCTTGTTTATTTGATACAAAAGAATGGATATACCCCTCTAAACATTTGTTAACCACTTCATTTTGTCCATCAGATTGGGGGTGGTAAGATGAGCTATGAGCTAGCTGAGTACCCAAACAAGAAAATAGTTTAATCCAAAAATTACTAGTGAAAATAGGATCATGATCACTTACAATTATTTTTGGGGTTCCATGTAATTTGAGAACTGCTTCCATAAAAATAGCCGCTACTGTACTTACTAAAAATGGGTGTGAGAGAGCACAAAAATGGGCATATTTTGTAAGCCTATCCACAATGACCAAAATAACATTCTTACCTTTAGAACAAGGCAACCCAGTGATGAAATCCATGGAAACCTCCTCCCACCTTTGACTAGGAATTGCTAACGGTTGTAACAAACCTGGGGTCTTAACTATTTCACCTTAATTCTATTGGCATATCAAGCATTCTTCCACAAAATTTTGTACATCTCCCTTGAGTCCTTCCCAAAATAATTCTTTCTTAATTTGATGATAAGTTTTCAATAACCCTAAGTGTCCCCCAATTGGAGATGCATGCAACTCTACAAGAATCTTATGCTTAAGCTCTAAATTTTTGCACAAGTATAACCTACCCTTATACCATAGGACATTACCTTTCCATTCAAATTTGTCAGAGGATAAATTACCTTGCTGGAGATTATGAATCAAAACCTGTGTATCCTTGTCTTGCTCCCATTCTAACCTAGCTTCATCCACCCAATCTGCTTGCAATATGGACATTGCACAAAGTAATGCTTCTGTGGATGCATCCCATCTGGATAGTGCATCTGCTACTACATTATCGTTACCCTTCTTGTAGATGATTTCAAAATCATAACCCAACATTTTGGTCACCCATTTTTGTTGTTCCTCAGATGATAATCTTTGCTCCAAAAAGTATTTGAGACTATCATGATCCATTTTCACCTTAAAGTATCTACCCATCAGATAAGGCCTCCATTGTTTAACTACATGAAGAATAACAATCATTTCTTTCTCATAGATAGGTTTTTGTAGATTCTTACCTTTGAATTGATGACTTTTAAATGCAATGGGTCTTCCTTCCTGCATTAGTACTGCCCCTAATCCAGACCCAGAAGCATCACATTCAATAGTGAATGTTTGTGAGAAGTTTGGAGTAGCCAAAATTGGAGTGGTGCACATAGTTACTTTTAGTTTCTCAAATGCTTTGGTGGCATCATCATTGCAATGGAAATCATCCTTCTTTAGCAATGTAGTGAGTGGAGCTGCTATGCTACCATAACCTTTCACAAATCTTCTATAGTAACCTGTTAGTCTAAGGAACCCTCAAAGGTTTTTGAGAGTTTTTAGCATGGGCCATTCCATTATCTCTTTGATCTTTTGGGGATCAAATTTGACCCCTTCATGGGAAACAATGTGACTCTATCTCCTATACTCCAAAATCACATTTAGATGGCTTCACATAAAGTTTGTGCTTCTCCACAACTATCAACACCTATTTCACATGTTGCAGATGTGCTTCCCATGTTTGACTATAAATCAATATGTCATCAAAGAAAACTAGCACAAACTTCCTTAAAAAAGGCCTAAAAATAGTGTCCATTAAGCTCTAAAAAGTAGATGGTGCATTTGTAAGACCAAAGGGCATTACCAAAAACTCATAATGGCCCTCATTTGTTTTAAAAGCAGTTTTATGAACATCTTCATCCTTGATTATAATTTGATGGTACCTCGAGTGAAGATCCAATTTTGTGAAATAATTAACACCATGTAACTCATCAAGTAAATCATCAATTAATATAATAGGAAACTTATCTTTTATGGTGTACTTGTTGAGTTCCCTATAATCTGGGCACATCTTCCATGTGTCATCCTTCTTTCGCACCATGACCACTAGTGATGAATATGCGCTTTGGCTATGCTTGATGATCCCTGCCTCCAGCATCTCATGGACCATCTTTTCAATTTCACTCTTTTGTGCATATAGATATCTATATGGTCTAATATTTGGTGGTTGAATACCTAGAATTAGTTGAATGGCATGATCATGTTCTCTTTTTGGTGGTAGTCCTTTTGGCATGGCCCCAAAAATAGATGAGTGGTCTCCAAGAATTATTTGTAGATCAAGATGTGTAGATACCTATGTGGGTTGAACATCTATGGAGCATAATCATGCAATAATTCCCTCTACCCCCTTTTTTAGCATCTTGGTCATCTGATGTGAACTAATCAATTATGGAGATTTTGCATGTAATCCATGTAGTTCAATTTTCTTACCTTCAGAATGGAAGTGCATGAATAGTTCTTGGAAGTTCATCTCAATGGTACCTAAGGTTGTGAGCCATTGGAATCCCAAAACAATGTCTATGTTACCCATGGGAATAGCAAACATAGGAGAGTTGAGATTGTACCCACCCATAGTAAGCTTAATACTATGGCATTTGCTTGAATAATTAATTGTGCCACCATCTACAATCATGACCTAAAATTTTGGTGCTGGGTAGATGAAACAATTCAATCAAGTGGCCAACTTATGGTTATAAAGTTATGTGTGCTCCCTGAATCAGTCAACACTATCACCTTCTATTTCTTGAGGAACCCCATTACCTTAAGAGTTTATGGAGTGCTAATACCTGCAAGTGCATGAGAAGAGACTGTAGGTTGGGAATCTTCAGGTACCTCTTCTATATCTTCCTCATCATAATTGGAGGCATCATCTACTTCTTCATCTTCATTTGGTCCCTTAATGTATAATAAATTCTTCTCAACACATTTATGTCCTTTACTCCACTTGCTATCACAACCAAAACATAATCCTTTTGCACGCTTCTCTTCAATTTGCTGAGGGGTCAATCTAGTAGGTGGAGGAAATGTTGGTGATGATATGCTACAATCTTTGAAGTGAGTGAATGGCTGCTTCTTGTTGGTTATGAATTTTTTCCTCAGCTCTATGTGCTAGGATAATAGAATTAGAAATATTAAGTGGATTAAACATGCATACCTCATGTTGAATGTGGTCCTTGAGTCCACCCAAAAATAGGTCATTCAAGTTTGCTTTATAAATTATCTCCACACGTAAGGATAGGTTCTAAAAATGATGAATATAATCCTTGACGGAGCTAATTTGTCACAATTTTTCCAGTTGGATAAAGTAATTCTCTGTCACACTATTGCCATAGTGTAATTGTAGCTCCTTTATAAAAACTGACTAGGTGACATTGAGAGTCATCTTTTTCTTTTGAGCACACAACCATCAATACCAAATGAATTCATTAGGTTCAAGATACAAGGATGCCATGGTAACATTTTGTCCACTTAGAATTTGATGTAGGTTAAAAAAACTTTCCATTTGGTTGAGCCAATTAAGTGGATCTTTTCCATCAAATTTGCGCATATCCACCTTTGGTAATAGGTTCCTCTGTGGCCATGGAGTTATATTTGAAGTAGACTGGTTAGGAGAACCACCTTGGTGGGTTTGTGAAATAAATTTAGCTTGATGATTTGATTGATTAATGTTCAAAGCCATCATGATATCTCCCAAACTGTCTTGTATGGATTGCATACTAGATTGTATGTCTTGCACCTCACTCTGAATGCCTTGCACACTATAGTCAAGCTGGCTCACTTTGTGATATATGTCAAAAAACCCTAGTACAAAGGGTCTAGTACATCCCACTTCTAACTCCATCTCATCCTTTTTAGGAGTTTTACATGGAGTTTCATCACCCTTTCTTTGGCCTCAAGTTTGTGGACCTGCCATAAAAGGGTTTTACAATGTCGATCCTTATTGGCACTTTTGACCCAACATTGACCAAGCAATTTTAGAATTATGTCAGCCTTAAATCAAAATATATAAAGAACAAACCATAGCCAAATTTTTTCTAAGATTTCCAAAAATGTAAATAACTCAAAAAAATTCTTTGAATTGCGCACTATAGAGCAATTTTATGAAAAATAATAAAATAGTGATAACTTTTGTAAAATAGATCTAAATGATCTAAAATTTTAATGGAAGATTTATTTGATTATTTTGCACCTCCAATAAAAAATTTGTAGAGAAATTTGAAACCATTTTTTATATATCTCAAAATTTAAAAATTTAGTGTTTCGCCCACAAGATTGCCCAAATCGCAGCTCTGATACCACTTGTAATGAAATTACTTCAAGAATTAAGTATAAAAACAAAATTATATCCAAATATAACTGAAATATATCCAAATATATGATAATAGATAAGCCACTTTGAGGGAGCAACCTCCACAAGCTTCAATAAGAGCAGAATTCATAATATGATGATAAATGATTACCAACTACCTCCTATATATAGTCTATCTAGGCCATGGTTACTCCATAGGCCGACCTACTAATCAAAAGAAAGCATAGATAAATGTAATATAATGTCAAAGAGGGATAAGTAAGCCACAAGTCGGCTAATACTATCCTCATACATGTGATAGGTTAGGGGTGTAGCAAAATTCATGATCTTAGTTGAATTTGGATGAACTATATGGCATCCTTACTTCCTATGAGATGAGGAAGAATGATGATATAACACCAAAGAAGGAAAAAACATTCAAAACATAGGTGAAACCAAAGAAGAAGTTTTAAGGTAATAAACCCAAGGAGGATGACATTTATAAAATAGATGAGGATGGACTAATTACTTTGATTTCAAGGAAATTGAGAACAAGTTTAGGCAAGTATAAAGGTAAGCTACCCCTCAAATGCTTCAATTGTGGTGAGATAGGACATTTTGCTAATAAGTGCCATCATAAGTATAAGAAAGATGATGATGAAGACCATGATCAAGGTCATGATGATGGAAAGAGATATTTTAGGTTTGATAAAAGAAAAAAGGGATTCATAAGGTTTGACAATAAAATGGACTTCAAGGAGAAGAAGAGTCTATGTACCAAAGAAGATTATAACTCATCAGATGAGAGTGAAGTCAGTGACTTAGAATATGATCATAAAAAAAGGTCTTGCTAAAGATGAAGATCTATTCATTGTTGAGGAAGGTAGTTGCTCACATCAAAAGGATTCTACTTGGAGTGATTTAGATGATGATGAAGATGAGGTTGACTATGAGACTGCATTGACTAATGCTCATGAAGAATTGAAGATTGAGAAGAAGATAAATAAGAAGATGAAATATAAAGTTAAGGACTTTGAGGAGAAATTTAGTGTGTTTGAGGAAAGAATGGATGAAGATACTAAGGAGCATGAAGATATGGTCAAGCATCTTAGTTGTCAATTGGAAATCCTGTCTACAAGCCTAAAAGCTAAAGAAGATGAATGTGAAAGGTATGTAATTGAAAATGAGTCATTGAAATCTAAGTTAGAGATGATACCTAGTAAGGTAATATCATTTGTAAGATTTTAAAAGTTCTCAAGTGATCTAGATAGTATTATGAATGATAAAAAGCATGCAAGTGATAAGATTGGTCTTGGATAGAAAGAAGAACCAAAGACTGTAACTCAAGACAAGATGAAAACTAATGTGAACAAGGGCAATTAGTGTTTGAAGAAAAATTTCTAGAAAAAGAATGAAGGTGATGGAAAAATTAATACAAAATAGATCAGACAACCAAGTGACATGAGTTATGCAAATTTTAGTGGTTACTGCTATACTTGTAGTCATTTTGGGCATAGAGCTAGAGAATGTAGAAGACTTGTTAAAAATGAATTTGTGTGGAACTATGATGGGGGTCATTAGTTAAAAGGTGTGAGTAAGGTTAAGTGATTCAACTATCTTAATGAAGGACATTTTACTAAGCATTTTACAAATAAGGAAAGGTAAGGTAAGTCTTCTTCAAAAAGAGTAGTTTGTTTTAGTTGTCATGACATTAGACACATTGATAGTTTTTGTCTGAACAGGGTAAGACAAGTTGAATTTACATCAAGGAGTATGGTTTTATAAAACTATGAAAAGAGAGGTCACATTGATAGATTCTAAGAACAAAGGCCATTAAGTCAGCATAGATTCAATCATGATCCTAGAGTGCAAGGAAGAAGGCAAGTTAACTCATGGAATCCAAAAGTGGTAAGTGTGAGTCATGATGAGTATAAAAGTCCAAGTAATATATTTTATATGGTGGAGAATGCTTTAGAAGGTGAATAGTGCCAAGATATTTCATTGACTACTCATGTTTTAAATGAAGAGACCAAGCTCAAAGAGAAGACTAAGGTACTAGTTAAGGTTAGTCTTGAGATGTGTTTGGATCCAAGTAAAAATATTGTTATTGTTGAGAAAGCTTCATTAAAAAACATAAATTGATAGTGCCTAGTGATGAGGTTCCAAGTTACAAGGTTGATTATTTAAAAGAAGAGGTATGCCAAGATTTTATAGTTGTTCCATGTGTTGTTAATTCTATCTTAGAAGAAAATGAGAGTGATATATAAAAGGAACTAGTTGTCATAGTTTAGACTAAAGAGAAGAAGAACAAAATCAAGAAATATTATAGCTACAAGAGGATTCCAGTGGTTACTAAGGAGATGTGGGCCACTCTTGGCTTCACTTTATTTTAGAGAATTGTGGTGCAAAGAATGTATTTATCTATGATTCTTAAGAGACTCCTTTCAGTGGAGAAGTAAGTGTTTTTGTGGTGTTATTGAGATGGTACTATAAGACTAGAGTTGAGTGTTCTTAGTTAGAATAGGTATGTCCATGTGGAAAATATGTTGAGGTGATGTCATGTTGTTGATAACTATTTATGGAGTAGTTTAAAGGATCAAATTGAAGGTTCCAAAATGGTAAAGGAGTATTTGTGGGTTATCAAGAATAAATTTTTGCATAAAAAGGTCTATTGACCTTATTTTATCATGTTTTAAGTGGTTTTTTGATCTAAAGGTATGTTAAAGTAAATTTAGAGATTTTTGTTAGCTCTCAAGTTTATCAGTTTTTGCTTAAGAGATTACATGTCCTAAAATGGGTTATAGGAAGTCAAGGTTACCAATGGTATGGAATATCAAATCTTGGTTTAGAAGTGTTTAGTGGCTATCTTCAAGTGTATAATAAGTTTCAAAGGTGGATGTTGACTAGAAGGTGTTATGTTGACCTTATTTGTTTTGAGATTCTAGGATTTTGGGCTCTACTAAAAAATTGGTCCACCTTAAAAATTGAGGTATAATGATTCTTAATATGTTGAATGGGACAAATGGGTTGTCAAATCAAGCTTCATATAGATTTCAAGGTTTGTGGTTCTAAGGTTATTCAAGTTTTTGTCAAATTAGAGGGTTGATTAGCTAGTAGGTTTGTGAAGGAAGTATGTTGAAGAAGATGATCTTGGTGATGAAAATTTGTGTTCTTAAGGGGGCATATAAGAGTTATATAGATATGAAGTTTTAGGTGCTGAAGTTAATTAAATTTAAAGTTATAGGATCTATAAGTTCCAAGTAGGGCTATAAAGAGTCTAGACAGGACTAGTCTTGAAGATATGTTTTTTGTTCATTTTATCCAAAAGAGAAAGGCATGAGTATTTTAAGGTATTTTATTAGGTTATTTTATATCATGTTTCCTATTTTGTGTATGGCATGACATTCTGTTGGTGTTCTTTGAGGTGGTTTAAAAGAGAAGGCTAGTAAGCCTGTATGGTGGTTCCTAATTGTGTGTGGAGATGTGAAGATGATCAAAAGTTGAAATAGATGATAAATATTATGGGAATTCCCTCTCAAATTTTATTGGTGAGTTTTATTATATTTCATTTATTTTGTGTGTTATTTCTTCATTGGTTGCAGTGCTTGGTTGAAGAAGAGTATTGGCATGGATTAAGAGGATGTTGTAAAGGAAAGAAGAGGTAAGATCAACATAAGGGGGTGTTTGTATCATATTTATAACATGGTAATCTCGTTTTTTTAGCATTTTTAGGTCCTTAGGATCATTTGGTACCCACTTTGTCATTGTGTCAAAGGGGGAGAAAGTTCCTAATGTGAGAGTGCTTGAAGAGAGAGAAGGTGAGATGAATGATGTTTGTTGACATTAATGAAAAAGGGAGAGATTATTGGAGAGTTGTAAATAATGTCATGGTGATGTTATTAAGGGGTCCTAGTGAGTGGATAAAGTTACTTGATATTCTCTGTGACAATGACAAAGTGTGCAATGTGTTTGTCCTAGTGTGCTTGAAGGAGGCTTAGTTGATCTTCAGTTTTGGCTTGATTAGAGATGTTCAAGGATGGGTATGGTGTTTTGAGCATGTGTAAGGGGTCATATCAGTGGTCAAGGATGATTGGAGAGCTTTTGGTAATGATTTTATTTCATCTGGTAGTCCATAGTTTTCATCTAAATAGTTTGGGTTTAATGGCAAAAAATCTAAGTAGGCAGTTTGTTGATATCAACATTTCCACGTGTGGATGAGTCAAGGGGAGTTGGTCATATATTTTTTTATAAAATTAGTCCCTAGTTTCTATGTTCTAAATCTTAGGTCATGCACCTAAATATAGTCAAAGATATGTGAGTGAAAAGTTAGGTTCTCAAGCATTTTGACAATATTTTACCATAACCAAATTTGCATGAGGCAAGAAAGAGTCAAGTAAGCATTTTGATGATGCTATTTATAAAATGTGTGGACATGTCAAGAGAATGTGATAATATGGGTTTATTAATTTTTATTCCTAGTTCTTATGCACCAAATTTTAGGTCATGTGATGTATCATGACAAAATATATGCATGTGCAAATTTGAGCTCTCAAGAATTTTGACAGTGTTTTCTATGTTCAAATAGAGCTGAGTAAACATGTTTTTTAACATCATATATTGCACATGTGAAGGTTTTAGGATTAGATTGATATATTTATGGAATCCACTATGTGAGAGGATCTTATACATTGAATTATAGATCATGTGACTAAGCATAATGAAAGTTATGTAAGAGCAAAGTTGGCCTCATAGGCAAGTTCTAAGCATAGTTGGCTCTATGCTAGAAAATTTTGAGAAGGAATTTTAATGGTGATATATCTAACACATGTGTGGGTTTCAAGATTAGTGTGATATATGGTTAGATTATATTTTGAAAGGTGATCATATGGTCCAAATTTTAGATCATACAACTAATTGTAGAAGAAGTTATTGATGTTCAAAGTTGGATACTCAAATAATTTACAATGGTCCCCATAGTCAATTTTTCACAAGGTAATGTTCAAGAAACTCTTGAAGACATCAACGATGCGTGCTTTCTCTAAGAAGTCATGAAGAAATGAGATGGTGTATAGTGTTTTATGTTTAATGTTGAGTAGAGATAAAGATTGAGCTTCTTCCAAGGATCAATGATGAGCAAGTGATCATACAGATAGAGATCACTGGTGCATATTAAATTCAAGAGGTCAAAGTGACAACTATCTAGCATTGTTAAAAATTGAGCTATGTACATGATATTGATGAAGTGCATTAAGTCAAATTTTATAGATTGCATAAGATGAGGTTAGCATGTTCAAGTTTTAATGTTTGAGTATTGGTATCTATGTGTTAAAGATCAAACAAGATCTATGGTGCATGTTTAATATAATAAATTAGGACATGAAATGAGAGTATGATGTTTGAGGTTTAACTATGACCATTTGATTTTGAATATTTTAATTTATCAAAGGGAAAAACCAATTTGTTGTTTTTGGATCATATATTTTGATCAAGGATGAATTTTCTCATGGTGTAAAAATCAAAGTGGTAGATGACTCCAAGATGCATCTAGAAATATGGATTTGAAGATCCATAAGTATGTAGATAAATATATTGAGCTCCAAAGTTGACTATGTATTTGTTCTTATTTTACAAGTGTCTTGAGAAGGATAATTAAGCTTATGTAGGTGTTGTTTTGATGTTTTATGATGAATTGGCTATTGGGGAGTGTTGTAGAATCCATGAGGATCATTTGTGTGTATTTTTTATGTTTGACCAATAATATGTAGTATGAATAAATTTGATTGAGCTTTAATGGTAGAACAATGACCCATGAAAGACTTGTTTGCCCTGGTGCAACCTTGGTCACATGATTTACCTCCTATATAATATCCTTTAGTATTTCAAATTTTAACCTCACTCATTAATTTTCTTTGTACGAGATGCACATAGACCATTAATTTTCCTAAGAACCTGACGTACTTATACGTATAGGTTTTAATGTTGACTATGTTTTCATTCATAATGACTATGTGTACATAAAAGTGTTTGAGTTGTTTGTACTTAGGCTAAAGGGTAATATGATGGTTATTAACACTTAAGGGGGATATATAGATCATGTAGAATAGGTTTCATGCTGTTGGAAAATGTCCCTATGTTATTAGTTTGCTTGGATAAGTGTCAAAGAGCTGAATGGGTCTCCATAGGACCTAAAAGTGACTTAGGCTTATTTGAAAGTGGATTACACTTAAGTGTGACCCATGTGAGATGACTTAAGGGTGAAGGCATGTTTTGTGGCCAACAAGGAAAGATTATGGAATTGATAATTCATGATTATTCTATATATAGTGAAACCAAATGTGTTGGTTTCTAGACTGGTTAAGGAGATTAGTGGAAGGTGCATGTGAGAATTATGGAGTGAAGGAGAGGTAAAGTGCCCAATTGGATGAGTGATGAGTAGAGTAGAGTGAGGACTATATGTATGACCTATAGGTCATATTTTAGATGTCTAAATTTTTCTATTATAGTTTGAGGATATGCAAAGAGGTTTGAGTGTGAAAATGAGGAAAATTTGAGTGAAGAAAGAGAGAGATTGTGGCATGCCTATGTAAGAGGCCTATTTGAGATAGAGAGAGTTTGTGCAGGGGTTAGATAAATAGAGATCCATCATCAAGTGTTCAAGAGACCATTTCTAAGGTGGAAGTGTTCAAGGAGGGTCTAAAGGACCTAATATTTCTTAGAGGTATTTTCTCCTTGTGAAACACGTGTTTCACTAAATACCTTTGGTCAGGAGGATATGATCAAGTTTTTTTGGTCTAAAGGAGTTGATTAGTCTCTTATTTGTAATTTATTATAGGACAGTAGCTCATGTGTTGTAGACTTGAGAGTGGGTTTTATTCTCCATGAGGGTTTATTATAGGAACTTTGTGTTATGTGTTTGATTTTTTATATGCATTAAATAAATGAGCTCTCTTGTTAATGTTGCTTGATGAAGTTGATATATACTAATTGTTTAATAGTTTGAAAGGACTGTAATTGAAATTTAAATGTTTGGGGTCACTGATTCACCCCCACTCTCAGTGATTGTACCTCTAATAGAATGTATAAAACTCAATATAAAATATACTTGAGGTGGATAGATCGATCTAAACTAAGGTAAATATAATAAAAAAAGATAAAAAGAAGGAAATGTAAGGTATAAAATAAGAAGGATCTATGATATAATTAAATATTAAACCCTTCTAAGATGACTTACTATCCTAGGCTAAGAACGTGTTATGAACCAATATTTGTTGTGAGTTTGCTATAAACACATTAACACAATAAAACACAATAAAGAGTATTCGGAAAAATTATAAAATGACTCACTGATTTCAATAAAATATGTTATTAATACCATATTTCTATGCATATCCAATGCCACTAACAAGTTGTAATTATGATATATAACCAAAGAATTGAATAAGACTAATAAAATGTTCAATCTAATAATTGAAAATCAAACATGTGCACAAACTACTATATATTTTTAAACTTAATGGAAATTATCCAATGAAACACATAAAATTGGAAGAGACAACACATTCACACAAACTCACATAATAGTTGTAGAACTTTCTTCTCTTGTATTAATTGCTAATTTTTTCTCTCTTTATAATGAGTTAAAACATGTATAATTTTTTTTGGATGGGGTAGCCTCATATTCAAATCTTTTTAAATTTTACAAGGCATAAAATAAGATAAAATCTTAATTTGGCATGTAGAATCTACATGATTTATAATGTTTATAAATAAAAAGAGTCTCAATTAAGATTTACAACTCATATAGATAGGTATAAAATAATCCTATCAAAATTATACTCTAGTGGTCACTCTACTAAGTTTGAGTAGAATTGTTTCTTGAGACTACACTTGAACTAGACTGGACTAAAGTTGGGAATGTTTGACTGGAAATAAAATATGCTAATGTGGAACTTGTTATGGATGGCCTTTGCACTTATGTAGTTATTTGATTACTTGAAGATGATACTATAGTTGACACTAGAGTTGATCTTGACTGATCTTGAAAAGGAGTTATAATGAAAAGAATTATAAATACAAACCCTATTGGAGTATATAATTTAATAAATATAAGATAAGAAGATGTAATTGTCTAAATTAGAGCTTGTGAAGATGAATCTCCTACCTGGGTGACCAACTACTCATGATCCTTTATCTTCTCATATTTGGTCATACATGCAATAAAATCTATCTATATCATTTTAAAATTGATAATCAAAAGTTTGAACAACATGGAAATTTGTCCTTCAATTTCCTATGTAACACCATAAAATCCCTAAAGTAAGAATTCAATGCTTCTTCTTGTGCTAATTTATCATTCACAAAAGTGATCAATTCAATCACTTAATCACTACTTGTAAAGACTATATTATCAACTTCTGATTTGAAATAATTGGCAATAATTTAAGGTCGATTGTACAAGAATGGCCTAGTTACTACATGGCCAAGTGTTGTATAATTACAATAATAGACATATCTCCAAGTATTTGGATGGAATTTAGTTCTTGGTTAATTAATTGTCCAACCAAATCCTACATCTATTTAAGCCATTCCATTAGATGAGCCTTCTTATTGGTTACATTATTCCATGCCAAAGTGATGTTTAGAAGTTATAGTAAACTGAGATCTTGATATGATTTTGGTCTTACTACTATACTAATTGTAGAAACTTAAATTACATTTAGTGTTTACATGCACCTATTAACCCATTAATTATTCTTACTAACATTAAAATTATAATTCATGACATCTCCCTCATTTAAATAATTGAATAAATCAAATTTAATCAATTGTGCACACTTTTAAACCAAATTTAATTATTAAATATAGATTTTACACCTCACCCAACATCTTATACCTTTATATCCATCACATGTTGACTCACTCGAACTAATCCCATAGCTTCCTCAACTTCTTTTGAGTCATCCCTTGAGTTGTCAAACACTTTGACCCATTCTTGGTGACTCAGTTAACTATTTCCATGTTTTTCTCAACCATTTGAAATGGTCATCATCCTCATGTATGAGGACTCATTAGTTAGTGTAGATTATTTGGATTATTTGAAATATTAAAATAATCTTCCACCATTAGATATTTCTACCAAAAAATCATAAATAAGTATAAAATCCATCACTTTCATCATCCTGACTTATGTAAATGAAGTGCTATCAAAATTACAAGTGAATCCAAAGCAAATCAAAGTCATCAAAGAGCATTTTTGCATCAAAATGCTACCCATTATACCTTTCACTAGAAGAGTGAGCATCCACAATTCAAAGAGATGAAATCAAATTTACATTAAAATGGAAGAAGATTTTTGTAAATAAGGTAAAAATTTATGTTGTTTCTTTTGTTTGTAAGCTCTAGCTTAGGTCGAGTTAGTTTAGACTAAGATTTCTTAATTTAATTTACATTTATATATTTTTTTCACTAAATTTTGGCACATCAAATGGGATCATTCCCTCATATTTTTCATCTTATATTTATCATATGTGCATTTAGAATTATTTTTCAATTGTTCTTGTTATTTTTATTCTGTATATGTGTATAATCCTAGTTTTTAAAGTGTTGTTTGAAGTTGTAGATCTTATTTTGGCTTTTTTAGTTTAACTATGCGTATCTAATACATAATTAAAAATTCAAAGACATTAATATTGAAATTACAAAAAATAACTACAAAATCATTATTTACTCTACTTTTATAGTCTTTTTCACAATTTTCTTCTTTTCAACATCTTTCAACTTGATTTATGTTTTTTTGTGTTTTTGATTTGTTAAAACTCTCTATTTCAATTTAACTATGAATTTGATAAGGTCAATAGTGAAATTATAGTTCTTAAATATGAAATTGATCAAATCATCTACAAAATCATCCTAAAACTATGAAATCATTCCCTATGTCTTTATCTATATTTTTTGTGTGATTATAGATTTGTGCAAGTTATTTGGAAAATCATTATCATCAACTATGAAATTATTTTAAATGATTGTGAAATAATTATTTCCATCTATTAAATCAGTAAGTGTATTAATTAATTCAATGAGTGTACTTTCAAAATTGTTTTAAAACTATGAATTTTTTTATGTGTTCTGTGTCTAACTAGTTACAATTTTGCATTTATGCTTAACTGTGTATTTGTGAATTTGTAACAGAGGCTTATTTTCTCTTGTTTTTGTGTTTTTTTCTTAATTTGTAATAGTTTACCTTGAATCTAAGCCAAAATAAACTTTATAACAAATTGTTTGTAGGATGCTAGTCAAAGAAATTTTGTAAAAAGGCTAAAACAAAAACCATTATCTCTCTAATTTTTTATACTAATGTTTAATTTTAGTTTTCATTTTCATTTTCATTATAGTAATTATCTCACACTTTATTTCTTGGAGTTAATTATTTTATTTTTTCTAGCATTCTATTTGTGTTGTGAAATTGTGTATGCTCTTCCATTGACATCATGTTCGTGATAATACTCGGGAATCAAAAACAATTTCCTAACTTTTGTGTTACCCAAGTTGTATTTGTGTATTTTCTTAACTCAGAGTCACATTAGTGATGATACCTAGAAATTAGAAACAAGCATTAAATTTTTATTTCTTTTTATAGGAGTTCTATTGATCATGGATTTCACCACCATGTAATAAGCCAAACCCTATGTACTATCAAGGTATATACATTAATATCTAATTGTTTCAATGGATTAATAAGTTATGTTTTTTAATCACATCATGATGTGAGGGTATATTGTGCTCTAATACCAAGGGTATCAATAGTTACCTCAAAATATGATTTTGTCGATTGTTAACACATGAAGACCCCTATGACTATGTTGGGAACATTAAAACAAGATCCAATAGTGTGTATATTATCAATAAATTTCTTCCATGGAATCAGGACTTAATGTAATAAAAGGTATATCAGAGGACTCCTCTTTAAGTAAGCTTGTCAAAAACTTAAGCCTAGAAAATCCTATTTGTCATTCAACTTTAGTGTTTTGGTTAATGGTTAGCACTGAGAAGTTACCTTCCACACACCCTTGAAACTAGAATTAGTGGGACATGAGAGTGATAGGATCCTTTATGTTAGTTCCTTTAAATATTATGTTGTGGCTAAGATCATAGGCAACTAAATGACATTGAAAGGACCAAACATTGTTCACAACCTTAATCCTAGATTTTCACCCTTTTATGGAATTGCTTGATTGTTTAAAGTATGAATTTATTTTTTATTTATTTATGGTTTACCACATGATGAATTTAATTGAGTGAAAACAAATTTATTTTGAGTTTTAAAGCTATTATAACATCTTAAAATCAAACTTTCCATAAGACTAAAAAATAAGTAGTTTAAAATCATAATTTTTCAAACACTTTGTTATTGTTCTTGGTTTAATTTTTTCATTTATTTTAGTCAAATTTATTCTCCATAGTAATTTAACCTATCAATAGGAAAATAAACATGATTAATAATATAAATGCAAGGTTGATCCATTTGGCAATGACCCTTTTCAATTTGTAGGCCAAGAGCATCATGTAGACATATATGAAATCATTAAACAAGAAGAAGGAAGGGCTTACCAAGATGAGGGTATCCCCAAAGATATCCAACCTCCTACCTATTTTGGCCAATAAATCATGTCAAACAAAAATGAATTATTACTTCAATCCTTGGGCTTAGGAGCAAAATTCATGCCTAACTTTGATGTGCAAAACTTGCAATACTTGATTACAATTAAAGAGCCTTCACCTTCCACTCATGATCAATATACATATAAAATATCTTTAGAGGGTATAAATTTCCTTGTAGTATCCTAAAATACCAATCCTCAAGTATCTTAAGGAAAAGGGAAATTTATCCTATGTGAGGAATCATCCTAAACAAGTCATGGATTCTCTATGAAAATCCATAAACACCATGGTAACCAAGAGATTACACATTTTCAATTCCATAGAAAAATAATATTTTTGGTAATCCTAATTTGAATGTGAATCCTAATTTACCATCACATATTTATCCAACCAATCTAAGTTTCAATATGGATTCAAACTCACCAACCATTAATCCAACCAACTAAAACTTGAATCTTCATTCAAGTTTACCAATCATACAATAAACCACTTAAAAATTGAATATGCATTCAAGTTTAATCAATCCAAATTTTACCATACCAAATTTTAATATAGATCCAAGTTCACAAGGTCATGGTTAAATCAATCCAAGTTTGAATCTTTATACAAACTCACAATTCAACCCAAGTCAGAGTTTCCAAGACTCATCCATCATTATCAATCCAAATTAAAATTAGAGATTAAATCATCCTTATATCTCACCAATCAAACAATATAAGATGAGCATTAATTAACATGTTCTCAATAATCCTAATTTAAGTTGTGGTTTACCAAATCAATTTTATTATCCTAATACTCTTGGATTGGTTCCACCCAATCCAACTCCAACTAATTTTAACTCCAATATAAACCCTTCCTTTAAATCCAACCCAAATTTATCTCATATTCAAACCAAAACCCAACTAATTCAAACAACCCCAATTTTATCACAAACCTTAACCCCAATAATTTAAACGCAAATCCTAACTATAGCCTTAACCAAGAATACTATAACCCAAACCTAAACCAACTTTAACCAAACCAAGCTAATTTTAACTTAAACATAAGCTATCACCCATCCAAACTAAACTATAACATGAATCCAGAATAATTAAATCTCAACTTGTTTAACCAATCTAACTTTGGTTATAACACTAATCCAAACCCATAAACTTTAACACTAATCCTCCACTAACAAACTTTAACTTTAACACAAACCCAAGTCAAAGAAATCCAAACATCCAATTTATAAGTGATCCAAATCCAACAAAACATGGTTTCAACACTAATACAAATCAATCAAACCTTAGTTTCAATGTTAATCCCAAACCAACAAACATTAGTTATAACACTAATCCCAAACCTTTTACAAATCCACAAAATGTTAACTTTGCCAACCAACCTCCAAATAACTTCAACCAACAAACTAATCAATTTACATAAAAATTAAACTAACACAAACAAATTCATTGGTCAACCATCCAACCTCTATAATACAACAATTCAAATGAACCAATTATATCCATATTTTATACAAGAGTTTTAAAACATAAAAAGTAGGGTTCAAGGCTTACAAGATAGTTCTTACTCTAGGCAAAAATAAATCAAAATTGAGGAATTTTTTTCATATCCTAATGATTTAGGTACCATGATGACACATTTTACTCAATACTTTCAACTCAATTTTTATTATAAATATAAAGGTAAAGGATATACTAAATAAAACTCAACAAGCTTATATAATGTATGTGCATACATTACTTATAGAAATGAGTATATGTTAAGATTATTCCCATGAAGTTTTAGGGGTCAAGCCCTTGAATGGTTTTTATGCATACCTAAAGGATATATATTTAATTTTAAGGACATTTATAATAAAAATTTTTTTGCCAATTTTTATATAAAATTGATAAATATTTTACCACTTTGGATTTACACAATACCAAACAATACAATGGAGAAACCTTTGCTTGCTTCCTTAAAATATGGCGAGTAATGGCAAGTAATTTTACATGGTCATTTCCTAAAACTAAACTTATAGACATATTTATGAAAAATTTAAAATCAAAATTGGGACATCAGTTATTAATCCTTTTTTGAAGATCATTTGATGAAATCATTGAAAATGGAGTCTTGTTAAGCATTGTTCATGTTGTTAAAGTTTGGCATTGATGTTGTCATTGATGTTGAAGGTTCTTAAGAAAGATGTTCATAAGGTCATTGAAGAATGTATTTTCTTGATATCATCATAAAGAGGTATGACATTGTCTAAGGAACATGTAATATATATGATCAAGATTTAAGAGCATCAAGAAGTGTTTCAAGGTCAATTGTCAAGTTTCAATAGCTTGAGAGGCCTAGTCATGACATTGGTCATTGCATGAAGATACCTTATGAGAAGGTATGCCCTTAGTGTCATGGTGAGATAGATGAATAGAGGAATGAGAGGTTGTATGAGGTTGTCTGAGTATGAATATGAGGCATTGGATCACTCATAAGAGTCTTATAATGAGCCTATAGGGGTAAGACCTTAAGCCCAAGTCTATAACTAGATTAGTTCTAGACCCTTCCTAACTAGATGAGGTGTTTTCAAGGTCCTTTAAGGATGTAAATTAGTGGTTGAGAATTTGACATGTTGTTTTATAATGTAATTAAGGTGGAGAGTGCTTGAAAAGAGGCTTGAATGTCATTTTCAAGGTCTAATGTGGTTTTTAGGTCAAGGTCCAAGCAAGCAAAGAGAGAGATGGTGGTCAAATGAGGTATGAGTTTTAGATTTAAAGATAATAATAAGCACTGATAATGTTTTGATAGGTTTTCCTAGGTGTTTTTACCAATTTTGAGGTTAAAGTTTGAAGGTTAAGGCAAGAAAAAGTGTTTTGAGGTCTCTCATGTGTATAGAATGAAGGGTTCTCAACTTGAGAAGGACTTTCAAGTGTTCATTAACATTTTTAACCTTTGAATGTGAAACTAATCCATTCATAGTAGATGGATAAGGGTCATATCTCAAATTTATAGGCATTGGTTTTTGGAATAAGGGGTTAAGATTTAGGAATGATCATTAAGAAGAGAAGATGGTTTAAACCCTCAATGAACCCTAACAGTGACCCAATGTTGAAGATATTGTTCTAAAGTTATAAAAATGGTTTAATATGTCTAGTTAAGTGATTTGAGGTTTTATTAAACTCTCTCAGGCACCTCTAGGTGTGATTGGTTTTTCAAGTGTGTGAGTAGACTCTACAAGAAAATGCTTATTTCTCATTAATTTACTATAACAAACATAGTTGACCAAGTTAAAGTATGAAAATAATAGGAGGAAAAAGTTTTATACTTTTATTTTGTCTTAATGGTGGTTTATGGATAGGTTATATCCCTTAGGTGTGCTAAACTGGTCATACAAGTTGACCTATCACTAAAATGCCTAATGGTGTAAATAGTTAACAAACCAAACATAAGTGTGAAGGTGATTAAGGATGTGTTAGCATGGATTAGGGATTAATCCAAGTGAATGGATAGGTTTTTAAATACCTTTAATACATTTTTAGTATGGATATAAGAATTGGAGATCATTTTATATATCAAAAAGTTACTCTCAAGATGACTTGTCTAGCTCAGTGAGGTCTGTGTATAGTGGGTCATGAGATTGGTCTGAAAGACCAATATTGCCATTATAATTTATGATATTTTTATTATATGTTTTTATTAGTATATTTTATGATGTTTTTAGTTCACTATAATTCTTTATTTTTCTTCTTTTAGGTTCAAACTTTCATGACTATGTTTTGAGGCTAGTTGGCAATTCTAAGTGGGCTACTTGCAGAGAAGGGTTTGAGTACTTTTTCATAGAGTTATGAAGTATAAAGAATTTGGATATGAACCTAAGATCATGTATCTTATGTATGTGTGATTTATTTCCATGATTTTTTGGAAAAAATGTGTTTATGCTTCAATTGTTCAAGACAAATTTTTTAGGTATGCAAAAGCCTAATATGAACAGTGTTTTCAGAAGGGGTCCAAGTGGTGGTTAGACCTAAAAGGAGTTTTGGACATAAATTGAAGTTGGATAATTTTTATTTGAGTGATATTTGATATGTTCCTATTGTGTGATAATTTTGAGAGTGTTCTAAAGAGTTTAAAGGGTAATGTGTGCTAATGAAGGCTTAATTAAATTAAGTCTCCTTAAGGCCTAAAAATGGGTTTTGATCTTATATGATATGACCTACCTATTTTAATGTTTTATTCATGTTATAAGTCATATTTCATTTAAAATCTAAGTGTTTAATTATTTATGGCTGACCAAGAGGTGTATGAGTAAGAGCCTAGTATAAGAACAAGGCTTAATAGGCCTGATTGGATAGTTAGTGTGTATGAGAGTTGAAGTAGAAGATATAAAGTTTTTAAGAGATAAAAGAGGTATTTTATATTATATTTATAGTGTATATAAAAAATAATGAAGATATAATATGGATAATATAGATGACTATTAAGGTCAAATGATCTATGTCTTGAAGAGACCTAGTTGAACGAAGGAGCCTATAAGGTAGTTTGAGAGGGATAAGGGTATGATGAGATGAATAGGTGGTAATTATTAGTTGATTGAGAAATAATATTTCCTAAATATTATTAATTCAACTAGGTGGCTAATTTGGTGCTGATTTATCTTTGGGATTAGTGCCTCCTTGCAAGTAGGTGCTTGTTAAAGCCTAGTCAAGTAGGTGTTTGGCTAGTTGGGGTTGGTACTCCAAGTGAAGTTGGTGATTCAATAAATATTGATGTTTGTCCTATAAAACTTTATTCCATTTTAATCATTATTTAGTTTTATTTACCTTGAGGTTTTTCCACTCAAATAAGGGTTTTATGTGTTATGCTTTTGTTTTATGTTCATAGTTCTTAATGTGTTATTGGTTCATTATATTGTTTTGATAGTTAATGATTGATAAATTAAAGTTAAATTTTTTTTGAATACTGATTCACCCCCTCTCTTAGTCATTTTTCTTCCAAAAATTGGTGTCAGAGCATGGTCCTTTGAGGCAAGTCTAATAGATTTAAGGTAATCTTAAGAAGCACAAAAATGTCTTGTGATCAATAAGAAGAAGACAACATGTATGATGAAGAAGTCCACTATGATAGTGAAGAAGGATAATATAAATTAGACTTTTAAGCTTAGCTCATAAGTGCCCTTGATGATTTAAAACATAAAAATAATACTATCAAATATATCATTAGTTAATTAGAAGGGGTCAACACAAGGTTTAAATCAAAGAAAGTTGAGTATGACTAGTTGAAGATAGAGTTATATTGATTGAAGATTGAGCCTGAAAAACTTGTAGACAAAATGAGAAAGTTTGAGAGAGCATGATAAGTTAGAATAATTCAATATTACTAACATGAATGGACCAATCAGCTAGTCTAATATAATGAAGGATAAGTCATCATGGAACCATGGTAAGTATAGGAATCTAGTTTGATACATCTATCATAATATAAGACACATTACAATATTCTACTCTAATAGATTTGTAAATCCTAAAAGATTCAACAATATATATGAAGCTGATATAATGCATAATAAGGATCAAACATTGGTATGGAATCCAAAATAAGTTAGGATAGATCATATTGAGCTCAAGAGGTAAGATGGACTATTTTCTAAGGAAGAACAAAAGACCAAAGAGGATTCTATGAAAGATTAAAATTCTTTTAACATTCAAGATGAAGACATGAAATGGTATATATATGGTGGTTAATCAAGAAACATGATAGGAGACATAAATAAATTCATCTCATTAAAGATGAATGTTGAAAAAATAGTGAGGTTTGAAGACAAAAAAAATAACAATATAGTTGGCAAAAATGTCTTGAGTTTAGAAAATGGAAAGACCAAGACATAAAATGTGTTTTATGTGGAAGGTTTACAACATAACCTTATTAGTGTAAGTCAAATTTTTAATCAAGGACACACACTAACCTTTCATGATAGGGGGTGTAAGAAAAGGAGAGCTAAATCAAGAAGGCTAATTACCAATGCCAAGAGGACTGAGAATAAACTATATATATTGAATAGGATCAAGAAGGATAGATGCTTCATGAAAAAAATAGATGAAACTTGGCTATTACATAGAAGGATACATCACCTAATCTTTAACAACATAGTCAAGATTAGCACTAAGAAGTCTGTGAAGAACATGCCTAAGATCACCAAACCTTTAAACATACTTTGTAAAGCATGTCAACATGGTAATCAAACTAGAATAAGGTTCAATTCCAAGGAATACTCTACTACAAGACCCTTGGAGTTAAAATACACTAATATATATTATCATACAAGAATTAAAAGCATTTAAGGAGATAACTAATACATGTTACTCATTGATGATTATACAAGAATGACTTGGGTTGCATTCTTGAAATAAATTCAAAAGCTCTTGACAAATTCAAGGCATTCAAGGCTCTTTTTGTGAATGATAAGAATGAGAAGATCAAGTGTCTAAGATATAATATAGGAGGAGATTTTTAGTTCAATGTTTTTGATGACTTCTATAAGGTTCATGGAATAAGGAGACAATTCTTAGTAATTAGGTCAGCATAATGGGGTAGTGGAAAAGAAGAATATGATAGTTCAAGAGATGACTAAAACTATGATAAATGAGTCAATATTATTTGATGGATATTGGTGAGAGGTATTATGTATTAATATATACATTTTGAATAGAGGACATATAAGGACTAATGGAAAAAAGATGCCTTATGAAATATGGAAGGGCAGGCCTATCAATGTGGAATATTTTAGAGTGTTTGGGAGAAAATGTTTCATCAAAAGAGATTATGAAGACTTTGGAAAGTTTTATTATAGATTTGATGAAGGAATATTATTAGGATAATAATCAATGAGCTCAGCGTATAAAATTTATAACAAGAGACTACAAAAAATAGTGGAAAGTACCAATGTGAAGATTGATGAGACAAACAAATTTAACTCATAGTCAAAGAACACTTTAGAGAATCTATACTTCAAAAATGAATAAGAGACTATATAAGTTAATGAAGAATAAGAAGAATTTAAAGAGAGATAAGACTCAAAAGGACACTCAATATAGATTCAAAGAGATCACCCTAAATCTCAAGTCATTGGCAACAAGAATGCAGGTATGCAAACAAGGACAAGATTGGTAAGTAATCTAAATCAAGATAATAATGTTCTATTATCCAGGATTGAACCTAAGAGTCTTATAAAATCAAGTAAAGATAAATTTTTGATAGGTTATATGAATGAGGACTCAGACCAAATAAAGAATAATGAGTTGGGAACTAGTTCCTAGGCCTAAAGATAAGAATGTCACTGACACAAAATGGGTGTTTAGAAATAAGTTGAGTGAAGATGGAGAAGTCACTAGGAAAATGGATATATTGGTATGCAAGGGATATGCACAAGTTTAAGGGGTAGAATTTGAGGAAATATTTGTACCCATAGCAATATTGGAGGCCATTATATTGTTTATATCATATGCAAGACTCAAAAGATTCAAGGTATAGCAAATGGATGTCAAATTTGCCTTTTTAAATGGGAAATTAGAAAAAGAAGAGTACATTGAGCAACTTGAAGGGTTATCATTATCAGATGACAAAGACTATGTTTTTAGATTGAAAAAGGCTCTCTATGGTCTAAATTAATCTCTTAGATCTTGGTATGCTAGGTTGGACAAGTATCTGTTAGATCAAGGATTCAAAAGAGGAGTTGTAGATAGTAATATATATATCAAGATAGAAGATGACCATCAACTAATAATATTTGTCTATGTTTATGACATAATATTGGGTGGAAATAATGAGAACATGACTCATGAATTTTTATAGGTGATGAAGAAAGAGTTTGAAATTTCCATTCTAGGAGAACTATCATTCTATCTTGGGTTGCAAATCACTCAATATGAAAAAAGGTATATCCATATCACTAGTGAAGTACATAGGATATATGTTGAACAAGTTTGAGATGGAATATTTCAAGGTAGTTACTACACCCATGATCCATAGATGTAAGTTGATAAATGAAGATGAGTCTTCAAAGGTCAATCAGACATCATAAAGGTCACTGATTGGAAGTTTATTGTATACCACTGCCTCTAGACCTGACATCATGTAAGCAATAGGTCTTATGGGAAGGTTTAAAGTATATACAAAGGAGAATCATATAAAATTAGTCAAAAGGATACTCAAGTATCTCAAGGGAACTATTGAGTATGGATTATGGTGTCCAATAATTAAGGAGTTTAATTTGATAGCCTACACAGATGTAGATTGAGAAGGAAGTATATATGATATGAAGAATACCAGTGGAGGAGCCTTATTACTAGGTGGGAGCCTATTTTCATAGATAAGAAAGAAGAAACTATCAATATATTTTTACAATTGTGAGGTTGAGTAAATTTCAATAGCTTGATGATGCACTCAGGTCTTATGGACGAGACAAACCCTAAAAGACTACAAGGTGAAGTATGATGGTCCTAGCCGTATCTATTGTAACAATACAAGTGCAATAAGCATCTCACATAACCTTATTATGAAATTAAGAAAAAAATACATTCCCATCAGGTATTATTTTATAAGAGAGTAGATAAATGAACAAAGTGTCAAACTTTAATATGTTTCTACATAGGAGTAGATTACAGACATCTTCACTTCCAAAGGTAACTTTTGAACAACTAAGATAGGAATTGGGTGTAATTACTACCCCTATAAATCATTGAAAAATTAAATTAATTATGGGGAGATAATAATTCTCATTAGTTCCAAGAATAGGTGAGTTATTCCAATAAGGTAGGCATGGAGATAGGGGGAGCATGTTTGTATTATGTCTCATAAACTAATAAATCCCATGTGTTGATTATTTTGGTTGTAAGGAGTATGATCCAAGAAGTTGAAAACATAACTTTTTCATTTATGTAAAATGGGGAGAAAGGCTTAAATATGGAGATAATAATGATTATCATGTTTTACCATCAATGAAAAAGGGGGATATTATTGATCATTGTTCATGGTCTTGAAGTTTGACATTGATGTTGTCATTGATGTCAAAGGTTCTTAAGAAAGGTGTTCATGAGGTCATTTAAGAATGTTATTGATTTGATAGCATCATTAAGAGGTATGAAATTTCATGAGGAGAATTCAAGACACATGAGAAAGGTATAAGAGCATACAAAAGTGTTTCAAGGTCAGTTTTCAAGTTTCAAGATATTGAGAGGCGTAGTCATGACATTGGTCATTGCATGAAGAGACCTTGTGAGAAGGTATGAGTTTGGTGGCCTAGTGAGATGGATTCATAGAGGAATAAAATTATATATGAGGTTGTTTTATAATGAATATAAGAGAGTCTATAATGATCCCATAGGGGTAAGACCTTAGGCCCAAGTCTATAACTAGACTAGTTCTAGACACTGCTTGACTAGATGAGGAGTCATGAGGTGTTATCAAGGCCTATGTAGGACATAAAATAGTGTTTTATCATGTGATTTAGGTGGAGAGTTAATTAAAATAGGATTTAAGGTTAGTTTCAAGGTCTAATGTGGTTTATAGGTCAAGGTCCAAGCAAGTAAAGAGAGAGATGGTGGCCAAATGAGGTATGAGTTTTAGATTTAAAGATAAGAATGATAATTTGAGAATTTTTAGTGGTGTGATAGGTTTTTATATGTGTTTTTACCAAGTTTGAGGTCAAATTTTGAAGGTTAAGGCAATAAAAAGTGTTTTAAGGTCTCTCATGTGCACATAATGAAGGGTTCTCAACTCTAGAAGGAATTTTAAGTGTTCATTGACATATGTAACCTATACATGGTAACCTAATACATTCATGGTATATGGGTAAGGGTCATATATAAAATTTATGGGCATTTTTTTTGGAATAAGGGGTTAATATTTATGAATGATTGTTAAGACTAGAAGATGGTTTAAACCCTCAAAGAACCCTAACAATTCCCTAATGTTATATATATTTTTATAAAGTGATAATAATGGTTTGGTATGGATATTTAAGTTATTTTAGGTTTTATTCAACTCTCATAGTCACCTCCAAGTGTGATTGTTTTGTGAGGTGTGTGAGTAGACTCTATAGGAAAGTGCTTGTTTCTCAAAAATTTGTTGTAGCAAACATAGTTGACTAGGTCAAAGTATGCAACTCATTAGAAGAAAAAAATTGATAATTTTAGTTTGTTTCTATGGTGTATTTTGGATTTTTTTATATCCCTTAGGTGTTATAAAATTATCATACAAGTTGACCTATCACTAACAGGCCTAATGGTGCAAACAATGAGAAAACTAGGTAGAAGTGAGAAGGTGATTAGGGATGTGTTATCATGGATTAGGGATGATCTAAGTACATGGAGAAGTTTTTAAAGACATTTAATACATGTTAATTTTGGATATAATAATTGGATATCATTTTATAGATCAACAAATTAATCTCAAGATAACTTGTCTAGCTCAGTGAGGTTTGTGTATAGTGAGGTCATGAGATTGGTCTTTAAGACTAATATTGCCATTAGAAATTATGATATTTTTATTATATGTTGTATTAGGATGTTTTATTATATTTATAATACACCATAATTATTTTTTTATATTGTTTTATGGGTCATAAGTTCAAACTTTTATGACTGTGTTTTGAGGCTAGTTGGCAATTCTGAGTGGGCTACTTGCAAAGAAGGGTTTGAGTAATTTTGACTAGAGTTTTGAAGTATAAATCATGTGGTGATGACCCTGAGGTTATGTATATTATATATGTGTTATTTTTTTCCATGTTTTTTTGTAAAAATTGTTCTTATGATTCAATTCTTCAAGACAAACTTTCTAGGTATGCATAGGCCTAGTATGAATAATGTTTTAAGAAGGGGTTCAAGTGGTGGTTAGACCTAAAAGGTGTTATGGACATAAATTTAAGTTGGATAAGTTATATTTGAGTTATATTTGATATTTTACTACCATTTTAAAAGTTTTATAGTGTTCCAAAGAGTTCAAAGGGCAATGTGTGCTAATTAAGGCCTAATTGAATTAGGTCTCCTTAAGGCCTAAAAAGGGGTTTTGGTCCTATATGCTATGATAGACCTATTTTAATATTTGATTAATGTTTGTGTAATGTTATAATGCATATTTTATTTAAAATATATGTTGTAAAGTATGTATTATTGATCAATAGGTGGATGAACAAGAGCTTAATATAAGAACAAGGCCTAATAGGCCTAATTGGCTAGTTAGCATGTATGAGAGTTGAAGCGGAAGATATATCATTTTAAAGAGATAAAAGAGGTATTTTATAACATAATTAAGGTGAATAAAAAATATAATTAATATTTAATATGGGTAATATAGATTACTAACAAGGTCAAATGATCTAATTTTTTTTTAAGAGACCTAGTTGAGCGAAGGAGCCTATAGGGCAGCTCGAGAGGGATAAGTGTGTGGAAAGATGAAGAGGTGGAAGTAATATTATAGTTTATCATTAATATGTCATAAATATAATCAATGAAATAAATTTTTTGTGTTGGTTTTGAGTCATCTAGGAGGTTGGTGCCTCTTTGCAATTAGATGTTTGCTAAAGCCTAGTCAAGTGGATGTTTGGCTAGTTGGGGTTGGTGCTCCAAGTGAAGTTAATTCTTCAATAAATATTTATGTTTGTATTATAATAATATATTAAATTTTAATCGTCATTGTTTTTTATTTCCCTTGAGGTTTTCCCACTCAAATAAGTGTTCTATGTGTTATGCTTTTATTTCATGCTCATAACTCTTAATGTGTTTATAGTTCACTATATTATTTTGATAGTTAATGAATGATAGAGTAAAATTGAAAAAGTTTTGAAGTCTGATTGACCCCCCCTCTCAATAATTTTTATTCCAGAAAGTCTAATTTGAGATAATATTAAGTAATAAGTGTGTGATCAAGATATTAAAAACTGACAATAATTCCTACAAACCAACAAAAAAACCAAAATTATTTTCAAAGAATAAGAACCTTGTTGACTATGGTGTGATTAATTTTAAATAGATTAAAATCAATCCAAATCAAAACAAAAATTACACCCAACCTACTAATAACATAACTATTCTTCATGGACAACACAAAAAATAAATACCAAAGCGTAAATTCATTAAATTGGTTGACACTTATGAAAACGTTTTCTAAAAGTTGGCCCATAATAACATGATCACTTGGCCTAACACCAAATATTTTAATGATAATGTTCTTAAACCTAATTGGTATAAAGATAAAAAATACTATGAATACCATAGGATAAAAGGACATTCTATGAATCAATGTATACACCTCAAGCACTATGTTCAAGACCTCATTAACAGAGGGGACATATAGATCTAAAAGAAAACATCTAAACAATACAACAACAAAAATATGGGGATATACCAAGATCCATTCCCAAATCATGACAAAGGGAAAATTAAGAAAAACTTGATGCTAGTAATGTCAACCAAGCTAGTCATCCTCGACTCTATAGTTAATAGTGTTTACTTTAAGAACAACAACATCAATGTCATTACTTTGTAACCCAAAGAGTGAATTGTTACTAAAAGGAATGAAAAACTTAATATTCCAAGTACATCATCATATAATGTTGAATGCAAGTACAACATTATCAATCATCTTGAGAAGACACCCATAAATATTTTTGTATTAGACCTCCTTAGGATGTCACCCACATATAAATATATCTTGTACATAGTCCTTAAAAAATATAACATCCCTCAAGACATAAAACCTTCAAACTTAAAAGCATTAGTAGGAAATTGGTTAGTTAATAATAAAGTAACATTTGACCATTCTAATGTCTCTCCTTTGGGATCGGTTCACAATCTTCCATTGTATATAGAGGTTATAATTTATAAGCACAAAGTAAAGAGGGTATTTATAGACAATGGCTCAACATTAAATATATGTACATTACAGATAATAAAACACTTAATATATCCAAAAAAAACATTTGAAACTAATATTATCATTATTAAGGCATATAATAAAATGAGTGGCAATCCATGGGCACAATATATATTCTTTTGATGGTGGTGTCCATTATAAAATAAACTCTAGTCCATTTACTTGATCTTGATTTACCTTATAACATAATTCTTAACGTGCATGGATGCATTTAATTAATGCTATACCATCACCTTATGCTAATGTTTGAAATTTTCACATGAAGGTATGGAAGTAATTATTTAAGGTGATCCTAAACCCCTCCAATATTACAAGCTATTAGAAGGAAAATACCAAAAATAAAATTATTTACCAGTTATCGATGGTAATTTTATTCTCTTTGAGGATTATCCTTCACTTAAAAAATATGTTCATATTGAATTTTTTTTCAAACACATCCTCTTGGTGGTTAGATTAACACACCAACTACTTCCATTTCCATTGATAATCCTTCCACTAGTGAAGCATCCAATAAACCATCTGTAGAACAAGCTTTCAATCGGCCTTCTACTGAGCAAGATTCAAACCAACCACTCATTTACAAAGAATATTAATCCTCATCATCCCATTTTGAAATCATTGCTAAAGGAATGAATGAGTACATAATCCAAGATTTCAACTATACAAGTACAATCCATACAAATCCACATAATTATGGCAAGCCCCATCATCAAAAGGATAATAGAGTGGTTAAGAGATTTAGAAAAACAAAACTTATAGAAGGTGGTTTACTTTCAGATGAACTTATTAAATATTCCAATCCTTCCTAGCTTTAATCTGATGAATTAGCTACTTGATTTGCCAATAATAAATATCTTATCATTTAGTTTATCATGTGTAACATTATGAATTATAAAGGTAAAGGCCTCAACCTCTATAGACAAGGATAAATTGAGCCCATAACATTAAAAACAAATGAATCCAAAAATGGTATAGGGTTTAATCCACTCAATGTGCATCTCACACTTTTCCAAAGTGACTCTTCTAGTGACTAAGAGGATGATTCATCAAACAAATAAATGGGTTCCATTTTTATTCTCTTCAAAAACCTTGCCCTCACCAATATTTTTCATAAAAATTCCATTTTACACTAGATCTCACATATCCATCCTTGATAAAGTGGGACTGATATGCAACACCTTTGCTTGATCATTTCCAAAATTATGAGGCAATTTTAGAATTCTTGAGAACAAGGGACATATTCCAATAGGTGATCATAAGAAATGGTTTTTTTATTTAGTTAGATAATTTTGCATAATTTATGGAATAAAAACTACATCAAAATATCAATACAACATATACTTATAATCAAGTAGATCTAGAGGAGGATTTCAATCTCCCTCCAGTACACCCAAATTATAAATAAGAGTCAACTATCCTAGTTGAGAATATTATTCCTTTAAACATTAGAAAAAAAGAGGATTCCAACATTGTCAAACTTGTAGTCTCTCTTACTCAAGAAGAAATATAAATAATTACACTTTTGCTTCAAGAATTATCTAATGTATTTTCATGGTCTTATGTGGATATGCCAGGGCTTGATCCCGAACTAGTGGTGCATCATCTTAATGTACATATAGATGCCAAACCAATCAAAAAAAAAATTCATAAGATGCATCCAAAAATTTCACTACTAGTGAAAGAGGAATTGAAGAAGCAATTGATAATTAGTTTCATACACCTTATTGATTATTTAGATTGGATATCTAATATAGTACCAGTATCAAAAAGTCAAGAAGGGATCATAGTTTGCATATATTTCTATGATACCAATAAGGCATGTGTAAAAGATGATTTTACATTACCCAATATTGTCATGGTCATGGATTCTACTATAGGCCATGAAATGTTATATTTAATCGATGGTTTTTCAGGGTATAACCAAATCAAAATCACCACTAAGTACCAACATAAAACAATATTCACAACACCATGGGGAACATTTTTCTATCAAGTGATGCCTTTTGGATTAAAGAATGTTGAATATACATATCAAAGGGTAATGACTATCATATTTCATTATATGATTCATGATATTATGGAGGAGCATGTTGAATATATACTTAAAAAATTAAAATCTATAAAAGAACATCCTAAATGGCTTCATTGCATATTCGAATGCATGAGAGAGTATAAGATAATATTAAATCCTAAGAAGTGTGTTTTTGGTGTGACATAAGGAAAGATTTTAGGTTTCATTATTCACAATATGGCATAAAATTTTATCCTTCTAAATTTTTATCTATCATGGATATGCCCTAACTAAATAACCTCAAATAGCTTTGAAGCCTATAAAGAAAAATCCAAGCAATCAGGTGTTTCATATCATAACTTGTAGTTGTTTGTCACCCTTTCACATTTTTGCTAAAGAAAGACATTCCTTTCAATTAAAATGAGAATTTTGAAATAATATTTGATCACCTTAAACAATATGTTTCCATTCCACCATTATTAATGCCACTTGTTGCTAGTAGACCTTTTCTATTATATATATAAGCTACTCAATTTTCATTAGGGGCATTATTTGTGCAACATGATGATAGTGGGAAAGAAAGAGCAATGTATTATGTAAGTAATAATTTGATATATTATGAACTCATTTACTCTAAAATTAAAAATGCATCTCTTGTAGTTGTTTTTGATTTATAAAACCATTGACATTACATGCTCAATAATCAAAATATGATCATTTCCAAAATCAACCCTCTCAAGTATCCTCTATCTATAATAGATTTAAAATGTAGGATAAGTAAGTGGCTTATGGTTCTTAGTGAGTTTGATCTTGAGTATGTCAATCAAAAAGAAATTAAGGGATAGGTATTAGCAAAAACACCTCTTATTGCAAAATTTCTAGATGAAGTAATAATGTCCATAGACGAGTCTCTAGTTTGGCAACTATTATTTGATGGTTCCTTAACCAATCATGGATAGGGGTAGGTATATTTATAGTCACACTAGATATATATTGTATTCCTAAGGATTTTAAAATTTATTTCCCTTATACAAATAACATTTTAGAGTATGAAGGTCTTATAATAGGTCTTAAACTAGATATCTAACATCTTGTTTTTAGAAATTTTAAACTTATCATTAATAATGTAACCAATGAATTCCAAGCTCATGATGATAAGTTAATCCCTTAAAATAATATGGTGGATAGTTTAAAATTTTATTTTGAGTTTATTCAATTTGAAAAAGTACCAAGAATCAATAATAGGGAAGAAAATTCCATGGCTTCCATTGGTTTTCTACTTTATTTAAACACAAAACATAACAAGTTCCTTGTTGAATACCTAATTATATTGGCTTATGACATGCCTAATTAAAAAATAGTTTTCAATGTGGTTGGTCCCACTTCTCCTTGGTATTTTGACATATATACCTATCTTCATAATAATACCTTACCACCTAACATATCCCGCAATCAACACAAATCATTTATCCAATGTACCTTTCACTACACCATCCTTAGTACCACAATATATTGTAGAGTCTATTACATAACTCTTTTACACTTTTTGAATTGTGAATAATCTACTTTAGTAATTAGGGAAGTCCATCAGGGAATATGTGGTGCACATTTGAGTGACATGGTCCTAGAAAAAACATTTTATGGTAGGTTATTATTTTCCTACCATGGAAACTGATTCATGTGCTTCTGTTAATAATTGCATACCTTTTCAAAAACATGGAGAATTTATACATAGCTCATCACAAGATTTAAAACCTATTACCCCACCTTGGCCATTCTCCACATGGGGGTTAGACCTCATTGTAAAAACCAATTCCAATTATTTTGATGGTGATAAGCATATTATTATGACAATAGAGTAATTTACCAAGTGGGTTGAGGCAATGCCCCTTAATTATGTAAATGGAAAGAAAAATTTAAAATTCATCATAAACCACATTGTCTGTCACTTTGGTATCCCTTCTGATATCATTTTTGATAATGGAAAAATCATTCAAGAATAAGGAAGTTAAATCTCTTTGTCAAACTTATCATATCAAGCATATGTGGTCCACTCCCTACTACCTGCAAGGCAATGGCCAAGCTGAGGCAACTAATAAAATCATTTTGTGCATACTTAAATGAGTTTTTAATGAAGTTGGTCATGAAAGGCATACACAACTATATCCCACCCTCTGGGCATACCACACTAGCATTTGTACACCCATGGGGGGGACCCCTTATTACCTTGTATATGATAATGAGTCTATTCTACCAATAGAAGTTTAGATTACATCATTATGTATATCCCTACAACAAATTATTGAGGAAGAATCCTATCATACTTCATGCCTTAGTGAACTCAACATTATATATGAGAAAAGACTTAATGCTTTAAACCATTTGCAAGTATACCAAAATTGCCTTCATCATAGCTATAATAAGTGGATAAAATCTAAGAAGTTTGAAATTAGAGATATTGTTCTTAAGTAAAACTAATGCAATATAGATGCTGAAAGAGAAAATAAAGGAAAGTTTGAGCCTAATTGGTTGGGCTCATACATCATCATCGCTAAGTATGCATCAATAGCTTAAATATTGGCTACAGAAGATGGAGAGGAGCTTGATAAGAGTATGAACATCATGAACTTTAAGAGATTATATGCCTAATTTTTTCTATATAATGTCATTAATTTACTAGGTGTCAAAAAATAAAAATAAAAATAAAAAGCCAATAAAAGCAAAAAAAAAAAAACATATATCTAAAAGTGAAAACTAGTTTACTAGTGATTTGGGCAAGTACCATGGTGAAAACCAAATTTATAGTGCCATGTGTAATCCATTGTCTATATTCACCCTAGTTACTTAGGTCCATTGTGTTTCAATAATCCATTTTATATTTTTGCATTATCCTTTGTCATTTGTTCATCACTTGTCTTATAACATGTTATATTAAGGTTTGATAATTATATTTATGTACTGAAGTGCTTGCTCATGATTAAGGAACATATTCTATATTAACATATTTGTCACAATAAATTATCAGCTATCTTAAATCAAAAACATCCAAAAATACACATAAACCTTACCTAAAATATCTATAATATTAGATAGCTTCCAACCTCATTCACTCATATTTTTTGGGTGGGATAATCGTGCATATTTTCATCACTCAATGCTTCATCGATCACCCACTTTCTCATCAATTCCCATATTGGGAGAACTACATCTGGCCTAATATTCTAAAATGGACTTTGTCTATGGTGGATTATGTAGGAAGTGCCTAGAGACATGAGGTCTCTAGGGTCATCTTCGCCACTACCTTCCTCATAATCCATTTCCTTGAGAGTGGATTAATTTTTCATTATTGCGTTCCTCATGAGTTTATGTACTATTAGTCTAGCTCATGGCTACCAATTATCTTAAACCTTACTTAGGATGTTAATTATTTTGTTTTATCTTTCGGGTATTGTTTACTTATTTGTGGTTTTCATTACTTGATTCTTTGATTGTTTAGTTGTTATCTTGTTCATATTTTATCCTTAACCATTACTTTGGTTATATATCCTTTTTCATCTTTAACCATTAATTTGGTTATTTATCCTTGTCTATCCTTAACCATCAAGTTGGTTATATATCCTTTTTTTATCCTAAACCATTCACTTAGTTATTTTTCATTTATTACTTTAGTCATCATTCATTATTTTTCATTTCTTACTTTAGCCATCATAGGTTATTACTATTCATTATTTTTATTTATCTTATTCTTATAGTTTTCTTGATTATTTTACATCACTATGTTCTTTGTCTATATTTTAAACATTCAATCTTTATTTATTTGGTTGTTTATATTTATTTTACAAATGCTTATTTCATAGTCATTTTGTGTGTCCACATAAGCTAGTGTAATTATGTTTTATTTTTTGTTTCTATGTATGTCAAGATTATTTTTACATTGCATTATAGTATGGTTATGGTTTGTCTATATTATGATGTACTTTAATTTAAACAAGTTATTCTTTTCTAATCCATATGCCTAAAAAATAAACATTCATAATGATTATTTGATATCATTGGAGGTAATGTGTTTATGCTATATTAAACATCAAGTTTCTCAATACTCATTTACGATGGAAATCCAATGCAAGGAAAAATTAAAAACAAGGAAGATATCTAAAACCATTATCCTTGCATCCCTACTTAAATAATACATGTCATAACCCATAATAAAGTGATGCAAATAATTAACATATGCTAGTGTGAATCAAAATGAAGTATAATAGTACTCTATCTTTCCATCTATCTATAAACCATGCATAAATGAAAATAATAATCGTAAAGTCCATAAATAGTCCATAATGTCAATCTAGATAGTACAAGTATCATAATCCAGATGAGTCATGTATATATACATATAAATACATACATACATATATATATATATATATGTATGTATGTATGTATGTATGTATACACACACACATATGTATGTGTGTGCATATATACATACATATATACATATACATATACATATATATATATATATGTATGTATGTATGTATGTATGTATATATATTTGTGTGTGTGTGTGTGTGTGTGTGTGTGTGTGTATTGAATCTGTCTATACAAATGATACATCTCAAAAATATATGTACATTGATGCATCAATCCTAAAAAAATTGTGTCAAGTCTCTCATTGCACCTTAGATGGAATGTCTAAATATGAATTGGCTCATAGTGCCATGGTGCCATAAAAGATCCATGATGTAATAAAAAATCTATCCCATTAATCTCTCTAACTCTATCGGCTAAATTGATCTCTCTGACATAGATTGCTTGGTTGAGTACTCTTTATATGATGGTGTTTGTTATGCATGTTGAATAACCTCCTCATATAAACTCCTATAGTATGTCACCTAATCTATGGAACTCATCACACTATGTAGACACTATAAAATTTTACACTATGGTTCTAGATGTCTCACTGACCCTTAGATCACCCCTTGACCCCCTTGGGACCATTTCTTTATCATTTACCCTCCTAGTCATTATTAGAAATGGATAAATTTAGCCAATCTTGACTATGAATCTAATGGTTGATGTTCGACCCTTAACCACCAATGGTTAACCTTGACCATTGATGGTTTTCCCTTAGCCACCTTAGGAGTTAACTTCAACTCAAACTCTGACTTGTTTTTTTATTAATAGCTATGTGATTTACCTTTTGCATAATCAATGCATGTTAGGCTAAATTTAGATAGCTTGTTGGATAACTTGTTAAACTTGCTATTTCACCACTCCCTTTTCTCTATATTAAGAGAAAAATAAGAGGTGAAAGGGATCAAAACTTCTTGGTGCAAAAGATTATAGCTTATTATATAGGTATTCTTCTTACTTCTAGTGAATTTGTGAAAGCTTCCAGCAAACCAATGACCACGACAAAGATCAAAAGTACTATTGTAACCAATAAATCAATAACTAAAGTACTATCACTCTACCAAAATTATCTCTAGAATTTACAATAAGCTTTCAACCAACCTCAACATTCTTTAGATTAGTAAAAATAAATCTAAGTATTTATTTATTATTAGGATTTAATAATCATTTTTTTTATTTCATTCCTTCTATCACTTTCTCTTTCATGCCACTTTCTTATGTTAGAGTTCTAAAAATCTAGACACTCCTCCTTTTCCCCAAGACCACCCATAACCTATTTAAATAATCTGAACACCCTATACCTAAACTAGACACCTTTGAATATTAACCTCTATCTCACAACCAACATCTAACCTAAACCCACCTTCTAGAACTTTCCTCAACCTTCCCAACCAAACTTCTCTTTCTAATCTAGATCCCACAGTATATGTCAATGGTCACCTAACCATCAATGATTTGACCCTACTTAATGATGGTTTGACCTTAACCACTAATGGTCACTATCTATCAATTTTCAATAGCAAGCTGATTTAACCTATCAAGCCTTAACCAAATTCCAATTTCCAAGTTTTTATTTTATCATAAAGGATCAATATATTTTATGAATCATGTTTAATTTATCTATCATTGATATTTAATAATTTATTACTAAAATTAATCAAATTCATCTATTTCATCATCAAACACTTCTTGTATTTCATTTTAGTATCTTCTATTATTTATACAAGCAATTTATCTCTCATTTTTAGAACTTAATTATTTAAAAGTGTGGATTGATATCCCCCTAAGAAGTATGTGCTTCTTGGATCTAGCTCATGCTAGGAAATCCACCCTACTACCCAGCTAATCAACCATTTATTTAGTGATTTCTTATCTACAGGTCATTCCTCCCTAGATAAAGAGGAGTCTTCACAATCATCTGGATCAATGTGTGCACAACATATCAGGTTTTTCTACTATACCCTCTTTAAGTATCTTCTCACTTTCTTCTAAGAAAATAAATGAAATTTTACTAAAACACCCTATCAAGTATGGCTAGATATACCTATCCTGATAGCAAAACCCCATCCTTTGCTAGCTCTATCCTAGCTCTATCCCTCTCCTATCTATACCTTTGAGTTAAAACTATATAATTTGGTGTTTGTGTCTTTATAACATGTTTAACTACTCCAAGTAATATAAAAATACCATACCTCTCTAATCCCTCAACCTCAACCTAAAATTTATCTACCTCACCTTTTAGACATATAATTTCAACCAATCTAAGTGTTAGTTGGCTCCCTCTATCATCAACCTCCCCCTCTAATCTAGACACATCTCTATGTAAACCCATAATCTCACTATCACATGCTCAGATCTCCTCATTAAGTCTATCAACAAGGGTATGATCATCTTGATATATACCTATATGTGAAATACTAACCATGTCTCCTCTATCTACATATGTCTCATGTATTAATCTCATTGTTGTATCCTCATTGTCCCCATCTCCTTCACTATCAATAAACACCAATGGGATCTCTTCTCCACCTACTTGATTTGTCTTCACCCTCATATTTGTCTCCTCCCACATCAACACCTACCTCTCATAGAATCTCAACATTCTCTACCTCTATAATATCTACATCATGTATATGTATCTCATTTAAATCATGTCTTCTACCCCATCCTTGTATAACTCCTTTATTTCCTATCACTACACTCATAATATGAGTTCCTAATCCTATTCCTCATGGATGCCTACTTAGAGTGGAAATGAATCTCTACTTTCAAGTGTGTGGTGGTGCATATAGAAGTATTAATGTCATCATCCACTGTCTGGCCCACCAATATGCATATCCATCTACTACTCCTATCTCAATAACATCCCTCCTATCCATCCATGTAACCATATATAACTATGACCAAATATGGTCTACTATATTAGGATCAATAGTAACCCCCCACTGAGCCCCCTCTCTAACTGATCTTATAAATGTGTGAGGACCTATAGGATTATGTTGTATAATATCAAATTATCTCATCACTCTATTAGGGAAATATCTATCTATAATTTAATCATGTATACCCATAACATAACATTGGATCATCATGTAAGCCATGTATAAATCATCTTATGGCCATTGAAACACTATCTCTCTATACATTTTCTAGGTGATCTACTCATCACCTATCTCATCTAAATCCATCCTATAAAACTCTAAGCCACCCAAGTGTGGTCTGTGGGTGCCTAAAATCATATTCCATCCATATACTATAGGCTCATAAATAGAACATGCACTCATATATCCCACTAGTCTTTCTAATACAATGTTCTCCCAACACCAAACCTATAGTAGTGTGGAAGGACCAATCTTCTTCTCATTTGTGTATAACACATGGCATAAATCCATGTATAAATGTGTAATAATGCATGGTCCCCATGCAAATCTATCCCTCATATCCATCACATCTCTAATGATATCTTGTAACCCAATAAGACATACTTTCCCACTCTTATCAAGAATCATAATTCCATTGACAATAGCCATAAGTACCATAGTCATAGAATATGTATCTAATCACTTGCAATAATCAATGTCTACCCCTCCTCTCACAACTAGAATTAACCCATCCCCAAAAATCCTATATAGTCTAGTCTCCTTAGCCATTGACCCCAGTATACTCATCTACCCTATATAAGAATACCCATAATCTAATACATGTCTTTTAGTGTCATAATCATCTCACTTGTTGCCAGGTGAAATATGGTGGTCTTATTATGCCATCTCTTAGCCACTATAGTCAACAAATCCCTATCTACATGGATCTTAAGTATCTATGTGATATATGTCAACCCTCTAGTATGTAATACTCCAAACTCATACTCAATAAATCCTTATATCTGATAAAGTAACCTAGGTCTATGCTCCCATGTCATAAGTACTGACAATAAATCTTTCAATCATAACATATTATCACAATGTTAATTTTATCTATCAACATCTCAATTCATTTACCACTAATTTGGAACATTAAAAACACACACACACACAAAAAATACATTCTCTTTCTTAATATTATTTTCAATCCATTTATTGCTTCTTGCATCTAATCATTTACTAATTTACCGCTTCCTACATCTAATCATTTACTAATTTCCCCCTTTCCTCTAAACTTTGTATTTTATCTACTCCCTTTCATTTTTTCACTATCCCATTTTCAATATCAAACTTCACCTCTTAAATTTTTCATATTTTCACATTTTCGTAACTCATTATAGCATTTTTATCTCTATGTCTTTAATTTTTCTTCACAAATGTGCAATTTCACAATTACCCTAATCTATTTTCCTCTTGGATGATTTCACTACCTAGCTTGATGAATTTGTAACTAATTTAATGATTTAACAACTCAAAATTCAAAATAAAAATCCCTAATATATTTTATACCCCAATGATTTCACAACCCTTTCTTGCAAATTCACTATTCGATTTAACAATTTCACAATTTTATCTAACAACTTCACAACTTTCATTGCTAAATTTTCCAATAGCCTAATTGTAAATTTGTTTTTGATAACTTTAAACCATAATAAATGTAATTAATTTAAAAATCTAAGGCATTACATTTTAATTACCAGAGGTGTGCTCCTTTTTGGTCTCTAGTGTTTCCTCACATGGTCTCCACGATGCTGGTGGTGTGAAATACGATCCATTTTCCTCCAAGGTCTCAGATCAATTATCATCACTCCACTTCTACTAATAAATAGATATGAAAATAAAATGTGCCCAAATTAATTTATTAACAACTCTTCTATTTATATTTTCACCTCATTTTAAATATTCCCCCCCATCACTCCATTTTCTTCATTTTTCATCCATTTTAATTCAAATTTTTAAAAAATCTAAATCAAAATATTTTGAATCTATTTCAATCACTCGAAACCATCATTCTCATAAAATTTTCACTACAATTTAAAAACCTATATTTTTTCCATTTTCAGATGTGTAGCTTACTATTGATGGGATATATCATTCCCATGTTCACTCATGTGACCCATATGTCATGAGCATCTATTAAGTGTGCAATATTTAAATGGTAAAATATTCTTTTTCTGACTAATACTCTAGTTTTCAAAACTAGGGATAACTTATTTATGCATGACTTAATCTTAAAAGTTTGACATCGATTCTAGTAATTTGAATTCTTATGGTCTAAATCATTTAACCATTTTTCACTTTTCATTCATTTTTAGTGTTTTTCCATTTTCTTGCACAAACCCTTAAGGGGGCATCATCACATTCATTTGGGGAAATTTTTTTCTTCTTAATCATCAAAGCTCTTCTTTTTATACTATTATTTGAAAAGTTCTTTCTTTGCAACACCATTTTAAAGAGGATACAATGTAGAACCTAAATTACATTTAGTGTCAAAATGCACCTAAGAACCCATTAATTTTTCTTCCTAAAATTTAAATTATAACTCATGACATCTCTCTCCTTATTTTAATAATTGAATAAATCAAATTTAATCAATTTTCACACTTTTAATCAGAAATTAATTACTAAATATGGATTTTACACATCACCCAACATCTTCCACCTTTATTTCCATTACCTGTCAACTCATCCCTTGAGTTGTCAAACAATTTTACCCATTCTTGGCAACTCAATTAACCATTTCCATGTTTCTCTCAGCCATTTGAAATGGTCATCATCCCCATGGGTGAGGACTCATTATCCACTATAAATTATTTGGATCATTTGAAATATTTAAATAATCTTCCATCATTAGATATTTCCTCCAAAAAAATATAAATAAGCATGAAAGGCATCACTTTCATCATCCTGACTTATACTAGTGAAGTGCTATCAAAATAAAAAGAGAATCTAAAGTAGATCAAATCCATCAAAGAATTTTTTTCATTAAAATTCTACCCATTTTAACTTGCATTGGAAGAGTGAACAACCATAATTCAAAGAGATCTAATTGAATTCACATTGCAATGGAAGAATATTTTTAAAACTAAGGTATAGGTTTGTGTTATTTCTTTTATTTTTATCTCTAGCTTAGTTTGAGTTAGTTTAGATTAAGATTTATTGGTTTAATTTACAATAATTATGTGAAATTTGACATCCAAGATCTTTATATATTCATATAAAATCACCACATTTCCCCATTATGGTTGTGATTTTGCCTTTGATTGATTTATAGACCATATAATGATATAAATGGTCTTAGCAAAACTCTGCACGTTATTTAATATGTCTTTTGGGGCATAAAATCTACCATGTTCCTATGATAATTTATTAGTTTTTTTAAGACACAAAAAATATTCTTCAAGACTCCTCTAATGGATTCAACCATAGAGATTGGATCTTTTAGGATTTGATCTTCCTCTTCAGGTCTAGATTTTATCTTCTTTATCAATGAGAAGACCTCTTCTTCTCTTATAAAATCATTTGACTTCCTTCCTATTGTAACTCTCTTCTTCCTCATTATTTTCAATTTATTTGGGGTCTCATAAAATTTTATGGTCAAATTAGGTTCCCCAATGATAACCAAGTCTTTTCTAGTTGACTGCTCTATTTGCATTTTTTGTATCCATGAAGGAGTTAATAAAAGGTCCTAAGAAGAGGTCCGAGTTAATAATGAGTGGTAATGGGTGAGGGGATTTTTGGTGGAGGAATGAGGATGGAAATAGATGAAAGTAATTTTGGAGGTGGCATGAGTTCATAAGGGCATAATGAGGGAACACAACTAGGAGATGTGAATGGTGAAAGGAAAAGTCAAATGACCATCTTATCTTTTAACATCTTGGTCTATGGAGGAGTTTTAAGTACACATTTTATGATGTTAGGATACTCATAGACTCAAACTACTGGTTATTTTAATTGAAAACCTTGTGTTATTGATAACCCTAATTTGGTAGAATGGTCTACCTATAAAGGTAGTGTGTCAAAAATTAATGGAGACACTATAACATTAAAATGTGGGTTATATAATGTAGTTTTGAAGCTACGTGCAAAACAAATAGTTTGTGTAATAACCACCTATGTTAGAATTTATAAGAATTGTGAAATGGGTGTATATGTGACAATAATAGGGTTAGTGACAAAATTTTTAACCATATTAACTAGATAATCCAAAACTATAGTACTTGAAAGAGTAGAGACATTAGTAATATAAATACTAGTCAATTCCAATGAAGTTTCAGAGTGGGATGTAATAAGGATCAACTAGACAGGGTAAAATTCATGGAGATGAATCTATATAGAGTAGTGAAATATGAAGAACAACTCATAAAATGGAAGAAGCTTGTATTCACAAAAAAAGTTATATTAATGAGTATTAACCAAAAAGTACATAGAAAAATACATTATATATTGAGGAATTAGGTCACCCAAAAAGGTAATTACCTAAAATCATAATTATAAAATATATTAAAGTGTATTTCCTATAATGACCTATTATTAACCTAATGAAGCTAAATAATATTATGTAGATAAAACCCAATGGGAGAAAAGTATACACCAACACCCCCTTTAAGCATAGTTTAAGTGGGTAGAAGAGTTGGGTCCTGATATAATGTAATTTTGAAGCTATGTGCAAAACAAATAGTTTGTGTAATAACCACCTATGTTAGAATTTATAAGAATTGTGAAATGGGTGTATATGTGACAATAATAGGGTTAGTGACAAAAGTTTTAACCATATTAACTAGATAATCCAAAACTATAGTATTTGAAAGAGTAGAGAAATTAGTAATATAAATACTAGTCAATTCTAATGAAGTTTCAGAGTGGGATGTAATAAGGATCAACTAGACAGGGTAAAATTCATGGAGATGAATCTATATAGATTAGTGAAATATGAAGAACAACTCATAAAATGGAATAATCTTGTATTCACAAAAAAAGTTATATTAATGAGTATTAACCAAAAAGTACATAGAAAAATACATTATATATTGAGGAATTAGGTCACCCAAAAAGGTAATTACCTAAAATCATAATTATAAAATAAATTAAAGTGTATTTCCTATAATGACCTATTATTAACCTAATGAAGCTAAATAATATTATGTAGATAAAACCCAATGGGAGAAAAGTCTACACCAACACCCCCTTTAAGCATAGTTTAAGTGGGTAGAAGAGTTGGGTCCTGATATAATGTAGTTTTGAAGTTATGTGCAAAACAAATAGTTTGTGTAATAACCACCTATGTTAGAATTTATAAGAATTGTGAAATGGGTGTATATGTGACAATAATAGGATTAGTGACAAAATTTTTAACCATATTAACTAGATAATCAAAAACTATAGTACTTGAAAGAGTAGAGACATTAGTAATATAAATACCAGTCAATTCCAATGAAGTTTCAGAGTGGGATGTAATAAGGATCAACTAGACAGGGTAAAATTCATGGAGATGAATCTATATAGAGTAGTGAAATATGAAGAACAACTCATAAAATGGAAGAAGCTTGTATTCACAAAAAAAGTTATATTAATGAGTATTAACCAAAAAGTGCATAGAAAAATACATTATATATTGAGGAATTAGGTCACCCAAAAAGGTAATTACCTAAAATCATAATTATAAAATAAATTAAAGTGTATTTCCTATAATGACTATTATTAACCTAATGAAGCTAAATAATATTATGTAGATAAAACCCAATGGGAGAAAAGTCTACACCAACACCCCCTTTAAGCATAGTTTAAGTGGGTAGAAGAGTTGGGTCCTGATATAAAGGCCTGATGAAGTACCCAAGTATAGAATTATGATCCCATAAAGCAAGAAGAAGATGGAGATGCTCAAACCTAATAAAATATTACAAATGGATATACTTTATCTTATTTAAAGGTTTAGTGAATATATTAACAACTTGATCCATTATCTAGATGTATCAGAGATAAATGACTTACTCCTGTATGAGTTCTTGAATGAAATGAATGTGAATCTCAATATGCTTAGTTTATTGATGGAGATTTTTATTCCTAAAGATATGGATTATGATTTGGTTGTCATATATGATTATTTTTGGTTGTCAAAATTGGATCCTAAACTCAATGAGAATCCTTTGAAGTTGAATATACTTAGTGGAAACATTAACAGATCCTCTATATTCTACCTTTATAAAAGATAAATAAATATCATTATTCATTTTACTTGACCAAATAATCAAACTTGAATCAAAGGAAAAACTATATCTATAACTAGACTTTAAATTATGAATGTCACTAACCTAATCTAAAGTTGTATACCCAATTACATCAATGTTGATGTCCACTCCATAGTGAATCCTAAAACTATGAGTAACTTAAACATAGTGGAAAATATACTTAGATGATTTATAGTGAAGCTCATGTGGTTCTTATGTAAGTTTTGAGACCATGCCCACTACATATAAAATATCAAGTATAGTGTGTATAAGGTAGATGAGACTACCAAAAAGTTATCACTATGAGGTAGCATCAAGCAAAGGATATAGAAAATCAGCCTCAAGCTTTACACCAAATAGAAAATGATTAAGAGCTAGATTATAGTCAACCATTCTAAACCTCACAATAAAATCAAGAGCATAATTTGATTATGCAATAGTGGTCTTAGAGTCAGGCTAAGAAATTTCAATCCCAAGGAAGTAGTGCAACAAGCCTAAGTTAGTCATTGACAACCTGCTAGAAAAAGTAGTTTTCACTATTGTGATGGTGGATGGAGAACTCCCTATGATCAATAGTTCATCAACATAAAGAACCAAAATTGATAATGAATCATCCTAATATAAAATGTAGACATTTGGAAATGAATAGCATTTGGTGAATCCAACTAAAATAATAAAGGAGTCCATCTTTTCATACCAAGCATGAGGAGCTTGTTTGAGGCCATAGATAAATTTACAATGTTTTCAAACTAAGTAATAATCTTCTATAAATCCTTATTTTTTCTCCATGTATATTCCTCTTTGAGGTCACCATGAATAAAGGCACTCTTCACATACATTTTATGAGCATCCCAACAATATGTTGTGACAATGGTAAGATTGAGTCAGATTGAATTCATTTTGGAAACTGGGGGAAACATCTTGACATAGTCAATGACAATCACTTGAGAAAAACCCTTTACTACCAATTATGATTTGAACTTGTCTATGTACCCATCTATTGAAAACTTTATTCAATAGGTCCACCTACATCAAAAAAAATTCTTCCCTTAAGAAGTGGGACTAAATCCCAAGTGTTATGACTACAAAAGGAGCTATACTCCTCTTCTATAGAACTATCCAACTTAGGAGTGATTGAAGCCTCATGAAATGATTATAGGTCATAAGTAGATTCAATTAAATTAGGTGGGGCATCTTCGAATTATGAATAGGTTTGCCTATTATTTGATGGATCTCCAACACATTATAGTGTAGATCGTAAGTAGATGTAATGAAATAATGTGGGACATCCTAGACTTTATACTGTTTGTCTAGCCTAAAGAGGACTAGTGCTCAGAAATTCAAGAGGGTATTCCTCATCCTTTAAAGATATGTTGGGATAAGGAGGAGGGTAATCCTCATCACTACTCATTATCATAATTGGAAGAATAATCAAGATCATTAAGAAGCTGATCAAGCATATTTAAATCATTAGAACTATCATCAATTATAAATAAATCTAAGGAAGAGTGAGAGGTGTCAAGTGTGGATTATAAATGACCCTCAATAAAATTTACATTCCTTTCAATGAAAAATTCATTAGTGGTGGGATGGAGAAGCCTGTATCCCTTAACACCCTTAAGATATCTAACAAAATTGTAAGATTGACTCTAAGGTTCTAATGCCTTATTCTTTAGATTTAAATCCATAGTAGGTGAAAAAAACACTCAAAAGTGATATACTATGGGTTTTTGACTGATCCAAGCTTCAAAAAGAGTGAATCCATTCAATGCTTTATGAGGAACTTAGTTCTAGATATAAAAAGCATAGTTAATGGCCTCGACCCAATACTAAGATGAAAGAGACTTGGAGTGTAGCATATATTTGCCCATTTATTTCAAGTACCTATTATTTTTCTCTAAAACACCATTATGTTGAGGACTATATGGATCTATACACTTCTTTTCAATCCCCTTTGATGTAAATAATTGCTCAAAATATTTACATACATACCACCATTATCGATGTGCAAAATCTTGATGGATTTAGCTGACTATTTCTCTATAAGTGATTTGAAATCTTGAAAATGGTTAATTAAATTTATGATTAATAAAATACACCCAAGTATATTTAGAATATTCATCGATGAAAGTAAGCATGTCATTTTCCTATTGAATGAAGGTTTTAGAAATGGGCTAGCAATGCCACTGTAAACAATCTTCAATATCTATTTATATCTCTATGATTTTACCTTGTCATAATTATAATTTTGATGTGTTTTAAACTTTTAATAATTAATTATTGTAAATCCTATGTTTTTAAAGGGATGAGTATGACAATAATCTGGAATGAAAACTTGAAATAACTGATTTAACTAACCTTTCCCAAACTAGTAAGTGGGAAGTGAAAGAGTACTTATTTATAAATAAATTGGTATTTATATAGATTAGAGAACTAAAATAAGATAGAAAAATATTTATACATATTCCATTCTATGATTTTGGTTGAAATATAGTCTTAGACATTAGCACCAATATCAAAATAATAACACCATGTGGTACTAATGTCTAATTATGGTGCTAGTGTCCCTCTTGCAGGGACTATTTGAAACTTTTAGGGAATCTGTGAGAGGTTTTAGGGTTATGTAGGTGGTTATGTGTCATTTTTGAGATAACTTGTGTCATTATTTTTAGTTAAATCTCTTCAAAACCCTAATGAGACCCCACACACATGAAACAAAAATTGGATTGAATTTTAAAAAGAAGGGAAAATTGGGTTATGGGATGTTACGATCATATGGAGTAGAACCCATATTGTCTTTAATACTACCTAAATTAACCCCAATGATAGGGGTATCAAATCACATGTATTTCCGCATTAGGGAATGTGATTAATCAACTTTCATGATATGCTGCAATTAATTTCATTTAGGACCTTCTTTGATCAAGCATGCAATGTCTAAATGTGATAGTTAAGTAGTACATAGAGTATTTAGCTATTCTATTAACCAATTTTATGTAATTATGTACCAAAATAGTAAGTTATAGATGTAAAATGGCTTGTGAGGCCCTTTAAATAGAATAAAATTTTATTTTAATATAAGACCTTGTTCGCTAGCCAACACGTTGTAAAACAGGGATATAAAACATAAGAGAAGTCTTAGGAAAGGGTTAGGACTCAAACAAGGGATACAATTCCTATCAAACACTATATCCATAGTTATACACTAGTGCCACATGGTGCTAATATCCTAAAAATGGTGCTAGTGTCTTGGAGCTTAAAGTAGAGCTAAAATAATATAGGACGTGCTAGGGGCCCCTGTGATTGGGAGCAGGTGATTTAAGACCATTGGGGGTACCACACAGATGGAAAATAAGACATGAGAAGATCAAAGGACTTAAAATGACCATGCAAATAAGGATCGTATTCATCACTAATACCTTCACATGAAAGAGAAAAAAACATATTATTTGTGGTTACTTGATCAAATTAGGGTGTTTACATTTCCCCCCATTTTATTATAGTAATACAATGAAATGAAAGTACTAGAGTAAAAGAAAATGAGGAATACATACCTGTACTTGCCTATGTGAAAGTTTTATAGACCTGGCCCACTTCTTAAATAGGCTGAGATCTAATGTATATTAAATAGGCTTAGATCTAATGTGTATTTGTATTAGACTCTTTGGGTAATTTATCATGCCACCAACATGAAAGATGTATAAGTTGACCCATAAGAAGGATTAACATATTAAGAGTGATGGTTTCTTTATGAAAGATGAGTCCAATAGGTTTGGATGCTAGAAAAGCTCTACAAGAGTCAAATTACTAATGGTTTTATCCCAAAGGTAGAAATATTGATCTAGTGATCTATAAATTGTCTAAATATGTTTTTTAATAGGCTAGATATAGACTATGGAATTACTTTAGGTGATTTATAGTAAAATAAGGAAGGTTAAACCCATGGAAGGCATTTATGTGTGTGAAAAGGGAGAATAAGAGTAATATGTGTATGCACAAGTCATGTAAGGTGAAGTTAGGTAAAAAATAATATTTACAAGTATATAAAACCATATTTTTCTATTTAAAAAAAATCCCATTTTATTTTAATATCAAAATGAAATATAATGCTAGGGTAAAAGTATAAAAAAATTACCTAATTGTGTACCCCAATTTTTTTCTTTGGGAGGAGGATTTGAATAGGTAGCTTACTAAATTAAACTTGGAATGAATATGCAGTTATTAATGTACATGTTGTTTGAACCTTCTTACAAATAATGATAAGGAGAATATCCTAATGAACTAAGGAATAAAATATTCTATAAGTAGTCCAATTAAATAATTTAGATTCATAATATTCTATTATAGTGCTGAGTTATGGAAATATGGTAAATATATAAATTATAATTCCAAAAATTAATTTTATTTCTTAAACAAGAAGAAGAGACAATACATAGCTTGTTCACTAATGTGTATGTAGATCTAGAAAATGTAGGTGCAAAAATAGTTAGGAGGATACTCAAATATGATTGTTAGATTTTAAAAAATAGTTTTGTGTAAACTTGGACACTACCATTAGAATATAGACACTAGCATCAATGATCATATCCAACTTTAGATGATTTTACCTATAGTGAAGTTTAGGTACTTTTATATAAATTCCACTATTTTATGTTAGGTCTCACTATCACCTTGTAGATGTTATGTTTAGATCACAAACATAAGTTCTAGATATCAGTGTGTGGATAAAAACCCTAGGTATTATATTTATAATATATGATATTTCAAAACAAAGTTTAATGGACTCAAGTAAACTCAAGTTGAACTTAAATACTCCTCTATCAATGAGCATTTCCTACATAGTCATATACTTTGAAGAGGGACCTAAATTGATGTAGTTTTCCCATTTATGTCCCTTTATGTGGGATTGTGTGTGAATAATGGTTTAATATGTTATATGTGAGTGTATGTAGTGATATATCTTTAAATTTGACCAATATTTCTCATGGGATTCTCTTTGAATGCTTCATACATATAAGATGAGTGATCCTATGATTGATATGGTAATAGGGAAGAATAGGATAGTGGAACTCAAATGTGTGGATGATTTATTGAACTTGATAGGTATTTAATTGATGGATCAACGAGTAGGGTTTGTTTTATATTTATACCACACCTTTTGAAAATATCTCACATGATGTTTAATTAAGACAACTACATATCTAAATATTTCAAATTTGAATTTTTGTAAGGTATTGTTTAACCTTAAATTGAGATGGGTCAATATAGTAAAGGGTTAATATTATAAAAATGAATAAGAAAAATGGTTTTAAATAGATTTATACTAGGCCAATTTATTTTAAAACTTAAATAAATAACATTATTAATTTATAATACTAATATATACTAAAAATAAAAAGTATAGTTATTGATTAATATTTCAATAAATTAGAAACAAGATTACATAACTAGTTTACTATACACGTGTAGATCTAGGCTAAAATAGGATGGAAGTAGATTGGATCAGGATCCTAGAACAATTTTTGGATTCTATAAATTTATATTCTAGGGCATTAGACACTTACATCAAATCTATATGGTTATATCGATGCTACTGTCTGATTTAGGCATAGGTGTCCAGTATAGAATATCAATTGTATCTAGGTGCAACCAACTAGAAACTTAAATATTTTCTATAACCTTTACTCTGTGAAATATGAATTTAACATACATGGAGGTTATTCTTGTTTTAGTCTCATAAAAAAAATGAAATGAACATACTAAGATCCGAACACCTCTAGCCTAGACACTAGGGATATCTTAGGTAAAGAAAACTAAATGAAAGCACAACACAAACATAAAAGAAAATTATTTTACCTTCTTTGGGAGATCAAAATGCTTTTTTGAATGTCTTGATTGAATTTTGCATTAACAAGTCTTTAAAAATAGTGGTTTCTGGGCTCGTTCTCTCCTTAGAAACCTTGGTTTTGATGTTACTTGGGTTAAGATTTAGGCATGGTAACACTAATTGCATGAGTCTCATGGAGAAAATCATATATAATAACTCTACAATATCCAAACTTAGAAATGAAGAGGTATGGCCTTGTATTTATAGACTTAGAAATTAACTCTCACCCAAGGTGAGTTAAGGTTGAGTTTAAGCTTGGAATGGGTTCGAACTAAACCTAGGGAAGTCAAAACTAACTCCAATTGAGTTAATGGTTGTCAATAAATTATGATTTACAATTACTAGGAATGACTTTTAAATTAGATATTTTAGGATATTTTCAAAGATATTGACAAATCATAAAGGCAATGATGAAAGGTTACAACATTTTAAATTCTTGAATTTCCTTTTTTAGATATTCATCCAATTCTAATGGATAATTCAACTAGGCATTTAATCTTTTTTAACTTATTAATTTCTTCTAATTATCCTTTTAGCTCTTGAAAGATTTATTTAAGTGAGCATGTGACCCACTTAATAGGTCCTGAGGCCAAATTGAAAGTTTTGATGCCTCAAGGTGATTAGGGATGAATCTATGAGAGGTTATTGTTATATATGATAGAATACCCCAATTAGGGATGTCTCAACATGATTATGAGATTTGATGAATGATGCAAAAAAGTTTGGGATGTTTAGTGATTACTAGGCTTAATTTGCAATGGTTGGTAGGAATTGGTTTGAATTCTACTCAAAATCTAGTTGTATTTAGTTTTAGGTGTCTATATTTTCCCCTATTTTGGAAGGCATTGTAAGTTATAAGCATGGTAACATATTATCAAAGAATGAAAATGCCCTTATGCCTACAACTTCAATGGAAATAGATGAAATGTAGATACCCCTAGAGGGAGAAATTGGAAAAGGGGTGGGTGATCGATCTATCAAAAGGAGGAAACAATGGGCCAAAAAGATAAAATGGATGGAAGAGACTGATTTACCCATAAGTGGTTATAATCAGTAACATAATTAAAATAAAAAAAGATAATGATTTGCCCAAAGGTGGTTATAATAATTAAAAAAAATATTAGGGTGGAAAGAGAATGATTTTTCCAAAGGCTATTATAATCATGAAAGGGAAAATAATGATTTGCCCATAGGTGGTTATAATAATTGGAAAAATAAAAACATGCCCCAGTTGGATAAGATAATGATTTTCCCAAAGGTGGTTATAAGCACTATCACAATGAAAACGTACCCCAATTAGGTAAAAGAAAGATAATTATTTTCCCAAAGGCAATTATAATCATTAACCTCTAGATAGATCAAAACACATTGATTTTCCCAAAGGTAGTTATAATCATCATATTTGTGGGTGGGATGATACACAATGATTTTCCCAAAGGTAGTTAAAATCATTGGCATCATGAGTGGGATGAGATATAATGATTTTACTAGAGGCAGTTATAATCATTGGTACCCTGATGATGGAAAATTGGTACAAAAGAGAAAGATGAATTTGGGAAACCTACTAGTATGGATATGCACATCTTAACTAGAAAGAATGAAAATTCTTTCATGATTTAATTTCTTTATATGTGAGATATGATTTGGGTTGATCAAGAATTTTTTAGGTGCCAAGGAGAAGTATCATGGATACATTGCTTGTAAGACTTCTCAAGCTAATATTTCTTATCATATGTGACAATATGCATCATGATATAAAACACCATGAGAGTATAACCAAAATATGCAAAAGGAAAAACATGTGATACTATAAATAATTGAAAATAATGCACCAATGATAAAACCTGTGATGACAATGTTGGAAAATGAATATGGATGGATTCAAGAATAATGCATAAGGAATCACCCAATGAACACACATAGACTGAATCAAGGCACACAAAAAAATCAAGCAAACAAGAAAATAGGAAGACAAAAGATGAAGAAATGGAAAAGAAAGATATAACAAAATAATGAGAATAAAATGAAACAAACAAAAATAATGGGTAATCATAATGTTAGAGTAAAGGACAAAATAATACAAATAATAGAATAAATAATGTCCTTAGGATATAGGAGACAATGACAAAAAAAAATGGGGGAGTAGTAGAAAAGGAAGGGGGTGGCTGAGCTAAGTCAAGATGCATTAGGAAAATGGATTCTACCTACATAGTTTTATGGACGTAATGCCCAACATAAAATTCATGCCAAATGTAGTTCTCCCAAGATATGGGATAGAAGAAAATGATGATGAGGAAAACATGATGGATGTTGTAGAGGAATATGGGAATGGTCTCATAAAATGATGAGTGCACGGGATGCTAGGCCAGTAACAATGGGAAACTAAATGACAAGTGGTTTCTTGTGAAATATCTATGGATCCTAGAATCCTTAAATCAAATAAGTGGTTGATGTTTAGGATTGTTTTTTGGAATTTATAAATCATTTTCAAACGTTTTTTAAATTTATATGTATCTCAACTCAATTCACGATGATGAGATACTGAATAGTCCAAGCTTATGAAATAGTGAGAGAATTTAAACATGAATCTTCTTGAAAAATGGTGAGAGCATGGTAAAGGAATGATTGAGATGAACTCAACATGAATCAAGTGCTACCTAAATAGTCCCAAGATGGGACCTCAAGTCACTTTAGCTCTACCTACATAGAAGGTAGTGAGATTTGGCTAGGTAATAATAAGTTCATGAATTTAGGCAATTAACAAGGAAAATGATAACAATAAGGGTAAGATGATGTGGAAACACATGATAATGGTGTTATTTCTAATTTACCCATAGGTGGTTATAATGAGAAAAAAACAACATAGGTCAGTGATACTAATTTGACCATAGATGGTTATAATTAGTAACACCAGGTGGAACATTGATTTGCCCAAAAGAAGTTATAATCAATGGCACTAGTCAAGCATAAATAAAAGATGTAATTATGAGATACACTATCATACTACTTTCATAAATGACCATTTGAACATAGAATTTTGAAACTATTTAAACTCAATTAGAATCCCTTCATAGAAGGTATCAGAAGAACCAATGGAACCAAGGTCAAAAGGGTTAGATAAGGTAGGTAAAAAGAAGTCTAGTCAAGAATGAAGGTATGGTATAATGATATACAATATGACACAATGATGGTGATGTTATAATAGTAATAGGGTTACCTCTAAGTGACAAGGTAAGGTAAATGGCAGGGTCTAAAACAACAAGGTGAATTTCAATTGAAAAAGGCAAGGTATATAGTTCTGACAAGGTAAATGTTTCTGTTGTTCATACTGATGTGGACATGCATGTCCTGATCAACATATGATACAACTAGAATAGTCAAATGTTTAAGTTGCTAGCCCATACCCCTTATGAATTGTTTTTCTATCAAGAAATCACTATAGATTTATATCTCAATAATGTTGTGATATTCAATGGTCATTGATTCAGTTTCCTCCAAAATTCAAGATGGGATGTCTTTGTAGCTTTTGTAAAGGAAAGTGTAGTTAGGGATGGTAAATATAGATAAGAAATGTATAAAAGGTCTGATTTGGTAATGTAAATGTGGATGATAATGAAATGTATAATGGTTGGGTAAAAAATGAAGATTAATATTTTTTAGTCACGCATAATGATGCTAATTTTAGATTTGACATAATTTTGGTTATGGTAGGGCTGAAGAATTTTGAATATACTCTTGATGGGACCATCATTTTTGTTGTTTGGGCCTAAGAGTATCTACCATCTAATTATACTGTAGAATGGAAGTTGTATTGATTTCATCTTTGATAATGTCTTCATCAAGCAATTAATAATTATTGTGCTTAGCTATTAGAATCTCAATGAGGTTTTCACCAATGAAGTTGTCTTGATTGTACCATATTGCTTCTATGAAGGTTTCATTAAGGAACATTGAATTTTGACTTTGATTGTCTTCTAGTGCTTATGAAAATGTTTCACTATAAGATGTTGAGTTTGGACTTTGATTATCCCCTAGCTCCTTTGAAAAGGTTTCAATAGGAGATTATCCTTATTTTACATGAATGTGTTCCTGGTCCCCCTAATATTATTCAACTATTATTTTTTCATGGATGCAATTCAACAAGGTGTGATTATGTCATTCCCAATAAACACTTTTGGGAGATGGAATTTTAATATAATGCTATATTGGCTGGTGTTAATGGCTTGGGGAATGATAATGGAATGGAAAGAGAAAACATAATCCTTGTATAAGATATTAGGATAAATTGTGTCAAAGTTGAAATAATCATCCTCAAAAACTATAGAAGGATCAAAAATGTATTCAAATTTATCTATGAGGCATGTTAACCAATGTTATAATGACCATGAATGTATTCTAATTTTAAAGTTGAGTCTAACTCAAAGGACATTGAATATGATGTTGATTCTACTCTTGATGCTAAATATATGTTGATTCAAGAATAAAACCTAACTTTAATGTTGATTCTTCTTCTGGTGTGGATGTTGTTATAATGATGTCTTGTTGAATGTTTAGTATTAGATAAGTAACAAACTATGATAGCTTAATGGGATCTACAGAAATTGGTTTATCAAAGTGAGACTCCTTAATGAGGGGGAAATGGTTAAGAGATGAATCCATAGAGATTATATTTTCAAAGGGAGGCTCTTTAAAAATAAGGCATTGGTTAAGATAATTATTTGCCTAAAGGCAGTTATAATCATGATGAAGTAACTCAACAAAGACTAGCTTGTCAGAGTGAGACTCCTCAATAATAGGGATAGTATCCAAAGGTGATTCATCATGAGTGGACTCATCACAAATAGATGTTTCAAAAAAAACATCATGGATTGGTTGGTTCTCTTGGCCTTGTTTTACAAGTAGTTGTAAAATATCAGTTTTGAACACATCTTGGTTTTTGAATGATTAGCTTTATTGGAGAGGTTCTGATTAACTCCATTATGTCTCAAATATTAGCATTGGTTTTTTAAAGTGGGGGAGGGTTTGAAATGGATGAATAATGGTCAATGGTTGGGTAATGATCTCTTTGTGAATAGGTTCATCGACGATGGAATTAAACAAAGATTGGTTACTAGTCTAAGATAGTAACTATGACCCATCTAATCATAAGTGCACAACTTATTAGAATAATGAGATACCATACTTGGAAGGGCTTGGAATGGTAATGGTATGGAATTGTAAATCCTAGTTACTATTACAATCCAAAATATGAGGGCCTAAAATGGTAATGGTAGGATGTTGTGAAGCTTGGTTGTTATCACAAGCCAAAGGATAAAGTGTTAGAAATGGTAATGGTAGGGAATTGTGAAGCTTGGTTACTATCGTGAGCTAAAGAACCAGGTCCTAGAATGATAATGGTAGGGAATTGTAAAGATTTATTTTTATCTAAAGCCAAAGGATAAGGTCTTAGAATGGTAATGGTAATCATTGTAAAGCTTGGTTGTTATTATGAGCCAAAGGATAAGGTCCTAGAATGGTAATGGTAGGGCATTATGAATCTTGGTTTTTATCATGACATGGAGTGTTAATAGTATAGGTAGGGTATCATGTAATATTATCATTGAAAGGATGAACTTGGTACATTAATTGTCCCACATAAGGTATCACCTACTAATATACTTGAGGATCTTGGATTTGTTCTCTAGATTTAGTATTGTAAGGAGGATAAGGATTCATCTCACAAGCTACATCATCACCATAGGGGTATTGAACAAAGTCATCTTGTGTGACCACATTATCTTAACTTGGATTTTACATAGATCTACTATGATTTTAACAAGACATACCCAAATCAATGATGAACATTTCACAAAAAGGCCTAGAGTTATACAAACTCTAAAAAATAAATTCCAAAGGACAAATGATCCAAACATAGTCTAATTTGGTCTAAGAAAAGGAGTTGTATCTCCAAAATGGGCATGTGTTAAAACTTGGTCTCAAATAATCTAATGTCAAATGTCTTACACAAAAAGTTCAAGTGGATGAAATTAGAACCAAAATGCCAAACTTTAGGTACAAAGTGTTTCAAATAAGTATAATCTAAAGAAAATAAAAGTTGTTAGGTCTTTCAGAGAAGGCACAAAATCTAAGCTCAAAAAAGGCACGTGATAGGTATTTTTAAAAAGGCATAAAATATAGACTTTAAATAAAACAAGGTATGGGATTAATCTAAAAAAATTGAAACACTTTTGCATAAACTAGGTATTCAGATTTAAACATAAACTTGGTCAATTTATGGAGATATACTACTTCTCCAAATCTAAGCATAAGCAATAGTTTTGAAATTAAATAAAGAATTAACCTAGGTTACATTGTAAACCAAAAGAGAAAGATTGATGCCTAGGACAAAATTACATAAGGTATAGGAAAAAATCAATCAATGTTTGGATTTGAATTTGTAAAGGCTACTTTAAAACTCAATGTAAAAAACTAGGATTCTTAAATAGATATAAAGCTAAAAAAATATGAATGACATAATGACACTAGGTAGAGATCCTAAAAGGAATACATGGATTTGGTTTCAAAATTTAGAATTTGAACACAAGGCAAACAAGTCTTTGAAATAATTTGAGTGGCATAACGATGTTATTGTGCTCTAAAGATATGATCAATGGTTTGGTTTCAAGACTCAAAGTCAAAAAACTTGAAATGAATTAGGTAGCGTAATGACACCCTTTTCAATTAAATGACAAACATATACAAAGGTTGATAAAAATACTAAGGCACATGCATGATATCAAATAAAAAGCATAACATCTCTTAAAAAAAGGAATGATGTATAAACAAGACTCATTTTGATATTTTATAACAAAAAAAATAGATAGTTCGACTCAAGACCATGTAATAAATGATAAAATGACTCAAACACCTAAGTGTAATGTCTTAAATCCTAAAATTGACATAGTTACATAATACTATCAAATTCCATTAATATAATCTCTCTTGAGAGGATTTTAATTATTAATCCAAAAAGTAAAAGTGCATGAAAATTAGGGTTTTTTAGGCCTCATATTCTCTCAAGATTTTTTACTATGACATAGAACTGTGAGCTACTCACCTTGCATCAATAGAATATTCATAGTAAGTGGGGTTATTCTAAACTATCAATTTTCACTTGATTCTAGATGGTCCCAAGTGTGGCTAACACTAGATATGCTCACATCAATTGGATCCACATCAATTGAATTATTGTGAAAATGCCTTATCCTTTTCAAAACCACTACATTCATCACTTACTCAGTGTAATGTGATGTCCAAGTTGATCATACATTCTGAGGGCAGAAGTTACTAACAAATGTAATTTAACCATTTAAACTACCATTCCAACAATTCACCATTTTAATTCATATAACCCCATCATTGAGTGGTGTTGAAATGATGCTAGAAGATGAATTCTTAGGTCAAAATTTCCCTAGAGAACCTATGAGGAGGAAATGAACTCCCACTTACAAGCCAAAATGCATGAAAAGTGAAGACAAGTGAAATGACGTTATGATCATTTTGGGGTCACCCAAATCATATAGATTTGGGGAGGGCCTTAGTGACTTTATTTTCATGCTTTTGGACCAAAGAGACAAAGGCAAAGAATGATATCTTTTGGTCACTTGAGTTCCCTAAATGGGATGGGGGAAGAGCATACACATGTCGTTCAGTTTGCTTAAACATATAACTCTCAACAAACAATCATAAAACAAACAACTCTTAAGAGTATGTAACTAAATGTGAAATTTCATTTTATTTCACTAAAATGAAGAATGTTGTGAAATTTCAGACCCTTGTCATTTGTTTGTTGAAAACTTTGAAAATGCAAAAATAACTTAAGCAAAAATATTAATAAAAAACTAATTTGAAATGTGAAATTTGCATGTTAGAAGTGTTTTAAATGTCTCCTTATAGCCTTTGGGTCCTGAAAAACACATTATAGGGTCTTTGTGCTTAGAAGCACTTCATTATTTTACAAATAAATTCCCAAATATTGCTCTCAGGTTTACACAGTACAAAATCATAGAACACATAACAAACCCATAACTACTTGAAAAATTATGACTATCAGAATAATACCACAATTTTCAAAAAATAGAGTATTAAATGTAAATTCATTAGTCTACTGACATAATTGCTAAATTTAAGGCAATATCGATATTATGAGAATAGTGATATTTCAACTTAACCTAAAACATCTAGTCTAACTGTTACTGGTTAAGTGTCAAATAACTGAAGTTTACACAAAATTTTAGAAATTTTAGTAATATCACCACTTTTGAAGTGGAAATAATTTAATATCACCACTTTTATGGTGATATTACAACTATCAAAGTCATGATATTGTGATATTGCCAATGTTTCTATAGTAAAAAAATAGTCCATCAGGCATGCCAACATGTGAACTAGGAATTTGACATAGAGGCGAGGTTAGTCTTGTGTTAGTCTCATAAAACAAATGAAATTAACACAAGAATATTGTAAAACCTATAATATAGACACTAAGGAGATCTTAGGTAACAAAAACTAAATGAAAACATAAAAGACATAATTATTTTACATTCCTTAGGAGCTCCAAATGTTTTATTGAATGGCTTATTCGAATTGTGCATCAACAAGTCTTTGACAATGGAGGTTGTTTGGATCCTTATCTCCTTGTAACCTTGGATTTAATGTTATGTGGCTTAATATTTGGGCATGGTAACACTACTTGCATGAGTCTCATGGAGCAAATCTTGCATAATAACTCTACAATAGTCAAGCTTAAAAATGAAGAGGTACGGCCTTATATTTATAGCCTTAGAAATTAACTCTCACATAGGGTGAATCAAGGTTGAGTTTAGATTTGGAATGGGTTCAAACTAAACATAGGGGAGTTAAAACTAACTCTAGTTGAGTTAAAAGTTTTCAAGTAATTATGATTTGCCATTACTTGGCATGACTCTCAATTAGATAGTTTAGGATATTTTTAAAGATATTAACAATTCATAAAGGCAATGATGAAAGTCTAGGATATTTTGAATTTCCTTTTTTAGATATTCATTAAATTATAATGGATAATTCAACTAGGTATTTAATATTATTTCACTTGTTAATTGACTCTGATTAACCTTTTAACTCTTTCAAGATTTATTTAAGTGAGCATGTTCCCCAAATTGATAGTTGTGATGCTAAAAGATGATTAGGAATGAATCCATGAGAGATTATTATTGCACACAATAGAATACCCCAATTAGGGATGTCTCAACATGATTTTGAGCTTTTATGAGTGATGTACAAGTAAATTTGGTATGTTTAATGATTTTTAGGCTTAATTTTTAATGGTTGGTAGGAATCAATCTAAAGTCCAATAAAAAATGGTTGTGGACATTTTTAGGTGTCTACAAACTATGGTGTGTTCAGATCTATCACATAGATTGTCACTCTTTGTCAAATAATCAAACTCTATATTTTTCACCCTTGGAGTGACTGTGAGAAAAATGGGTTAGTGGTTACATGGTTTCAAGCTACCCTAAGGACTCATATATCAATAGGCACTACCTACATAATCAATACTTTGAAGAGAGATTCATAATTATGTAGTTTTCCACTAAATGTTGTCTTGTGTTTGTATCGAGATGTAATATGTGATAAGCATGTACATAGAGTGATCTAGCTTATAACTTTGAAAATATGACTTATGGAGTTTTCCTTCAGTATTTCAGTCCTATAGATTGTTTTTACCTATGATTAATATTGAAATATGAAAGAATAGGGAAGTTGTGCTCACTTGAATGTTTGATTGTGTACCTTTGGTAAGTTTTCTCATGAGTTATTAGGTCTATGCTAGGTGAGGAATAAACGAGGGTTGCTATTGTATATATATGAATCCCTTTTTAAAATATCTAGCATTAAATAACTTAGGGTGACCATATGTATACATTTAATTTAAATTTTTTATGACTTTGGGGTATTGGACATTTAGTTTGGCATAAGACACTAGCATCAATGTAGACAAATGACTGGGACACAAGTGTCCAAAAAATTATAAAATAAGTACAAGTCCAAAAATTTCAAAGGATGATAATAAGAAATTTTATATAATTTTAAGCATTACATAAGGCTTGGTTATTATAATAATACATGGTTGGACTAAGAGATAAACAATAGGCACAAGATCTTTTGAGAACATGAAGGTATTAGAACTAAAGGCTACAATCATGATAAGTAATTGTGAAGTATATAATATTAAGGTGATATATAATTCATATTTAGTGTCTACAATCCCCCCCTTTTATCTAGTAGTGAAATTTCTTGTTTAAAGGAAAAAGAATGCATACCTAGGTGTGTATAACACACCTTATCTTTACATAAATCCCACTTGAGAGCTTTGATGGTGACTAACCTGAAAATAAGAGCATATTTCAATATATAATTAAAGAATATAATATTAAATTTAAATAATTTAAAATCTTTAAATTAAAGAGAGCAAGGTTAGGAGTACACCTATGTATCGATGCAACCATCTTCATTTTCGACAATTTCATTTGAAGAGATGATTTATTGTGAGGCTTAGAGCTGAGATTAGGACAATAGTGAAACATGAAAGTGTAAATATATACAAGTATTGGATGGAAAATTTCCCCCAACCTTGGAGAAAAGGTTAGTTACCCCTTGTCATTTAATATTAGCTCAACCATGGAATCTAATCATGCTTAGAACTAGCTAAGTGTGAGTGATCTAGGTCAACTCACACTATAAATATAGTGCAGGTGGATGATTTGATCACTCCATCCTATAAAATTTGTAATATTTATATATCTAATCACCTCAACCTTACCAAAAGTGAACCAACTACCATAGTAGATTGGCTCAATAGCATTCCATAAAAGGTTATCTTGGTGTAGGCTAAATTTGGTAGAAAAATTTGAAATTTAAATGTTATTTGATTTTAAAATTTAATGTGCTCTTTTTCATGGAATATGTACCTCATATATGTCCCAATATAAAACTTAAATATAATAATGGTACCTGCTATCAACTTAGATTTCACCCTTGAAGAGGCTTGTTTCAAGGCCTCTTCACCCAATTGACACAATGAGATCTCTCTAAAGTTGTGGGTGACCTATGGATAGAGATAAAATCTAGAGAGGGTTAGTTACCTTTGTGAATATCCTAAAACTAACACTAAAATAATACATTTACAAAGGAAATAGAGAACAAGGATATAAAATGAATCTAAATATTAAGAAGGTGATGCACCAAAGATGTTTTGCTTCCTAAACCAACTTCTTATCAACACTAAATGACTCAATATTGACTGAAATACTCTTACAATCTCATCAAATTAACTATGAAAACATCAATATTTCATATGAAGGTTGTGATTCTATGCATAGGAATTTGAGAGACAACCAAAAAGCCTTGAATCAGACATAATCAACTAGTTTCTATAACGATTCCCCAGCCTAGATAATGTCAACATAACATACAAATTGTATAAATTAACCTATTAATAACAAGGTGAAATTAAATGACTTACAAGAGGAAGAAAACTTATGTCACAATTGTAGATCAACTAAGCATAAGGTTCACACAATCATATCAACATAAAGAAGGTAAAATTCAATTTTTATTAATAAAAAAACTTAAAAGCCAACATTACATGTGGGTAGAGTCTAGTCATACACAAAAGAGGGATATAATAACAGGTATTTTCAACACTTTTTATAAGAAAAATATTTAAAAAATCACTACTAGTCTACCTAAATGTATCTATTATTGTAGAATAGGATTACAAAATAACATAGCTCATGATTTGGTCAATAAATCTAAAAATAAGCATAAATAACTAACTATTTAAGCCTACTCCCTCAAGTGGAAGTTATAATTAACTCAAGGAACTAATTATAAAATTAAGACAATGCAATACCTTCCAAGTAGTGACTCTCCTTCAAAAGCGGTCAATAAACATGTTTGTGCCCAGATTTGGTGCTCCTAATCTTCATCAATATTGTTTAACATGCACTTACATCATATATTAACTCACTAATGGATCTTGTTTCCTAGATTTATCAATTTGAGGGATGATTGAAGCTTCTCTAATAATATTCTTTCATAAAAATATTACTCAATTGAATTTTTTTTGAAGGTATTTCTACATAATAAGTTTACACAAAAATAGCTTAAAGGAATGAGTGAGGACCCTTGTATTTATAGATTTTTAAAAATGAGGGAATAAATTTGTGAATATCCATCTTGATATCAAGATGTGTGGCCATAAATCCATTAAATTTTTGAGGCTCAATGCATCAAATGATTTAATTAATAAGCATGGCTTATAAACCTAGATATTTGTTTGATATTTATAACTTGAGTTCTTGATAACTTTTAGGGTGATGTCATGCATGATGTTACCATTTAGATATTTATTGTAATTTCATTTATAGGATGCCATTATACCTCTCATTTAACCAATCAATGTATTGGTATCATTTTCTACTAGGGCCAGTAGAAAATCCTGCCAAAGGCTATATGCAATGAGACCATATGATATTGGAGTTGTACAGTTCACTATTTAGGGGGGGTTTACTTCTAATGTGATGTTTAAATTATAAAAATATTAAATAAGACTCTAAATATATTTTTTATAAAGATAAATCTAAGAGGTTTGCTAACTAAATATCTCCTATTGGCATTCACACAATCAACATCTAGAACTTAAACATCTAGTATAAGACATTGTGATGTCCTCACTTGACTTACTTGACTAGGTAAGATAGTGTGATATTTAATAATTTAAGCATGTTGTCTATTGTAACTTAAATGGATTTTGATAAATTAAGAATATGGAAATAAGCTAACAACCTTTACTTTCTATGAAATTGGAAGACACTTGCATAAAGACAACTCACTTGCATTTATTTAAAATAATTCTTGCATGTAAATTAAACACACTTACATTAAAGGAAATTCACACTTTCTTTTGAAAAAGAAATTATATTTTATAGTAAATGAATTATACATGAATTAAATAAATACTTCTAAGATATAAACTAAAAAGTACAAAAAGGCCTAATCCTTAGAGAGAAATGGGCCCTTGATCCTTCCTCAAAATAGGAACTGCTTTACTCAGTAATGAAAAGAAATGTTAAACAAAATTTCATTATCAAAGGAACATATACAAATATGAAATGCTTCTTATGATTTTATATTAACTAACTCCAACAACTTTCTAAGTCTTCTCTAACTTTTCCAACTATCTAGAATGAGAATGAGATATGTATTTAAGCACATCTCAACATCTATTCATAGAGTAAAAAATATGGTGATCAAAATGGTCAAATATACTTAATCAAGATATATAAAATCTAGGAATTAGATCCTGGGCTTCAAATAAGGCATTGTAACTAACTCAATTAACAATAGATGGAAATAACTAACATAAATATAAAGAGACTTATCTAGTTTTACAAAATAAAAGTATAAATACATCTAGATTATTTTATGCCATTACTAGGAATAGTAATGTCTAAAATAAGATATAAAAACATAGAAATACTATTTGTATATGATAGATATATTTATAATCACTATCTTGATTACTAGGATATAGCTAGACATATTCAGAGCATGCTTGGGTTTCTTCAGAGCATGCCTGGGCATCTTCGAAGCATTTTGTACAGGTCTTTGAAGAGAATTCGGAGAATATTTAAAGTGTTATATCTTTAAAGCTCATTCACTGAATTCTCAAAATTATATCCAAAAAGAGTTACAAAAAATGTTTGATGTCTTCTCAAAATTATCCCACCATTGGGATATGTTTTTGTACACAAAAATATACTCATTTAATCCAAGTTAGACATAATAATAAAATAAAGAATCAACAATGTATTACATACAAAGAAAGGAAAAATTGCATTCATTTCTTACTTGGATAAGACCTTAACTATTAAATTCAATGCAATATATAACCAAAATAAACACTTATGGAGAATTTGTATTAGATATAATGAGCTATATAGAATTTTCATTATTTATCCCCCACACTTTACCTTTTTCAAGTCCTTTTACAAATAAGTGGGATAACCAGTATTTCAATCTAAAATTCTAGAGTCTATCCACTAATGAAGATCATAAATCTAAAAATGGTGGCCTTAATCATGGTGAAATCTAAGTAAGAATCCAAAATCCATTACTACTATGTGTAGCCAAGCCTAAAATTCAAAATTTTCCTACTTTTGTCAACTCTACCATGGAGACAAAGGATAAATAATTATTGGGGGATTTAATCTCATGCTAGTCCATATGTCTGAGCCTTCTTCATATAAGATCTGGGTGATAATCTATGTAATTGCTTAGGCTCTCCTAAGACTCCATCTGATGGTGGTAGGGCTTAGGACTTCCCTACATTTTAAGGTACTAGGTAAAGTCTCCCACCTAGATATGCTTGCATTGATGTAATTGGTAAAATGTTGGCTTAGAAAGGCAACCACATTGGCTCTCAATAATTCATGGTATTTATTCTTCATATACATATGCTACATTGGTTGAAAAGTAGAAAGAAGCTTCCTAGCATCTAAAAAATAGGGTCTCATAAATAGCCCTGTAGTGTTCTACAATTCCAAAAATTTATTATTGGCTTGTTGACATATTATCTAATTACTCAGAGTAGAGAGGAAAACATGCAATTGTGTTTCCCATACAAATAGATTTACTAGAAAACTATACTAATAACCTAAAAACATGCTAAAAATATAGAATTCACAAATTTCATCTTGTATTTATATATTAATTTTGATAAATATATCCATAAACATGTGTTCATCTTCAATAATATGAAGAAATCCAAGAGAAATCAAAAAAATCTACCACTTGTAGAATTGATCATGAAGAGAAAAACATAGATAGAGGAAGGTTTCCTATATGCTAATAATTTTTCAAAAAAATGCACAAATATTCTGGATGGAGGCCTAAGTTTTTTTCAATTTCTATTAAGACTCTACTAATTTTTGTTGAGACTCCACTTTAATCTTAGCATTTTCTTCCTCCAAATTTTAAATTTTATGTTGGGTTCTTTTCCAGACTAAAATCATTTCATGGAGTGGAATGGGGAAAGAAGGAATAGCTCTTGTAGGTCCCTTAGTTTTTATCAAAGCAATGGAGTATTTTTATCAATAATATAATTTTGTAAATCAATAATTTGGTTATCTTTAATGGCAATAGAATTATATAAAATACTCAATTTTGAAGTTCTTATAAAACATCAAATTCTGTACTCTAGCTTGCTCAACATTCATTACTGTAAGAAATACCTCTTTTTCCCTAGCTCGAATGACAAGTTCTTCACATCTTTGTTCCAAATTGGAAATATTTAGGTTCTTACCTTACAACATCAAATGTATAAATCCAATTCTATTTGTTGATATTGAATGGTCTCTTCATGTTGAGATAGAACCATGACATATTGCAAATCTTCTTCTTCATTATCAGGCTCAGGGGAAGATTGACGTTCTTATTCAATGGCACTTAAGCTTTATCAATTGTAGAGTTTAAAGGTCACTCTAATTCTTGAGTTATAATTTATTTTGTAAGGATTTATTCTTCAAATACAATTTATATGCATTGGGATCTTCTTTAGCAAATTCAACATATTTAATGTCTATAGGAGAGATTATGCTTTCCAAAGTCCTAGCTACCTATACATCTTATTATTCCTCTTGAAAAATGAGCCGATGACTATATTAGAGCTTGACTAGAGGATTAGGGTTATCTGAGGAAACTCTTATTTGTCTTTTTAATCTTTGGTACAACATCTTCAAGTTGAGGGTACCAAATATGGCCTTCTTTAATTTGTACTATGGTGTGAGAAGGAGAAATAGGGAATGATGTTTTTTGATAGAAATTTGGGAGAATTAATGGAAAAAGGAGGACTATGTATTTTCACCCCTAGGTTTTTGAAAGAAATAATTTCAACAGATGAGGGTAACCAATCCATGGTGTCAAATAGACCCATTACCTCTTTTTAATTTTTGAGCAACATTGATTAGGAAATTATGAAGAAAAGATGGAATATTTACCTGGTACTCTTCTCTAGTGGCTCCTTTCCTCAGGTGAAGAAGTCATATAGCATCTCCATCGATCACTATACATTGAGCATCACAAGTAAGATATTTTATAACCCAAAATACAACATTCTACCATGGTTGTGGAAGGTTGTCTCTCATAATTTTTCTAACCACACCTTGTGAGGATTTGTCCAATCTAGGATAGGGCTCATTTCCTTCAATGAACATGTGAATTAAGACGATAAAACTTATCTTATCTATAAAAACTACACCTTCCTCAGGCATTTTAAAGAGTGCACTAATTACATAAGGATACAATAGAATGTGTTTACCTCTAATAAAAAAATGGTCTTTATCAAAATTCTCAAATAATTCTTACATAATATTCTTCATGAAAACCCTGAAACATTTTCAAGAAATTTAACCACCCTATTGAATCAAAGATATCTCTATCTAATTCATCTTAAAGTAATGCATCTAAGGATTCTAGTTCATTTTTATTCTTTCTTCCTCCCATATTTGTAGTTGTCACTATTTTCTTGAAAATATGACTCTGATATGAAAAATAGGGCTTAGAATTATACCAGGTATAGGGGAAGGCAAGAAACTAGGGATATGATGCTATAATGGATAACAATGATAATGCAATATTGAATAACAAATTAAGGTATATCATGAATTATGACAAAAATTATGGTAACAATTATGGTGAGCACTTTAGAGTATGTGAGATTTAATGGGAAGGCACTTTATCCAATCATTATCAATGATGTGGTGTATAATTGGCATCACTTGAGACCATATCTGTAATAAATTGTGCATCACATCATATCTTCTTGAAAATGTCCTTTAAAAAAACCATCAAATCAAAACTATATGAAAAGGTCTTTTTAGAACACCATCATATCAAATATTTGAATGTGGTGATGATGTTGCTAATTTTGTGACATCACCAAAACTTATCCATTTGAAAAAGTTTTGACTGTCTAATGATTACACATGCATGACATGAAACAAAAAATGTCTAATATTTTAGGAAAAGAAATACAACTATACCTTTATCATATAAATCCATGCCTATCTTTTATAGGTCCCATGTGTCTTGTAGGGATAAACAAGTCTAAGAAGATAGGTTAGTTGATAATAATTCATATTTTATTGTATAAATGTTCTTATAAAAAGTGCCATTTTCTAGTTTTCAATTTTTAGTATTTTTATTTTTATATTTTATGTTTTAATTTTTTTATTTATTTTATTTTATTTTATTTTTTATTTTTTATTTTTTTTTAAATTTTTAAGGGAGGAGAACTACCATTTGCTAGTTTTCAACACTCCTTTATTATATGTCTACTATAAATATCATTTGGCCTTAGTGGAAGAACTAGGTTCTTCCACAAGGTCAAACTGGTTTTGGTTCTACTCTATGAACTCTTCTTTGCTAAGAGGTCTTCTATATACCTTAAGCTTGTGACCATTAGCCAATTTTTTTTGGTCACCATCAATTGGTTGAAGCTAAAAAGATCCATATTTTAAAATGGTTTTGATTAGGTATGTTAGAGAGTTTTCATTGATGTCATAGTGATGTCATGGAGGTGTTTTGGTGAGTGGATGAAGTGCTTTATTAGCTTAAGTGGAAATGACAGTGTGGAATGTGCTTATCCTAGTATGCTTGATGTTGGCTTAGTTGATCATCAGAGTTTGATTGATTAGAGGTATTTAGGGATGAGTTTAAAGTATTAATAATGTGAAAGGGGTCTTATTAGAGGTTCATGATGCTTTGAGATCTTATGTACATAAGTGGAATTCATCTGGTCATTCATAGTTATCATCTATATAGTTTGGGTCTAGTGGCAAAAAATTTGAGTAAGCAATTTGATGACATCACCATTTCCATGTGGGAATGATTCAAGGGGAGTTGGTCATATGGTTGTGATCAAATTATTCCTTAGTTATTATGCACTAAATCTCAAGTTATGCATCATACCATGATTAAACATATGAGGGTGCAAAGTTGGCTTCCTAATCAGAATTCATTATTTTCCCATAGCCAAATTTACAATGTGGTTAGAAAGAGCTGAGTAATCATGTTTATGACATCAAAATTCACACACATAGAGGTGTCATGACAAAATTATCATATGGGTTTATTCATTTTTATACCTAGTTTATTTGTGATAATTTTTAGATCATGCGATATAGCATGTCAAAAGATATACATATGTAAAGTTAGGATTCCAGGTAGTTTGACTTTATTTTCCCATACTTCACCAATTTTGCAATGTAGTAAAAAGATCCAAGTGATATTTTTTGATGGTGTTATATTTTTCATGTGTAAAGGTCTCAAGAGAAAATAAACATATAGGTTTGCTTAGTTTTGAGCATAGATGATTTGTTCTAAATTTGATATCATACACTGAAGTGTGGAATAAGTTATGCTTGTTCAAATTTGGCCTCTCAGGTAGGTTTTGACATAGTTGGCTCTATGACAAAAGATTGTGAGAAGGCATTTTAATGGAATTATATCTCACACGCATAAGAGTTCCAAGAGTATTATGTCACATGGTTGGATTCTCCTATGAAAGGAGATCATTTGATAAAAATTTGAGATCATACAAGTAAGTGTAAAATAAGTTATTAATGTGCAAAGTTGGCTACTTAGGCATATTAAAAGGGTCCCCATACTTGGTCATTTTTGAAAGAGTTAAAGCTAGATCAAGATCGATGGTGCATGTTACTCCAAAGATTCAAGAAGTAGCGAGATGAAGACATGTGCATGATGTTTAATGACTGAGAAAATATACATGATAAGGATATAATAATAAGTGGGTGTTCATACAGATTAATCAAATGGTGAGCATTGATTGTTAAATACTTGACAAATCCATAGAGATTGATGAAGCATATGAAGTCAACATCTTAAGATTGCACAAGATGAGGTCAAAGTGACAAAGGTTTAACATCTAAGTATTGGTGCCTATGTGTTAAATATTGATGGATCATATTTGATCTAAGTTGAGAAGACATAAGATGTGAGCATTGTGTTTGAGGTTTAACTATGATCGTTACCATTTGAATATTTGAATTTGTTAAAGAAAAAACTAGTGTCTAGTTTTTAGGCCATATCTTTCAATAGAAGATGAATTTGCTCATGCAGTAAAAAAAAATGTAGAGGAATTCAAGGTGCATCTAAAAATATAGATTTGATGATTTGTAAGTGTGTGAAGACAAATATATTAAGCTTTAAATTTGACTATGGTTTCATGCTTATTCTATAAGTGACCAAAGAAGATTAATTGAGCTGATATAGATGTTATTTTGATGTTTCATGGTGAACTAGATATTATGGAGTGTTATAGACTCCACAAGGATGTTCTGTGAGTATTTTAGAGGTGTGATGAATCTATATTTAATATTAACAATGCCTAAGAAGTTGACTATATGTTTAGTAATGGTTTTCCTATGTATAAGGTCTCTATTTGAGTTGATTGAGCATGAGCAAAGGTGAGATATGATGACTATGATTATTTAAAGATGTTAAATGGGACATAAAGAGTAGGCTCATGTCTTTTAAACTGGTATTATATTTCTTTTTTTGTTTTTTGGAGTGCCCAATGGGTGAATAGGTCTCCATGAGACCTATAAGTGCTACAAGGGCCTTATTAAAAAGTGTAGTTGCTTAAGTGTGACCTGTGTGAGATGCCTTAAGGGTGAAGGCATGTATTATGTCAAAAAAATATTATTATGGACTAAATAATTCATTATTTATCTATATACATTAAAATAAAATGTGTTGGGTTCTAGACTTGTAAGTGAGAGACTAGGGAGAGATTTGTGAGAGGCTTATGTGTGTGGTTTATGGAGTGAAGGATAGGTAGTGTGCCTGTAGGTGTAATTAATGATAAGAATAGTTGGTTGACTATGTGTATGACCTATAGGTCATGTTATTAATGTCAAAATAGTGGTATTGTAGTTTGTGGATATGTGAAGAGGTATGAGTGTGTAGATGAGGACATTTTGAGTGAAGAATGAAAGCATTTGTGACATGCCTATGTGAAAGGCCTATTTGAGATAGTGAGTTTATGTAGTTATTAGATAATCAAGAGGTCCATCATTAGATGTTTAAGGCATCATATCTAAGGTGGAAGTGTTCATCTCAAGGAGGGTCTAAAGGACTTGATCTTCCTTAGGGGTAGTTTCCCCTTGTGAAACATGATTTCACTAAAGACCTTTGATCATAAGGATTTAATCAATCTCTTGTTTGTGATCATATTATAGGATAGTAGTCCATGTGTTTATAGGATTGAGAGTGGATTTTATTCCCCAAGATGGTTTTTGATGTATATCTTATGTTATGTATGTGATCTTGCATTACATTCATTTTGCACTACTATGAATGATCTATATGCTTCATGAATGTTTGAGTTGAATGATTACATATTTGAAAAGGTTTAGAAATTGAATTGGATTATTTGTCACCACTATTTCATCCCCCTTATTAGTGTATTACACCTTTGATAATTGGTATCATAATATGGTCCTTTGGTAAAATCTTGATAGCCTGAACGTGATCTAAGGTACAATGGCTAGTTAGAATGTGAAAGATGGTTTCTCTACTAAGCAAGCACTGATGTTCAATAAATGCAATTATGAATTTTGGAGTACTAAGATGAGGACATACATTATGTCCTTAGGTTTTGATGTATGGTAATCTATTTTGGATGGTTATGTTGTTCCTACTAATCCTCCATCTAGTGTTGTAGATAAGAAACTATTTGAGAATAATTCTAAGGTAATGAATGCCATCACCTATGGTCTTAAAAAAACTAAGTTCACAAAAGTAATTCATTACACATTTTCCAAGGAAATATGGGATAAATTGAATACTATTTTTTAAGGAGATTCAAATGTTAAGTTCCCTAAGTTGTAGATTCATAGACATCAATTTGAAAGTCTCAAAATGAATGAAGAAGATACTATGGAATCCTTTCTGTAGAGAGTTATGAGATTGTGAATATCATCAGAGGTATTGGAGATAATATTGAAGAGACTAATGTTTTTAAAAAGGTATTAAGGTTTTTATTCCCCAAGTTTGATTTAAAAGTATATTTTATAGAAGAGAGTCATGACCTTACTCAGTTGAAGATGGATCAATTGCATGGCACCCTTACTACTTATGAGATGAGGAAAAATGATGATATACCACCAAAGAAGGAAGAAGCTTTCAAGACTAAAATGAAGATAAAGAAGAAGTTCCAAGGTAATAAACTAAAGGAGGATGACATTCTTGATATATATGAGGATGAACTAATTTACTTGATTTAAAAAAAATTAAGAATAGGTTTAAGCAAGTATAAAGGTAAGCTACCTCTTAAATGCTTCAATTTTGGTGAGATAGGATATTTTTATAATAAGTGCCATCATAAGTATAAGAAGGATGATGATTAAGAGCATGATCAAGCTCATGATGATTGAAAGAGATACTTCAGGTTTGATAAAAGCAAATAAGTATTCAAAAGGTTTGATGATAAGAAGTAATTCAAGGACAAGAAGAGTCTATACACCAAATAAGATTGTATCTCATCAGATGAGAGTGAAGATAATGACTCAGAATATGATCATAATATGATGGTTCTACTAAATATGAAGCTTTGTTCATAGTTGAGGAAAGAATTTACTCACATTATAAGGGGTCTACTTGGAGTGATTTATATGATAATGAAGATGAAGTGGACTATGAGACTACATTGAAAAATGCTCATGAAGAACTGAAGATTGAGAAAAAGATCAATAAGAAGATGAAATATAAACTCAATGACTTTGATTAATTCAATGTGTTTGGGGAAAGAATGGATTAAGATGCCAAGGAGCATGAAGATATGGTCAAGCATCTCAGTTGTCAATTGGAAATTCTATCTACAGCCATAAAAGCTAAATAATATGAATGTGCAAGGTATGTAATTGAAAATAAGTCATTAAAATCTAAGTTAGAGAAGGTATCTAGTAAGGTAATATCATTTTTGAGATTTTAAAAGAGATTAAATGATCTAGACTACATTTTGAATGATCAAAAGCATGTAAGTGATAAGACTGTTCTTGGATACAAAGAAGAATCAAAGACTTCAACTCAAGAGAAGATGAAGACTAATGTGAAGAAGGACAATCAACCTTTGAAGATAAATCATTAGAAAAGGAATGAAGGTGCTAATAGAATAAAGAAAAATCATATCAAAGAGCCAAATTACATGAGGTATGAAAATTACAATGGTTATTGCTATACTTGTAATCAATTTGGGCATAGAGATAGATAATGTAGAAGACTTATTAAAAATTAATTTTCATGGAACTATGATGGAGGTCATCAATAAAAATGTGTAAGTAAGGTTGAGTGCCTCAACTATCATCATGTGGGACACTTTATAAAATTTTGTCCATTTAAGGTAAGACAAGTTGAGTTTCCTTCAAGAGATATTGAATGCTACAGTTTTTATGAACTTGGACACATTACAAGATTTTGTCCAAATTTGGAAAGGCAAAAATAGATTTTTGAAAAAAGTATGGTGTCATTTAATTGTGAATAGAGATCTCACATTGCTATATTCTAAAAACAAAGGCCTACAAGATATAATAGGTTTTATCAAGCCCTTAGAGTACAAGACAAAAGGCAAGTGAACTCATAGAGACCAAAGGTGGTAAGTAGGAATTTTAATGAGACTACAGGTCCAAGTAATATTTTTTCTATGGTAGAGAATGATTCTAAATTTAAAAAGTCCCAAGAGGTCTCATTATCTATTCATGTTGAGAATAAAGAGACTAAGCTCAAGGAGAAGATAAAAGTGTTGGTTGAAGCTAGATTTGAGACACGTATAGATCCAGTGAACATCTTGTTGTTGTTAAACTAGTGCCTAGTGATGAGGATCCAAGCTACAAGGAAGATTATTAAAATAAAAAGGCATGACATGAATCTATGTTGTCTCCATATATTGATAATCCAATCATAGAAGAAAAGGAGAATGTTTTAGTAGTTGAGGAATTTGTTTCTGTAGAGCCAAAGAAGAATAAGAAGAATAAGAACTCTACATATCATTTGAGCAAGGAGGAGGAGGAATATGAGGAGTTGTATTTGTTTTAGAGCATTGAATTATAGAGATTTTCTCAATCTATGATTTTTAAGAGACTCATTTTAGTGGAGAAGCAAGTGTTATTGTGGTATTATTGAGATGGTCCTAGAAGATTAGAGTTGAGTGTTCTCATTTAGAACATGTATGTCTAGATGGAAAATATGTTGAGGTAATGTCATGATGTTGATAATTGTATAAGGAAGTAGTCTACAGGGTCAGATTAAAGGTTCCCATATGGTAAAGGAGGTTTTATAAATTTTCAAGGTAATATTTTTTGCATATAAAGGAATGTTGAACTTATTATAGCATTCTTTAGTGGTTTTGTGATCTGAAAGTATGCTAAAATCTATTTGGAGATTTTTTTGTTAGCTCTCAGGTTTCCTAATTTATGCTTAAGGGCTTACAGGTCCTAAAATGGGTTATAGGAAGTCAAGGTTCCAAATGGTGTGAAAGATAAAATATTGGTCTAGAAGTATGTAATGGTTATCTCTAGGTGTACAAGAAGTTTTAGAGATGGACATTGATTAGAAAGTGTTGTATTAACTTTGTTTGTTTCGGGTTTCTAGGGCTTTAGGCTCTAATAGAAAAGTTGTCTACCTTATAAGTTGAGATATAAGGTTTCTTAATTTGTTTAATGGCAAAATGGGTTGTCAAATCAAGCTTTATAGAGATTTGAAGGTTTGTGGTTCTCAAGTTATTCAAGTTTTTGTCAAATTGGAGGCCTAATTAGGTAGTAGGTTTGTGAAGTAAGTATGTTGCAAAGGATGAGCTTGTTGTTTCAATTTTGTGTTATTAATAGGACATATAAGAGTGCTCTAGATATGAAGTTTTAGGTCTTTAAGTTGTCTATAAAAATTTGTGGGATCTATAAGTTTTAGGTAGGGCTATAAAGAGGCTAGATAGGCTTAGTAAGAAGAAGAGTGTTTTTGTTCATTTTATCCAAAAGAGTAAAGCATGAATATTTCAAGGTGAGTTATAAAGTTGGTTTAGAACATGTTGGTGGTCATAGAAGTGTCTTGAGAGAGAATGCTAGTAAGCCTATGTGGTGGTTCTTCATAGTGTGTGGATATTTGAAGATGCTAAAATTGTGAAATGGCTTATAAATATTAGGGGGAGTCCATCTCAAATATTTATTGGTGAGTTCCATTAGATTTTAGTGTTTTGTGTGTTTTATCTTCATTATTTTTTGTGCTTGTGGAGAAGAGTGTTGGCATGGAACAAGAGGAAGTTTATCAAGGCAAGAAAAGGTAGGCTCAAGGTAAGAGAGAGTTTATATCATATGTATAAGATGGTCCTTTCCTATTTATAGTCTTTTAAATTCCTTAAGATAAATTAGTTCCCACTTTGTCATTATGTCAAAGGGGGAGAAATTTCATGTTGTAGGAGTACTTGAAGAGAGAGAAGGTGAGTTGTATATTGCTATATATGTTATTTGTTGACATCAATGATAAAGGGGGATATTTTTGGAGAGTTTTTAGTGATTTCATGGTGATTTCATAGTGAGTGTATGAAGTTTTTTGTTATCCTAAGTGACAATGGCAAAGTGTGTAATGCACTTAACCTAGTATGTTTGATGTTAGCTTAGTTGATCATCAGAGTTTGATTGATCAGATGTGTTTAGGAATGGGTCTAAAGTATTGTGCATGTGTAAGGGGTCCTATCAAAGGTTCATGATTATTTAATATCTTGTGTGCATAAATGTAATTCATTTGGTAGTTCATATTTTTCATCTTGAGAGTTTGGGTCTAGTGGAAAAAAATGAGTATGAACTTTGATGACATCACCATTACCATATGGGAGTGAGTCAAGGGGACTTGGTCATATAGTTTCAATCACATTAGTCCCTAGATTTTATGTACCACTTCTTAAGTCATGCATCAAATCACGATTAAAGATGTGTAGGTGAAAATTTGGCTTCTCATTCAGAATTCATTATTTTCCCATACTTAGCCAAATATGTAATGTGGCCAGAAAGAGTTGAGTAAGCATGCTGATGAGGTTAGAATTCACACATATGGAGGTGTCAAGACAAAATTATAATATGGGTTTGTCAAATTTTATGCCTAATTTATTTTTTCTAATTTTTATATCATGCGATGTAGTGTGTCAAAACATATGCATATGTAAAGTTGGGTTTCTAGGCAGTTTGACTATGTTTTCCCATAGCCAATTTTGCAATGTGGTAGAAAGAGTTGAGTGATATTTTTGATGGTGCTATATATTAAACATGTGAAGGTTTCAAGATAAACTAATCAAATGGTTTTATTTAGTTTTGAGCATAGAATATTTGTGTTAAATATTAGATCATGTGTGAAAGTGCAATAAAAGTTATGCTTGTTCAAAGATGGCCTCTCAGGTTGGTTTTGACATAGTTGGCTTTATGACAGAAGATTTTGAGAAGGAATTTTAATGGAATTATATCTCACATGTGTGAGATTTATATGATCATTATGTCACATGTTTGGATTCTCCTATGAAAGGAGATCATCTGGTCCAAATTTGAGATCATATGAGTAAGCATGAAAGAAGTTATTGATGTACAAAGTTGGCTACTCAATCATATTGAAAGGGTCCTCATACTTAGTTATTTTTGAAAGAGTTAAAGCTCAAGCAAGATCAATGATTGTAATTTTTCCAAAGAATTAGGAAGTAGTGAGATGAGGATAGGTACATGATGTTTTACAACTAAGAAAAGGTATAGGATCAGGATCCAATAATGAGTAGGCATTCATACAGATTGATTGAATGATGAGCATTAATCGTTAAATCCCTAACCGATCCATAGAGAATATAGAAAGGTATGTTGTCAAGTATGTTGTGAAGGAATTAGGAAAATTCCTTGTTTCCAAGTAATTTTCCATGTATGCAAACCATGGAGAGTATATGGATATATAAAATAAATGTTCATTTAGAAAAGAGTCTTCCATAGGTTCATCTTCACCTGTAGTAATCAATCTATAAAAATTCATCAATAATATTATACTTCCCTAGTTTGTCTATGATAATTATGTCAAATTCTTGAAACAACAATAGCCATCTAATTATTCTCCCACCCTAATACTAGTTTATTCATTAAGTACGTGAATAATATATATATATATATATATATATATATATATATATATATATATACTATTCAACAATTAAGTACTTAAATGACATACACACTTGATAACCAGTAATGTAATACATAAACTTGTTATATCATATACAACAACAAGACATTATTTTTCTATGGTAGTATATTTCTTCTCTATGGGAGTAATATTCTTTTTGATATAATAAATGGCATACATATTTACATCTTCATCTCTTTGACCTAGGACTGCTCTTAATGCATTATTGGAAGCAACAATATATACATAAAATGATTTTTCTAATTAGGTTATTTTAAGACTAGAGTAGTCATGAGTTTTCTCTTTAATATTTCAAAATCTTCATGACACATATCATTCCATACAAATTCACTATCTTTTATTAAAAAAGAAAACATATGGGAAGTTATCTTGCTGAAGTCTTCAATAAATCTTCTATAATATCCTGCACGACTGATAAAAATTTGAACATCAGTCTGTGTTTGTGGAATGGGGAGGTTAGAAATTACCTTAATATTTTTGGGATCTAATTTTATTCCTTTAAAAGAGATATGATATCTTAATATTGTCCCTTCATTAGCCATTGTGATGCATTTCTCATGACTCAAAGATACTTGGTGATCTTCACATCTAGTAAGCACTTTATCCAAAATGTTTAAAGCTTCATCAAATATAGTACCATGGCTAATTAAATCATCCATGTATACTTCCACATAATCATTTTTAAGATTAGTAAAGATGGCTAACACTGTTCTTTGAAAGGTAACAGGTGCATTAAATAATCTAAAAGGAAGGACTGTATAAGCATATTTTCCCTAGGGGTAGGTAAATGTAGTTTTATCTTGATCTTCAGGAGATATTTTGATTTGATTGTATCCACTAAATATGTCTAAGAAGAAAAATACTATTTTCCTACCATATTTTCCAAAACTTGATCAATAAAAAACAAGAGAAAGTAGTCTCTCATAGTAGCTTTGTTTAGTTCTCTAAAGTCTATATAAACTCTCCATTTCCAATTATTTTTAGGCATAATAATTAGAGGTTAAACCCATTGACTATAAAATATTGGATAGATAAAACCAATTTCTAATAGTGTTTCTATTTTCTTCTTAAAAATTTATTTCAAGTTTGGGTTAATCCTCTATTGTGGTTGTCTGATTGGTCTAACATTTTCCATGTAGATATGATGTATATAGACATTAAGATGTATTCCTTTCATGTCATTGTAATTCCAAGAAAAATATTTTATGTTTTGTACCAATACATAAAACACTTTTCTTTCTTAATGGTCAATTAACCCACTATTGATAGTTAATATTTTACCAAGTTGGATTATAATCTATTTACTGCTTGGAATAATGGAATTTAACTATTTGTATTCACTCATCAAAGAATTCAATGGACATGTGTGTGATAGTAACATGTGAAGTGTAGATAAATCCTTGTAAATTTTTCACTTATGGAAAGAATATTGGTCAATGGACAATAAAAATCATGTAAAAATGGAGTATGCCCATTTTAAGCCCAATCAACTATGGCTTGTTTAATGTCTTATGGGATAGATAACATGTTTGGTGATCTTATGGCATTGTCTTGATTTTCAATAATGGAGGTGGATTCTTCCCATTCATGATTTTTCATCTTTCAAACATAGATTTTAGTATTTAGAGCTAAGATACTAGTCTTCAGAGCTAAGCTACTAGTCTTTAAAGCCAGGATTTCAGACTTCAAATCAAAACTATCAGTCTTCAAAGAAAAATTATTAGACTTCAAAGCTATGCTTTCTTGGTCTAAATATTCTATTATTTTCTCCTCAAACTCTTGGGCATGTTCTTTGATGGTATTTATAGCTAAAGAAGACACACTAATCTACTTTTGTTAAGGTTGATCCACTTATATTTGTTTGAAAAGACCCATTAAAGGTCTAACATATAGATAAAGAGATATCTGTTTAGCATGAATTTTATTATAAATGGTCATGTTTCTAGATCTACAATCATTTTATGCTACAATTGTAGCTAACTAAGATCTACTACGAATGATTGGATACACTACCCTCTTTGGTTTAGGTTGAAGGATCATGAAGTCAATAAGGTATTCCCAAGATTCTATGGTGATTGGTGCATTCTCTAAGGTTCCTTCAGGGGTAACAATGGATTGATCTACGATTTACAAGATTATTGTGGTAGGCTTAAGTGTTATGAGAGATAAAGTCTCTACTGTGTTAACAGTCATTATGTTTATGGTAATACCTAGATCTATAAGCACATTTGGAATAGACTTTTTCCTAATTATCATAGTCATCATAGGACTACCAGGATCTCCATATTTAGGAACAAGCATGTTTCTTGCTAATAAATCAATAATTTTACCAGTTACCTAAATTATTTTGGGATACTACTTCTTTCTTCTTGGTGCTTTGATACACAATCCTTTAATGTTTTGATTCAACTCAGGAATATCTTTAATATATTTTAATAGTGGAATTTATATCTTCATTTCTTTTAATCCATGTAAAAATTCATAATATTCCTTAGGTTTCTCTTCCTTAAGTCTCTCAAGAAATGGAACAATAGGGGGATATTGAATTATGGTTGGTGTGGTTGTGGATTCTACCTTTTATTTAGTTGGTTCTTTGAGTATAGGTGGCTCAAGAGTGTTTTCATTAGTTATGGTAATGGGTGAAGCTCTTAATACCTTCCATACTTTGATTTGAATATTAGTACATTCAGCTGAACCACTTGTAACATTACTTTCTTGATAAACTCCATAAAGAGGTGTATTTTATCTATTCTTAGGATTTTACAGTAGTTAGGTAGGTAACTATGGTTAGTTACTTTTTAATCAATTGGTGGTAGATGAGGTTGTGAAGGCATCAAGGGTTGTTGTGGAGGAATCCTTCTTTGTGGTTGATACTATTAATTTGACCATTAAGGTGGTGACTTTTGTACTCAATGTGCTTATTAGTTTTATTGTTGTACCTGAAGTTGATTCTAAGGCATTCCCCACATCTGTGGCATCCATTCTTAAGTACCCCATGATTATGTTTGTGGTGGTACCCACATTGGTGGTTTGACTTGTTCAACCCATGGTTCCATCCATGGATTGGGAGGAAATCTTGTACCAAATTGATTTTGAGGCTAGGAATATTGGTTTCCTTGTCTTCAAATAAATTTTACTTCCTCAATTGTATGTGTTTCTTGTTTCACTTGGTTTTTTACAATAGGAAAGTGTTTGAAATTATTGGTTTCATGGTCTAGGTCATAAATACTTCATACCTTTATTTTGTCTAAAGGATAATCTTTTACCGTATGTTTGATTTTGCATCTTGGATAATATATTGATAGTTGTCTAGTGTTGGTAACAATGGATTTTGATTTGAGACCATCTAAGGTAGATGTCAATTATACTAGAACATCTATCTTGAAATTAGAAAAATCTTCCATTAATTGGTCAACTTTAAGTGATTTCCTAACCTTGATTTCTTTTCTGGAGTAGTTAGTACATAATGTTGAAATTTGATGAAAGGTTAAATTGTCAATGCCACCCTTTCTCATTAGGTTCAAATGATCATGTTAATCATAATCTAACCCTTTAATAAAGACTATTTTGATAAAATTCTTAGTGATTTGTTAACTACTCATTTTATCAATAAATATAAACCTATCAAGATAATCTTCTAAGGTTTCATATTAATTTTGTTTGATCTTGAAGACATCTTCCTTCCATTATCTAACTCTAGAATAATCCTAATATTTATCTAGAAATGCCATTTCTATTTCATCCCAAGTGGTGATAGAATTTCCCTCAAGGCCCATGAACCATCTCATCGCTATATCCTTGAGTGTAGATGAGAATAATTTCAAAATTTGATTGTCTATGACATAATCATATGTTTGGTAGAGAACTTAAAATTCAAAGAGAAACTAATCTATATCCTCTGAGCATTTACCATTAAAAGTAGGTAAAATGGATGGTGAATTTTTTTTATGAAATATCTATTATCAGGATCCAAGGTAATTGGATAGGAAAAAATTTTACGTATTGGGGTTATCAGTCAGGGTTTTCTACATGTGCATGTTTGTATCCCACATTTTCTTCCCAACTTTGGTTATCAATCCAATCTAAATTATATTTTTGGGTGCTCAACCTATGGTATATATTAGGAGGGGAATATTTGTTGGTGATCAGATCTTATTCTTTTAATTCTTGTGGATCAAATCCAACTATTCCAAAAATAGGATTTTTAGGATCAATTATCCCCATAGGAGAAGACATTCTAAATAAGATTCTTCTTGTAAGATTTGGTTGTGAGGATGAAATTTGTTCATGAGAGGAGTAAAAAAAAAAGTTTGTATATAGATTTAAATTACCTTTATTCCACTTCTTGATCTACCCAGTAAGGATTGGATGCTATATTATTTTTGATTTATTTAGGATCTCTTAGAGATAAACCATTTTTGAGAATCACTTGGTTAGTTCTTAAATTGAAATATTCATGGATTATTTTTGTGTTTTTGAGTTTTATGAATATTTTTGAATTTACCTATATAAATCTAATGTAGGATCTCATTAACACTTATTGATGAATATCCCAAGAAATGGTTCTAAAAATGATAGGTTGTCATTATACCTCTAATTTAACCAAATAATGGATTTATGTCATTTTCTACCAGGTCCAGTGTCCAAAGGTTGTATGCAATGAGATTGTTTGATATTAGATTTTTATAGTTCATTGTTTGGGGGGGGGTTTAATTCTACTATGATGTCTAAATCCTAAAAACATTAAATAAGATTCTAACTCTATTTTTCAAAAAGGTAAATCTAAGAGGGTTGATAAATAAATATCTCCTATTGGAATTCACACCATCAACATCTAGAATCTAAACATATGACATAAGACATTATTATGTCCTCACTCAACTTGCCTAAATGGATAGTGTGATATTCTAAAATCTGAGAATGTTTTCTATTGTCACTTGAATGGATTATGACAAATTTTTAATATGGAGATAAGCTAACAACCTTTACTTTCTATGAAATTTCAAGACACTTGCATAAAAACAACTCACTTGCATTAAATTAAAATAACTCTTACATGTAAATGAAACACAATTGCATTAAAGGAAATTCACACTTGATTTTGAAAAGGAAATAATACCTGATTTTGAAATAGAAATTATATTTTGTAGTAAATGAATTATAACTAAATTAAAGAAATAATTCTAAGCTATAAACTAAAAAGTACCAATTTGTTTTGATCCTCGGAGAGAAGTGGGCGCTTACTCCTTCAAAATAATAATGAATTTACTCAGCAATGAAAAGAAATGTTGAACTTTATTTTATTATCAAAGAAACATATACAGATATGAAACACTTCTAATTTATGATTATCTAACTCCAACAACTTTTTAACTCTTCCCTAACTTTTCCAACTATCTAGAATGAGAAGGATATATGTATTTAAGAAAATCTCAACATCTATTCATAGAATACAAAATTTGGTGATAAAAATGGCCAAATATACTTATTCAAAATATATACAATCTAAGAATCAGATCCCATGCTTTAAGGAAGACATTAGAACTGACTCAACTGATAATAAAAGGAGAATAACTAACATAAATCTAAAGAGACTTATCTAGTTTTAAAAAATAGAAAAACAAATATATATATAAGTTATTTTAGACCATTACTATGAGTAATAATATCTAAAATAAAATATCCAAATATATAAAGTCTATTTATATACAATAGATATCTTTAGAATCACTATCTTGATCATTAGGATCTAGCTAGACATCTTCAAAACATGCCTAGGCATTCTTCAGAGAATACATGGGAATATTGAGAAATTTTTATATATATCTTTATAGTTACTTCAAATCATCTTTAGAGTGTCTTTGGAGAGGCTTTGGAGCATTATATCTTTGGAGCTTATTCATTGAATCCATAAAATTGTAGCCAAAAAGAGTTTCCAAAATTATTTGATGTCTTCTCAAATTTATCCCTCCATTAGGATGTGTTTTTGTACACAAAATTATGATCATTTCATCCAATTTAGACACAATAAAAATATAAAGAATCAACAATGTATTACATATAAACAAATGATAAATTGCATTCATTTTCTACTTAGATACAATCTTAACTATTAAATGTAATGCAATATATAACCAAAAGAAACACGTATAGACAATTTATATTAGATATTATGAGTTATATGGAATTCTCATCAATCATGATGATGTCATAAATTTGTATTTTATGAATTTATAAAAATAAAAATTCATGAATTATCTATTGACATTTTGACTATGCATTTAAATGGGTTTAACCAATTAAGCCCCTTTGATCAAGTTAATTTCCATATCTATAATTTGGACAAGGTTTCATTATACAATTGGTTAAAAAATATTAGTTTTTGGGTCTCAACTTGACTAGAGAGTAATTAACATAAGGTGATGATTGCATATAGGATAATGCCCTGTTTAGGAACATATTGAAATAAATCAGGGATTACACATGATATGTCTAGATAAATCAAAGTGTTTTAATGATTTCTAGGATTAATTTTCATTATTTATAAGTATTTATTCTAATAAACATTTAGATAGAAAAGTGGTAAAAATGGGATGTCTATATTTTCCCCCTATTTGAGAAGGTATTATGAGACACTAGATGAAGCAATAACTTTTCAAAGAATGAAAAATTCATTAAGAAGAAGTTAAAAGGTAATGATTGAATAAATAATTAGTGACTCATGATGCCACCCTGAGAGGGCACATGGGGATAAAAGAGACGGATGTAATCTTGAAAAAAAGAGAAAGAGTGAAATTAACCCATGGATCACATTAAATCCATATGAGCTAATGCTTGCATGAGTTGATTCCAAATTATCAAAATATAATAGAATATAATGGGCCCCAAGGTAGGGGGAAGTGGGAAGAGTGCATCCCAAAATATAAGTGACACACTTTGACATACCCAAAAAAGGGTGAAAGTTGTGGGCTTAGGGAATGATTGATCTTGAAACAAGTTTCATACTTTGATTTTTAAAAATGAAGGAAAAATATATAGAGCTTGGAATTAAAACAAAATGAGAGCATTTCTTCAGAGAAAAGAGGTCAATAAATTAATAATGTTCCCCAACAAATTAAATTTTATTAGTGGATAAATTTATTTTGCCTTAAGAGATCTAATTTGACCACTAATAATTGATTTTTCTCTAATAGGGTTAATTAGAATGATGATTGGTCTAAATATGGTGCCCCATTATGGTAAATTGGTAAACATAGCTCAAGGATATAACCTATTAAAGATGAGTGGGTGAAAATGTAGATGTGAGGGTATAATGACTAAAGAAGCCACAAAAAATTAGGCATATAAGGATGCACAAAGTGATGAAATAAATTATTGAATAATAATGGTGGCCGAGCTGACCTGAGACACATCATGTATCTAAGCACTACCTACATAGTCCAAATGGACCTCAGGTTAATGTAGTTTTCATAGAAGTAGGAGAAAATACAATGAGGAACCAAGAATATAAGAAAGATGGACCGATGTTAAATTGTGTTTATGATATCCTGTTTAGGTAGTAGATATGTAAGATAGTGCTTTCAAATATGTTTTTGGGCACCACATTAAATTTTAGACATTGGAATACTTGGTGTTTAATTTAGCAAAATGAATTTATGCATCATAATTATAAATAACTTAGACTAACATTTTATTTCATTTATGATTAACCCATTTAAATGTGAATACTTATAACTAAGGATAATGATAAAAAATACTAAAACCAAAGTTACAACTATTTACATTTGAACAAATAACAAAACAAATACAAAGATAAAAAAGATGTCAAATACAAAATATAACCAACTCAAAATCAAGATATGAATCATCAAAAATTACGTAAGAACAAGAATGTACCAAAAAATAAACAAGAAATAAAAAAAATTCAAATACAAATGTAAACAATTCAAGCCCAAGTTAAGGCCAAACTTAAAAGGTTTACAAAATGTATTCAAACACAACAATAAAAACAAACAACTCAATAAATAAGATACACAAAAACAAAAAATAGTAAGATCAAGACAAGAAGACACAATAAAACACCAATAAAATTAAAGATAGAACATAAAACCAATAAAAAAAACATAAACAAACAAAGTGAACAAAAAAATCAAAAATAACCTGAGCAATCCAAAGCAAAGAAAAGTGCAGTAAGTAAACTATGCTAAATAGACAAAGGCAAAAGATCAACAATGGTTAATCACAATGTTATCACAAATAGAAAACAAATTATTTATATACGTGTAATAGGGGTGTTATGCTCATGAAAGAGTGACCCCTAAGCTAGGTAAGAATGACATCAGTAAAATAACATAAGGATAATGGGTACAAAGTTATCCCCAGGCTATAGGTAAATAATGACACAAACAAGATGATAAAGATTTCCCCTAGGATATAAGAGATAATAAAATAAACAAAAAAGATGCAGAGAAGAGAAGAAAAAGAAGGGGTAGCCAAGATAACTTTAAATGCACAAGCATGTGGATGCTGACTACATAATTTCATGGATGCAAGGTCCAAAATAAACTTCAGGCCAAATGTAGTTTACCCAGGATATGGGATAGAAGAAAATTGATGATAAAGAAACATGATTGTGGTGAAAAATAAATATGGGAATGGTCTAAAAACATGGCAAGTGGGTATAAAAAGAGAGGGATGACATTAAAAATTATGAAAGTGTGAACACAAATAAAATACAAAAGAATGAAAGTATGGTTAGGCTAAAACTACACTAAATGGCAAGAGATGAGTACTCACAAAGGAACCAAATTAGTGGTTTAGATTGTCTACTATGTCAAGTTTAAAAATAGAAAGTGCTCAAAAAATGGTGAGAGTGTAAGAAAATACAAGGGTGCAATATTGCATTGATTTCAAATGAATAATTCACACACAATGGTAACTCAAAAAAAATGAGAGTGTTGGCTAAGGTTTCTCATAAAATGGTAAGAGCGTGTTTTAGGTTGCTCAAAAAATGGTGAGAGTGTGGCTGAAACCAATGGTACAGTAATGTATCTATTTAAAATGAACAATACACACAATGGTGAATTGTAAAATGATAAGATCATGGCTTAGGTTAATCATAAAATTCTGAGTGCAGGGCTTAGTTTACTTGAAAAATTATGAGTGAATGGAAAAAGGGTGACCAAACTACCTTAATAAAATTGAGTGTTCTATACATAGTCCTAAAGCACCTCAAGTCAATATAGTTCAAACTATACACAAGGTAAGGTAAAATTATGGTTCTATTTTCCTTGTTAATATGGAGATGCATGTCCTAATGAACATATGATACAATCAAAAGAGTCAATCATTGAAGTTGCTATCCCACACCTATTTTGAATGGCTACTCTATCAAGAACCTATTATAGATTTAGATTCCAATAATGTTATTGTGATCTTTGTTGGTCATTGATTCTATTTCCTCTGACCTTCAAGACAAGATGTATTCATAGCCTCTATAAAGGAAAGTGTGGCCAATAGGGGTAAATAATGATAGGCACATGATAAATGGTTTAAGTTGGAAATGGAATATTGGTTCATAATGGAATGTCTAATGATTGGGTAACAAATGATGATTGATACTTTCAATCAAACATAGTGTTGTTGATTTTAGATTTGACATAATTTTGGTTATATTAGGGCCAAAGGCTTCTAAGTATGATATTGATAAGACCATTTTATTGTTTTGATATTTAGACCTGAGAGATGATACAATCTGATTATGCTATAAATTATAAGTTAGTGAAGAATTATTGTGCTCAATTGGTTATCCTAGTTATCCCATAACATATATAAGAAGGTTTCACTAAGGAATGTTGACATTTGACTTTTATTGTCTTCTAGCACCTCTAATAAGGTTACACTAGAAGATGGTGAGTGTAGACTTTGATTGTCTCCTAGCGCCTTCAAAAAGGTTTCACTAAGAGATTGTTATTATTCTATATGAATGTGGTATTGGTCTCCTTGATATTATACACTTGATATGTCACCATATACGTAGTTCAAAAAAGTGTGATTCTATCAATCTCAATTGATGCTAGGGTAAATTTTAGTAGTGAATATTCATTAATTCATGAATATTCCAATTTTTGGATTTTGGTTTTGGTGATTTTTTAGGGTCAGTAAATTGGACCAAATCAACAAAATTTTAGGGATATAAATTATTTTGATATTTGGATCACTAGCCATTTACAATAATATATAATATTACAATTTAATTCACCATTTATATAGTAGAATTGCCCATCGATACCAACCAAGCCAATAAGCAGAGCTAAAACTGAAGGACCACATACTGAACAAAAGTGCCAAACAAAAGAACCAAATGATAGTGTTGAACAATAATATATTCAAAATTTCAATAGTGTCAAATGATAGAGCTAAATTATAGCACCAAATGGAAATACCAAATGATAATTCCAAATAAGAGTATCGAACGACAGATTCAAAAAGCTTCTAGAAAGTTATTACCACCAAATGGCATAATTGATCTATAACATCTACTCTTTGACCAAATGATAAAACCAAATGATATAATTGAATTTTTCCATCTTTGACCATTATGGCATATGGTGGGAATAGTAAAAGGATAGGCCAATTATCCAAGAAATCATGTATATTATCTTATTTTATAGTGACAACCAAAAAGTCCACACAATTTCAATGCACTCAAAATATAGGTATTTATTATTTTTTTAGTTTGTCATAAATTTGACTTCAATTGTTCAATAATATTAAAATAATTTTACATGAAGAAACCCCACTATTATCTCATCATAAATAATCAACCAAAATAACATATCATCCCCTAAATTTTTTTTGATGATGACATGCCACCACTTGAAGATGTTCCTCTAGTTTTTTATGACAATGATAATGACACTCAAGTGGTAGAAGAGATTGTTGGTTCTCACCAAACACAAAGTTTAGCTAAAACCTCCACTTAGAAATATTTTCAAAGGATGAGAAGTATATGGACAATTGGAAGGTCCTTTAAGGTGGACTGGGCAACAAAAGTTTCCTTCATAGAACCTGTAGATCATGAAAATTTTGATGATACTCCAACAAAATGTAGATGTACAATATGTAGATGGAAACTAGGAAAGGAACACATAATGCAACCAAAATTGGACACAATTGAGAAACATTATGGAAATGTATATGTGATAGTGAAGCACCCAAATGGACTGATAACAAGAACACAGAGGTGGAAAAATGTAGAAGAATGCATGCATTTAAGATATGCACATCAGTATGAAAATTATAAGAAACATAAAAAAAATATTATTGAGAAAGGGGGAACAATTGAATAAAATTTTGGAAAAGTCATGCAGTCCCTTCTAAATGAAAAATATATACATTTCTCTATTGTATACCACATTCTAAAAAAGGTAGATCTATTTCTAATTTTTTAAATTATAATATTTTGTTTCAACATAATGGATTTATAGATATTCCACAATCATATTGGTTAGATAGTAATGCTTGGGAAATGGAAAAATGTTTAGAATTGGCTGAGAAGGAAGATTTGTAACAAAAATTTCAAAATTCACTATTCATCTCACTATCCATTAATGAGGCCATAGCAATTGAAAACACAACTTGGGTTTGCATGCATGCATATAATTTTGAGAGCTATTTAGGACAACCTAATCTACTAGCAGTTCATAAAATGGTAGAAAATTACAATGCATAAAATATTCACAAATTGGTTGTATCCAATTTGAAAGATAGAGTTGGGATGGATGATTATGAAATAGATACAAAGATGGTGTGTGTTGGGTTTGATGGTACATCAGTTATTCAAGGGAATATAAATGGTTAGTGTGTTTAACTACAAATAATATTTGGCCCATATATAATTCTAATTCATTACATGGCTCATAGGATGAATCTTACATACAAAATGGTCAGCGAATTTGCTAATGTGGAAAAAATGGAGGAGCTCATTCTTGACCTACATGCTTATATGTCAAGCAATCCAAAAAGATTTTTAGAGTTCTAAAAATTTGCAATAGGAACAACTAATGGTAAACAACTATTTAAATATTTTGATACAAGGTGGATTTATATGTATGAACTTGCATGCCAATTTTTTTAAGAATATCCATCATTAGTAGGTTTTATGTATAAATATTATAGAGAAATTGACAAGGCAAAACATTTTTTGTACCATTTAACAGATTTGGAAACACTACTGACATTATGTGGAATTCTTTCAATTTTGAAGGAAATGAAGTTTATAATGAAAAATGCTCAGGAGAGATCCATTTATATTGTTGAATTCATACGGTTGAGAAAATGAGTATGTTAATCTCTAGATATACTATACACTTCAAATGAAAAGTTTCAAGGCCTTATTTTTAATAGTTGGCAATATTTAACAAATTTAAAGAAACCTAAGAGTTTTTTTATGTTAAATATCAATGATCATCTTTGTGTCATTGTTAATGGCAAGGAGATACCAATACACACTTTCTATAAAAGACCTGATCTTGTGGGAGCTGAATCCAAAGAAATACATGTAACACACATTCTGTATGACATTGTTGTATATGAAACCTGGATGAAAATAAGTAGAGTTTCCCAAAACTTATCTATGGAAATCAAACTCAATTTCAAAGGAATGATTTGTTAGAGGCCATGGTAGTTGTGAATCCCATTTTATGGAACAATTATAAAAGTCAAAAGATGATTGGCAATTTATTTCAAAAATACATGGGTTATCTTGTAAAGCATTTTGATAAATCTATAGAGGATAATGTATTATAAATAAAAGGTATTTTGGGAAAGGATTTATTGACATACCAGTCAACTCATTTTGGAATTATAATTTTTGAACAATATCATCTTCTAAGCAAACCAAAAAAAATAGGGCAATTACATAGATGTGGAAAAAACTTTATCCTAGTACTATTCTACAAGAAAGTCTAAGTGATTATTTATTATTATATGATATTTATCAAACAATGATTCTGGACTCAATGGAAGATGAAAGAGTATTCAATGCATTATAATTCATAAAGTCAAAATTTTGAAATAGATTTGATAAAAATTTAGAAACATGTTTGAGATTATATGTTTTATGTTATGCTGTAGACATGTTTCCTTATGAAAGAGCTATGGAAACATAGAGTTCTCTAACTAAAAGAAGAGGCATCAAAAATACAATGATAAATAAAGAGGATGTAAATAATGACACTAAATATTGTACTGACATGGCAGATGTAAATGTCACTGGTGATGATCAGGTTTGTGTAGGATTGTTTCAACTACAAGACTATTAGTTTTTGAATTCTAATTTCATATAGTTTTTTAATTTGTTTCCAGTGACAATTTATAATAAGATGCAATAATTATTATACATTTTTTGAAATTCATTTCTTTGTTTCATGCTAAGTGCTAAATGTTAAAGGTTGATATATTGTGATTATGTTAGGGCAAACACTGTAGGTTAACATTACATAAAATAGATGACTTACTTCATTGATTTCAACTCCTTAATATGGTTCTCTATGTCTTTGATACATATGTTTTATAGATCTATTTTTTTCTACCTATGTGATGTATTTATTGTGCCTTCATAGTACCTCATATATTAATTTATATAGTGATTAATTTGTTTCTTCTATTTATTTGACATGTATTTTATCATAATTTATGTGCTTGCAATGTGTTTGATGTGGACTAATTGCACTCTCTTATGTGCCTTCAATGTATTCATGTTTTACTTTATCTAATTGTTTGTAAGTACTTTTCACATGTTTATCATAAGATGCAATAATTATTATACATTTTAAATTGTTCATAAACTATAATAACTATCTTAATTCCATATCAATTTCCTAAGGATCTTTAAAAACCTCTCCAATTTTTCAAAATAGTATTCTATCTGCAAGTTTTCTTTAATTTCCTCAATTGTGTTACCCTAAGAAAGCATATGAAATATCTTTTTTATTTAACTAAGGAAGGGTTTAGAGTCTTTTACTTATGACAAATCATGTTCTCATACATCAAAATAAACCTTGCATAAATATCCTTGTTTGTTTATTATAGTTAGTCTTAAAAATTCTTCTTCTTAGAATGAAGTGATAAAATAAAATATAACCTTTGAATCACATATCAATGAATATGAATGAGAATCATGACATATAGGATACTTGTTTCTTGATAAGAGTTTCCTAATTAGTCTTAATTTGTCATAATTTTACCAATACATAGTTCATAGATTTGTAAAGACCTTACCTCTACTTTATACCAATTTTCATAATAATAAAATTGATTTCATGACTCCTTATTTATCTAAACATCCTCATAACATTCAAAAATCCATGAACCCATTCTATAGTTCATGATCATAATCATTCATGCACCTTTTCAACTTTGATGAATCCTCATTCTTACTAACTATCACAATACTATCTTCAACACAGACCTATACAAAACATGAGTGAGCCTTTATAATGGCCTCAAACTTCAAATGCATCTTAGATCATGATTTACACAAGAAACACTCAAAATATAATAAAGAAGATATCTTCCACACAAAATAACACACTCTTTTATAATAAGATGAAATAATTATTATAGATTTTCTAAAATGCATTTCCTTATTTCTTGTTAAGTGTTGAATGTAGAAGATTAATATATTGTGATTATGTTAGAGGGAACACTGTATAAAGGAATATATTGAGATTAATCTATTTATATTGAGATGTGAATTTCACAAGTGCATCAAAAATATCAAAAGGGGGCCTAACACCATACAAAATCATAAAATTCAAATTCAAATTGTAATCTGCATGGCTCATCCATTAATTAAAACTAAATAAATTTATCAATATATATCTAAAATTCAAATTATCATTCAAAATATATTTTGTAAACAAAAACATTGTTTACAAATATTATAGAACAAATTTTCAACTACTAAGCTACTTTCTCAACTACTTTCTCCCTATTAACTACTTTTTCAGCTACTTTCTCAACCACAACATCTTTATTACCATTGTTATCCTTAAATACCTTTGTCTTTTCAAGATCCTCAGCCATAGAATTAATATAATCAAGATTTTCCCTTCCTTATTTTCCAACTTCCCCTGTAGAAAGTAGACTTGGATTGACAACTGACTTCTACTTAAATAAGGTATCAAGATCCTGTCCTTGCTCCTTAATGATTTTTTGGAGTGTGGTGTTCTATTTATTAAACAAAAAATCTTCTCCTTAAATTGAATGGTAGATAATAAACTTTTCTGTGCATTTTTTAGATGCACATTAAGGACTTCAACTTCATTTTTCAAGTTCTCATATTTTGCCTATAAGTTAAAATGAAATATAATTAGATGTGAAAAAAAATAAGTATGACATGAAATTTTATTAAAATGAAGATACATTACCAAATATTTTTCTTTCTCTACATTCAAAATCACAACAAGATCGGTGTCTTTCACCCATTTATTAAAATATGTTTGGGCTTTTGTATTCAAATTCTCTAATCTGTTAAGATTAATAGTCAACGCATTATCATTGTAACTATTAGAAATATTAATTGACCTATATTTATCTTTGATAAACAAATCATCAATATTTGTAGGTTCATGTTGCACCAATGAAAAAAAAATTCTCACCAGGATTGGTTGTGATAATGCACATCTATTTATTTTATTAATGCCTTTGCTAAAAAATCCCACACATGTAAAATTTTTAATTCATAAATTAATCTCTCTTAAATATTAGTATTAATACTATCTAATACTAATTGTTTTAGTGGAAAAGATGTAATACCATCATCAAACATGACAAAATTCTCTATTGGGGTGGGCCTATGTGGTGAAGGTTCCTCCTGAACAGTCATATGAACATTTATTGATGCTCCCTAGATAAAATAATGTGTATTGAAAGAAAATCCAACAAAATCATCAATTTCAATCCCCAAATATTCCTCATCAAATTCAATATCTTGTAAAGAAGTTAATCCCTGCGTACTCGATACACCTTTGACAAAGAAAGGAGGAATTGGGAACATGATAATTACAATGTTACAACTATTGCTCTACTCATTATTTATGGTGTTTGCAATTGAAGAGTCTTCCCCCTTGAGAAAACTAAGTTATGGGGGTGGAGGTGGCAGCATAATGTTCCTCAAAGATTGAGGCTGCCCTACTAAATGTAAATTATTTTAGAAAAAAATAAATTTTATAAACAAATTTATATGCTAATTTAAAATTAAAGGTTTATTACTTGTATTTTGAAACAATGTATCCTCTAATATATGCATCATATTATGAGTGAGGGATGTTTTGAGCTGGTACATTATGTAAAATTTTAGTCTAAAAAATTGTAATTAAAAATAGAAAAAACAAAATATGCAATATAAAATACCTTCCATTGAGGTTCAAGAAGGCACAATAAATGTTACGATATGTTGTGATGGTGGTTGTTCCATGATCTAAATTACTACCGAGTCAACTATAACAATAAAAAAATAACTAAAGTAATGCACTTGAAAGTTAAAATATCATTTGAAATTTTTAAATAGCAAACCCACATGTGGAGATGACCCCAAAGAAACTCTTGGAGTTTCAAAATCTGAAATGATTGCAAGGATGCTTATGTAGACTCTAAGTATGTAGATCCTTCAAATTCATGTTGTCCTTTTGAGGTAGATTATTTTCATTAGGAATGAATTCCTACTATAACAAACAAAGTTTAGATATTTATTAATCTCTCCCTGGGTAGACATTTAAGAAATAAACAAATATTAAATCTTAGTTCAACAAATAAATTAACTTCCTGTTCCTTTAGAGACAAAGTGTTTGTGCTCATATTTGGATGAAGCACAGTTAGAATCAATGATTTTTAAGGTCATATTAGGTCTCATATGAAATTTTTTGAATAAAATTTGAATAATAAATAGTGTAACTAGGAGTGGTATAAGCATAATTTAATTCAAGCCTTATCCTAGAGGAAATAAAAGAGCACTAGTCATATCTCAAATTAGTAAGAGTATGAATAATGTAAACTAGTACCCAATAGGGAGCATCTATTGGTCTTTCCTACAATATTATTATATCTTGAAAAATTTTAACCATTACTTTAAAAAAAGGGTTAGTATAATCTTTGATGTGGATTTCCCTCTTCTAACTATCTGAAACGAAATAGAAAACAAGAATTTTACATCTCAAAAGTTAAATTTTGAATATAAAAACAAATTTATAATTACATATTATTTTGATCAATGTGAAAGCTAGAAAATGACTCAAAATACTTTTTGTCCTCATCTATCAACATTTCTATCAACCTCACTAGGGTTTCATTGTAAAATGAAAGACCTGTCAGATTGTGAATCTCTTTTGGTGAGGTACCAAAGCAAATCATTCTAGAGTCCACATTCATGGTGAAGATATTCTTGTTATGGTCATATGAATACATGATAATTTTTAGTAGTGTAGTGTCTGTATAATACTAGGGAATGTATAATAGTCCACTATATTTTCATTCTAAAATACAATCATTATACACATCTAGCTACTCCATGAACCTCAAAATGTCTGATCATCGCAAGTTCTTAAAAATGAATTTTATTTCCATGGCTATGAAATTGTTATGGGTGGGGGAAAAGGGGATGATAAATATATTTTATAAAATGTTAAAAATGAGGGTAGAGGTTGAATTTTTATAGAATAAGAGGGGTGACCAAAAAACCAAATACTAGACTAGTTGCATAGGTCACCCAACAACATGTCCTGGCATCACCATTCAACAATGGATGCTCAAAAAGTTGTCCAACATAACCATTTAATGAAAAACATCTAGAATATACCAGCCATCATGTGTGATCCACTATTTTACTAAGTAATTTAGCTCCACTAGATGTCATTTCCATTTGGCACAGCCAAAAACATAGTCATTTGACATAGTCATTCAACATAGCTAAACAACATATTTATTCAGCATAGTCTAATGACGCATCCATTAATGTGGATGTCTAGAACAAACATCTATCATAGAAATTAGACATATCCTTTTAGTGTAATCATTTTATGTATGTCTAAAAGTATAGCCGAAATATTGTATGGAAAAAATAGGCAATAAAGGATTCACCATTACCCATAGAGGATTTGCCACACATATGAATCAAATATCCCTAGATTTTCCAAATATTTCCAATAGGTTTTCTAGTATGGCCTCTTAAAATTAACTGTGATCAATGCTTTTGGGATGTGAAACGTTAATATAATAGCTATGTTGGATTGTATTAATGGTATGTGGAACAATAATGGGATGATGAAAGGCAACACAATCCTTGTAGAAGATACTAAGAGAAATTTTATCGTTGTTAAAGTAATCATCCTCAAAAACTATAGAAGGATCATAAATGTATTCAAATTGATCTCCAAGGCAAGTGTAACCAATATTGTAATAACCATAACTACATTCTAATTATGAAGTTAATTCCAACTCAAAGGACTCTAAATCCAATGTTGAGACTGACATTGATTCTATTTCTGTTGTTGAATTTGATATTGGTTCAATAATAGAACCTAACTCTAATTATGAATCTTCTTTGATTATGGATGTTTCTAAAATAATGTCTTGTGGAATGTGTGGTATTTGATAAGTAACAACCTATGATAGCACAATGGGATCTTTGAAAATAGATTTATCTAAGAAGGGTTCAACATAGACTGGCTCATCTAGGTGAAACCCCTTAAAGAGAGGAAATAACTTGAGGGGTGACTCCATAAATACTATCTTGTCAAAGTGAGAATCCTCAATGAAGGGAAAAGTTATAGAGACAACTCCATAGAGACTAGCTTGTCAAAGTGAAGTGTTTCAAAAAAGGATAAGGGTTGACAAGTAACTCCACTAAGAATAGCTTATTAAAATGAGGTTCCTCGATAGTAGGGAAAGGATAAAGAGGTGATTCATCATAATTTGAATCATCAGGAATGGATGTTTCAATAATAACATCAATAATTGATTGATTATTTGGCCTTGGCACACACTCATTTGAAAAATCTTGGATTTGAACACACTTGGGTCTTCAATAGATAATGACTCTTAGATGAGCAGTGATCAGCTTTGTGATGCAAAGATCTTTGGCTAGAATTTTCTAAAGTGGGGAATAGTTGGCATTATATGAATAATGGTTTATGGTTCAATACTACAATTTTTGGAAATTATATTAATGAAGAAGGGATCAACAAAGACTAGCTCATCAAATTGAAGTTCTTCAATGATGGTTTCAATAAATACTTGTGGTGAGCCTAGGATAGTAACTTTTACATGCCTAGTCATGATTATGCAACCTTGCTTAGGTAATGAGCTACCAAAATTAGAAGGAAATGGAGGAGGGCCTGTAATGATAATCCTTGGGCATTGGGGAGCTTGGTTTCCAATGTAAGACAAAGGGGGAGGGCCTAAAATGGTAACCTTTGAGAATTATAGAGTTTGGCTACTAATGTAGGCCAAAGGAGCATAACCTAGAATGGTAATTGTTGGGATCAACATACCCCCAATTTTTGAAAATTTGGACCCTTAAGAAACCCTAGAGATTAGACATGAAAATTCAACATGTTAAGGTCATTTGTAGAATTTGAAGATCATCCAATTTATCAAAATCAAGCTTACTTGGTTATGTTTTCTTTAATTTTTTACTAACAATGCTAATAAATGGTCTTTATTACTTTCACTTGTAGGTTCCTTGAGGTTTGTTCCTAATAAATTATTATTTCAAAACCCTTGAGAAAACCTCAAATTTGAATACTGGCAAGAACTAACTGGCGAGAAATTTTAAAAATCCATTTTGGACCTAAGTATAAAATTCATATTTTAAGCTTAGTCATGTTTTTAAACACAACTAAAACTTAGCCTAAAATGCTTGGTCCCCTTTATGGTTTTCCCCCTTTTAAAGTTATTTATATGCCTAACTAGTTATCCATTTTCTAAGGCCATTTTAATATTTTTTGGCTTATCCTAAGGTTTTAACCCTAAGGCCATGTTATATTTATTAATACTAACGGGACGTTAGTCTTAATGTCTTAGTTTAGGTTCTGGTTCCCTAAGTCCACTTGTATGTTATCTCAGTTCCTTGATTTATACCTTATCTTAAGGATTTAATCCTATATCTCTGACATATTTATTAATACAATTAGGACCTTAGTCTCAAATACCTTAGCCTAAGTCTTTTATATCATTACGGTCCTAACATAACTTCCTTGTATCTTGTGAGATCCAACAACCCTCACTTCATCATGATATTTGATCCTATAGAGTGATAAAAGTTCAAGCTTTAATTTAAACAACATGCACCTTAGATGATATGATATTCCATGCTTCCTTATGGCCTTTCGATTAGATGGTGTGAGAAAATATTGACATAATGATGCACATAACCCCTTAGACCAATCACATTCAAGCTCTTGGATCACAATCAATGGTTGTTGCTTCATCATGAGGACCCGATCGGATAGAACAAAGCAAATTGAAAGATCAAAGGATTATGGAAGGCTTGAATGATCAACATGCAACACCCTTACATTCAAGGATTAAAAGCAAAGTGGCTTGCCTAATAAAAGTAACCAATCATGAGAAATATCTCATATCACAATCTTATAACCATCATTTTGTCAAAAAAATTAAATTGATGAAGTGAACTAAGTCCAAGGTCTTAGGAATCCCCATGAAATTGCCAAGTGGTATTCTCACAAGTCACAATAATTTGATGATTTTAAAATTGGCATTCTCATGACCATCATTTGATGTTTGTGAGGATGTATTTGACATTTGTGTGACCAACTTTAAGCCCATCAAATTAAAAGCTTCACCAGCTTAAAATTGATGTTCGTGTGATCATCATTTATCATCCACAAGAATGTATTTGATTTCTGCAAGACCATCAAATTTAAGCTAATGAATTATTCTACTCAGGATCAAAATACACTCCAAAATCTTACTGAAATGCTAAAAAATTGCTGTACAAGCCAAGGGAAGTAATAAAAAAATGCCTAAACACTAGAAATCTTCAATCTAAAAAATGGAAATGGTCTTATGGTATAAGTATATGCAAAATAAACCTAGTCTAAGTCTATAATTTAAGGTCCCCATGACATTTTATTCAAACATCATGAAACTTAAACTATAGACTTATACTAAGTCTTATTTTGAAAAGAGATGCCTTTGTTACGTAGGACTTAGACAAAGTGATTTTTAGCTATTATTTTTAATGTGTTTTTTAGTACAATAAAATCCTATTTGTTATTAGAACATTATGTCATGTTGATACTTTTGAGAATATTTTATAAACCTTGGCATAAATATTTTATACCAATGCATACATTGTGTTTATTTAAACACAACGTAAACATTAGCTTACGCATGGTCCCATTTTATATAATTCATAAAACTTAGACATAAATCCCTTAGCCTAAGGTTTGCTTCATTCTTAATAAACACGTAATAAACCTTAGAATAAATAATTTAAGCCTAAGTCCCATTTTAATAATGTACTGACATAAAGTTTGGGTATCTTTGTAGATCAATGATTCAAACTATATCACTAGAGGATGATATAACAATGTGAGGCTCCCATAGAATTTTTAGTAAGGCCCTGAAGCCTAAAAGTGCTTTCAACCCAAACCTAACAAGATGATATGATGGTTCACACTTTTTCATTGGAGAATGATCTAATGACATGAAGGCACTCATGAATTTTCAAAGGCCCATGAGTTCACCACATGGCCAACACTAATTTAATAAAGGAATGACATAGGATACAAAACATGAGGAAGATGTATAAGATGCCAAGTGTCACAACCAAGGAATTTGGAACAAAAAGAGCTAATCATAGGTGAGGACCCAAATTATAATCAATGAATTATGGTAATCCAAGATTTTGATCTAACAACGCAAAATAAAAGAAGGTATTTTAAATACCAATGGTTAGTGCTCAAAGGCATTTATGAAAAATGCCATGAAAGGTCTAGACCAATGCCACATAGATGTCATGTAAGTATAAAAATACAAAATAAAAGATCTTATGGGCTCAAAAATGTGAAGGTATAAAGGCAAAGGTCTAAATCAAATTTGAAGGATGTATAAGCCAAGGTATGGATATATCCTACCATTAAAGATCCAAAACCCTAAAACCTACATAAAATTAACCCCATTGGACTCAATTGGTTGTGATTTCATCCAAAGAGAATGTGATTGTGTTTTTAAGCGCAAAAGAGCTTTTCATAGAGATCATTTACAATCTAGTGTGAAAAATTTGTAGAAGAGGAAATCATGGTAGCTCATAAATAATAGCTTAAAGAGGAGACAAAGCTTTATTTGTTGACAAAAAATGAGGTATGGATCTTCAAGGACACCAAATAAGACCTTGTAGACTTGAAAGTCCTAGGTATTAGGAATTGGTCCAAACTCTTCTTCATGGTGGAAGAATTAAAGCCCATTAAAATAGAGATTGCCACGATGAGCTAGAGACATTATGAATTGGTCACTATCTAGATGGATAGCCTTTACCATGCTACTACAAAACCTGAGGTACTACATTATATAGACATCCTTGCTCTTATCTTTATTGATTGTAGGGTAGATAATGAATGGATCATCAGGGAAGGAAATTCCAAAAATACATCCTATATTTCTCCTATAGTTTTTTTAAAAATATTATAAGCTCCATCTTCCCCATGTGGACCTATAAAAAATTAAGGAATGGACCAGTAATCATGACTTAGACTTTGTCCTTAGGCCCTAGCCACACCAAGGATCTTATATCTTTAGGGACTTTGAGGGTAAGATCCCAATAGTATAATTCAAGGAAGGCATAAAAGTGATAATGACCTTATTAAATTGATCCTTTGAAGCCCTTTCAACCACCTATGTGAACAAAATATAGGTCCCCTATGTACATTTCATGGTGGAACAAAAACTCACCCCTCAAATTGGAGATTTGATCAGTGTCTTCTTGGCTAAGCAATTCATTGCCATCAAAATGAAGACATCTAAGTAATTTTTTATGATGTCATACCTATTATATGCCCTTATTTCCTCAATAAAATTCCATGGTATTATAAATTGGTCTCTTGAGGGAAAAACCACTATTTCCCACCATTACTCCAAGCTACATATCTTTAACTATAGGAACCATATGCAATTTATTTGTGACTATGTCTACCCAGCCATAGTGGAGGCCATCACAGGTTATCCCATGCATAGGGTCCACCCACTTATTAAGAAGTACGTTGAAATTATGGGTGACATCTGGTACTACCCTGATTGTATAATCATCATGATTGAAGGGATTATGTCACAGTCTTACAGATTGTGAGTATATATATTAAAAATAAGATTTTTAAGTAAGAAATTTCCTCCAAAATCATCAATGTCTTTGATGGTATTTATAAATAAAATAGAGTCTTATCCACCCCTTCCATCTAACCATAGGATTAACTATACTTCAGTATTGGAAATAGGTTGATACCATGGCCAAGTATAGGGATTCATTTGGGCTTTAGATTAATGAACTCATGATGTGGGATCCTAAAAACATAGTGACCATTCATTTGAAGGAGGAGAAAGTCCCCAAGCCTAAGTATGTGCATCAACTTAGTGTTCATGACACCATTTATATTAAGGCCAAGAATTATGAAGAGGTGTTGGCCAGGATCCAAGGGCACAACATCAAACTTGAACATAGGTTGACCAAAGATGAAAAGACATCTAGAGAGGCATGTAAAATGAATCATTTATAAGATTACTTGCTACCTAGACCATTTGGGATAGCCCAAGAATAACCCCAAGTAGAATAGCGATAGCCACAACCTCAAGGGTAGATTGTGCAAGGCCAGGATGAATAAGGTCATGCTAAGGAGAAAGTGGGAGAAGTGAAACTGGAAGAGAAACCTAGAGAGGGGACCTCATCTTCCACACTCCCATAAAGGCCACCTTCCCTAATTTCGTACATAGATATGATAGCCTTAGAATTATAAGAGACACTTTAGGGTGCCCTTAAGGAACTTGTAGAGGTGTATGATATAGATAGGGAAGAAGAATAGTTTGAAGATGCCCAAGTCAAAGAAGGGGAAGCTAAAGAAGACAAAGGAAAGGGACTTGCTCTTGATATGGTCCCATTGGCTCCTATGGAGAAGAGAAAGGTAGAAATGGCACTGATCCCTATTGGGTCTGAAAGACCAAGGTTGAATTTCACTCACTCCACTAATGAAATGAATCTCTTAAGTGATGAATTCTAAATTCATAGACCAATCATCCCTAACTATTTCATTTATGTAAAATTATAAAAAATCCCTACTCTTTCCCATGCATGGGACATGACAAATGTGGAAGTGCATGATGACATGAATCCATAGATTAGGGCTATGGTGAAAGAATAGGAAGAGAGAAGGATTGTGATCTCTTCAGGATCTAAAATCAAGAGAATGGATGCCCAAGGAGCATCAAGTAGCATAGGTGTAGAGGTGTCTAAACCTCTAAAATTCATAGAGTCATCCACCACCATGTAATTTAATCTAAAGATAGCTAGATTGGAGAGGGTTACCACCAAAATATCCATGGTAAGATTAGAGGAATTCAACTTCTAAAAGGTGGAGATACCATTCATGAAGAAGATGTTGAAATATTAATCAAAGCCTAGTCAGCATAAGAAAAATCAAGGGTCATAGGAATGAAATAAAGGATCTATAATTTGGAAAGAGAAAAATAAAACTTGGAGACATGAGAAATTCTATGAGTACCTGAGGTAATGAACAAAATGATTTATGAGTCATTTTATGACATGTTTGAGGCACCTAAAATAATGAAGTTGAAGTAGAGTGCATTAACATAGAAGAGTGCATTAGCCAAAGGTCTAGTTACCCAATGGAAATCCTCAAAGGATAAAATAGCCTAAGTTCTCAACATCCAAGAAAGGAAATGGATCCCATGCTTCAAAACCATCAGTTTAGGACACTTGAGCACAATTCTTGGAGCTATGATTGACAAGGTTCAAAGTTTGAGTGCATAGCACAATAAAGTGGAAAGACTCCTAGAAGATGATAAAGAACTAATTGCAAGGATTAAATATATTTTTGGGACTATGCTTATAGACCCTACACAACCCATTACCCTTGGAATCATAAGTGATGAATAATTCAAACATAGGGCTACTTTGGTAACTCAAGAAATCAAAGGAAAGATCCAAGGCCAATCTAGGGTTGATAACAGTAGGATCCTAGACATGATATTCAATTCTAGAGAAAGGATAAATGAAGCTAGGGGCATTAAAGAATCCATAGTTAGAAATGACAGAGAACTTAAGGACTTGGTAGATCAAGAGGAAGAGTGTATCTTGAATCCTAAAGTGGATCTAGAGCTAGTTGATGAGCAATATACTAAGGCCATGATCATCCTCTAACAACACCAAACAGAGGCCCCACCAACAAATAGACAATATTCTATTTTGTATAATGATGTAGCTTTTAAAATAAAATATTCCATTACAAAGGCATATGCTAGTTTTCTAGCATATTTCCCCTAGGTCAATCTAATTATAAAAAGCAAGTGTATTCTATAACCATCTTAGGAATGATATTTGTCCTTGTATTTTATACACCTATATATTATAACTAACCAGTATACTGCCTAATCTTTCTATAAAGGCATGTATTACCATTTGTAAAAGGAGAGAATTTTGAGCAAATTTTATACACTTGAAGTAATTAGTATAATCAAAGAGTTCTAAAAATATTGTACACATTTGATATGTCAATTGCTAATATGGATTTTCTTTCAATTGTTAGTTTATGTCTTGAATTTGAATGGTGTCTTTGAATTTTGAGTTACATTTTCTAATCACAAGGTTTCTAATTTATGCATATGCTAAATTTGTTAGAAGATCTTAGGTTTTGCTTCATTTCATTTTTCTCTATATTTAGATGTATAAAGGATTTTTGATTATAATATTAAATCCTTAAAGTAGACTTGGTTCTTACTTGTGATTCTTTTACATTATCCTTTGAATTTTTCTAGGTATATAGTGAAATTTGAGCCTAGGTTATGTCATAGTATATATAGGTTGAATATTTACTCAGTTGTAATTGATGTTGTCATAATATTCAAGACTAAAACTAGTAATCACTCATTTATTTTCTACCTTACCCTTCTCTTTTCTCCTTTTTACACCAGATCACTTTAGTTTTAGCTTAATTATAAATATCCACTTAGATTAGTCTGTAGCTTAAATTTCGATCATAATTCAGTAAGTATTAACATAGATTCTATGTAATTCACAAATAATGGACCATGATGGCTCCCAATCATCACTTATTATAAATTTTTTTGACACTAATACATATCTCTATCACTATTTCACCATAGGGGATATCAAGTTGCCACAACCTGCTACTCATGCTCTAAATTCATCAAATTACTAAATGAGAAATGTTGTTTGAATACTGAAGAACCTTGTGGTGCATTTAGAGGCATCAACAAGGTGGTTTCCCACTAGCACTAGAAGGAAGGCCAAATCTTCACAAATTCTTTAAATCTTTGTTGATCTTATTGTGTTTTGACCTAAAATTAGTGTATCTTTGTGTTTTTGAGTGAATTACTTGCTTATAAGTATAAAGGTCATTGATATTTGTTGTTTTTTATTCACCTGTGTGCTTTTTTAGATAAAGATTGAAGTTATTTGAGATACTGGTGCTTATTTTTGATAAATTTAGCTTAAGCTTTGAATATCCATAGTATCTAAGGTTATAATGGCTCATTTTGATCAAACTTTGGAATATATTTCACAGATCTAAGTTCCTTTAGTCTTAAACTTATAAAGATAGATCACACTCATGTAATTGAATGCATCTTTGAGCTAATTCAGTCAAAGATCAACATCCTTTGTAGTTTTTCCTATAATATTTATAAAATAGGCTCAATATGAAGGTCTAACTCTTGTTCTTTATAAAAGTTAACTTGATACATTGTATTTTAGGTAGGATCTTCAAGTTCCAAGCTAGAATTATCCAAGATTAGAACAAGATCACACTCAGAGACTAGGGAACCTTTTCTTGAACTTGAGTTTTATATAAATTCCAGATGTGATAAAGGTAGACATAAGAGATGCAAATATTTTACAACTTCACCTCTTTAAGTTACCTATGCCTTCAATCTTCATCCAGGTATGGCTTGGTTGGGAGAATCTTTAATTAATGTACCAAGTGTGGTGTATGATTTTCCATCTAACCCCAAGAAGTACTTGCTTACATTTAGTCCAACCAGTATTACAACTACTAAAGATCACATAAAATATTTTAAAGCTATCTTTAAGTTTGTAAATGTTTTGCATGAAGATTTGGCTTAGAGGTTATTCCCCTTTACCATTTAGGATGCTGCTTATGAATGGTTCTTAAACTTGCATGATAATTACATCACTAGTTGGGATGGTTTCACTGATGTTTTTATAGATCAATTTGGTAAGATTGTCAGCCCTTATGTTATTTACCATTAGTTCACCACTATTAGAAGAGATAAAAGTGAGCCTATTATGTCTTTTAATGTTAGATTTTAGAAAATGTACAATAGGACCATAGAACCCTGTAAGCCTGATGATGTCTTAACTTTATAAATCTACAAGAATGTAGTAGATCCCATGACCTCTATATTTTTGAAGAGATCCATGTTAGCTATAACTTCATTAGCTAGGGCCTATTCTAAGGTAGTCACTATCAATGATCAGATGTATCCCCAAGGACAAATGGCATACTCTATGTCAAACATCAAGCCACATATGCTTATGATGAACTTATTTCCCAACAACAACCAAAATATACTAGCATTAAACCAACTCTCAAACTTAAATTAGTTACCATTAAGTCATGTTGTATCTAATCAAAATTTAGGATTCTTAAATCATCTTACTAATATATTCAATTCAAATGATCAAAGAGCTTTGGTACCAATTGCAGGTGCTAACCATAACCAAGTACATAATTTTGAAACTCTAAAAAATGAGAATGAATCTATCTTTAAAATGGTCCAAAAGTTGAGCACTAATTTTCTTCAGTTGCAAAAATAAGTTGGAAACACTGCTAAAAGTTAGGTAGGAACTTCTCATTTCAAAGGTATAATAGGCCAACTAATAGATTTTAGAATGATAGCTTTCATAATAATAGGAATAATGAACCATTTTCTAAAAAGAAGACCATGGAAATTAAGCTCACTGATATTACATTTCCTAATTATTGTAGGGTACATTACACAACCAAACATGGAAAAATTGGCTTTATAGAGTTTTTCAAAGCCTTTTAGGCTTTACAAGAGAATTTGGATACATTTTAAGTGGTATCTAACAAAAAAAGTGGTACCAGTGCTTTTGGATCCAAGTCATCTAATCAAGCCTTCATGGTAGAGACCTTTGATTTCCCCTTTCAAGAGAAAAATGAACCTAATGAGATCCATGAAGAGATCCAAGCCTTTCTACAGTTCTTAAAGAAGACCTAGCCTTAAGGAATAGAGAGTAGAGGTAGCCTTTGATTACCTCAACACTTCTTAATAATTTTAGAAATCCTCTGAACACTTATTCAAGCAATAATCCAAAGCCACCCAAAGGGAGTACTTTTGAATCCAATGTTGATATTCCTAATTCTTCTAATAAAACTAGATATAATATAATTGAGGATATGAAGTAGATAAAGGCTGATTTTACATTAGATGAAATCACACAGATTATAAATCAAAAGGACCTCCTATTGGTATCTCTGTCAAATAAGTCCAATAATCCACCCAAGGCCGATCATGCTAATGTGACTATACACAAATCCAAGGTTGAGTCTCCTCCTTTTTTGCTCATTGTCAGGATGTTTAGAAAGAACTTACATAACTACTTACTAGATTATGGTGCTTCTACCAACATCATGCATGTAGGTATATGCAAACAAATTAGCCTGAATCTTATTAAGTCTAATAAGGTTGTCACCCAATTAGACAAATCTAGAATTAGGGTAACTAGGGAAATTTTAAATGTTCACATGCAACTAGCTTCTAAACCTAAGGTGTAGAAATTCATTGATATTCAAGTTGTTGATATACCTAATATTTATAAAAATATTATTGAGTAGGAAATGGACCAAGGCTTCGAATGGTTACATGTCCATAGTTTTCTCACATTTTGGCTACCTTGGAAGGGAGTCCCTAATCAAATCAGGGTTGAGAGAGACCCATAGATGAAACACATGATAATAGAATATAATGTTGTAAATGAGAGGTTCATCATAATTAACTCAAACTTAGGGTTTTTCACCTTAGAGAATGATAAGGTATGTGATCCCAAGAGTGCTCATGTGGTTCTTGGACTATGGACATTACATTTTGATCTCGCTAAGTGTAATGTTGGATCAGGTGTTGTTGTTATCTTAACTAACCCTACTAATAGAAAGTACCATACTTCCTATAGAATCCAATTCCCTTATATTAATAATCTTACTAAATATGAATCCCTTATCTTGGGTTTACAATTTGATATAAATAATAAGGTCAAGTAACTACTAGCTTATGGGGATTTAGAATTAGTGATTAACCAAGTAAGAAGCAAATACCAATGCAAGATCTCATATCTTAAAAGGTATAAGTTCAGAGTTTGGGATTTGATTGAGTCCTTTGATGATTTTAGCATCACTTCCATCCCAAAATAAGAAAAATAAGCTACTAATGAGTTTGAATCTACTGCATCTAACCTCATGCCCAGCCAAGATTCCCCCAATTTTAACATTGAATTGATCCCTTATCCTTTAGTGCCTGATAATGTCAACCATTTTCAAGTTTTCAATTATGATCAGTAGATATTGGATTTCATGACTAATTTTGGGGAAAATTATGTTCATATTATTGATGAAATGGATGAAAATACATCTAATTTAAGACAAGTTTGATGGTAAAATCATTTAGCTAAATGACATCAAAATCCCCAAGGGAATTATCGCTTTAGAGAGATTGTTTGATCAAGACAAATTGGCTGAGGTTTCTAAAGTTCCCAAGGTAAGTGGGAAAGATTATAATTCTATTGATCTTGGTCTCTAAGATCAACCCCAACTAGTAAATGTTGGAAAATCATATACAAACATTGAGAACAAGAAGGCCAAATAACTTCTCACCTAATACAGGGATGTCATTGCATGGTCCTATGATGACTTAAAGATATTTGATCCAAGAGTCATTACCCATATTATACCCATTAAGGAAAGTTAAAAACCATTCAGGTAGAAATAAATGGTTGTAAACCTTATCCTATAACCCATGATCTTCAAGGAGTAAAAAGATTATTATATGCTAGGATAATCTTTCCCATCAGACATTCTACATGGGTGACTAACGTAGTTCTAATCAAGAAGAAGAATGGTGAGATTAGAATTTGTATTGGCTTCATAAACTTAAACAAAACATCAAAAAAGGAAAACTATTATCTTCCTTCTATAGACCAAGTAATCCCAATTATTTCAAGTTTAACTATGATGTCTTTTCTTGATGGCTTTTCAGGGTACAACTAGGTGTTGGTTGATAGATAAGATAGGGTGAAAACATATTGGTTGGGGAAATTTTGATTACAAGAGGATATCCTTTAGGGTAATCAATATAGGATATAATTTTCAAAGGGCCATGGACCATGCCTTCTAGGGCTTAATAGGTAAGTGTATTATTATATATATGGAAGATTTAATAGTTTTTCTAAAAATAGGGAATATCACTTCTTACACTTACAACAAGTCTTTGAGAGATGCAAAAGGTATGGAATCTCCTTAAACCCTAAGAAAAGTATATTTTGTGTTACACAAGTAAAATTGTTGGGTCATGTTATAACCAAATATGGGATCTCTACAGATCCTAAAAAAGTAAAGGCTATATCTAGAATAGAACCTCTAAATAGTAAGAAAGAACTAAGGCCATTATTTGGTAAGATAAATTTTGTAAGAAAGTTTATTTTTGGCTTTATAGAGATTATCAAACCATCAAATGACATGTTGAAGAAGGATGCCAAGGTCACATGGAATGAAGAATCTAGAAAGGCATTCAATGATATTAAAGAGGCTATTATCCAAGATCTAGTCCTCATAAGTCTTGAATTCTCAAGAGACTTCCACCTCTATTCCTTTGAATTTGACCACACTATGGCTATTGTATTGATTCATAAGATATATGGGTATGAACACCCAATATATTTTATGAGCACTAATTTTAAGAATGTCAAGTTGAATTATTCATTGATTGATAAGCAAGAATATGCATCAGCTAAGGGAGTTAAGAAATTTAGGCATTACATCCTTAGAAATAAGGTACATTCTATCCTACCTAACCCTACCACTAAACTTATGTTAAGTCAGAATGAATTGGGAGAATTTAGAGGTAAGGGGATGCCAATTTTACAAGAGTATGACTTTGGAATGAAAAAAGCAAAACTGGTGAGGTGCCAAGGATTATCTAGGGAGCAAAAAAGGGCCCTAAGGTTGAAGGTAGCCCATTACCTGATTAAGGATAGGGTCCTATATAGAATACATTTTGAGGGGATTTAATTGAGATGCATCTCACAAGAAGAAGCCACCCAAATCATGAACACCTTTCATGAAAATTTGGGTAGTTGAAATCCATCTCGGAGAAACACAACACATAAATTATTAGATATAGATATTATTAGCTAACTATTTTTAAGGATGATCATAAACATGCGAGGTAATATCAGTCATGTTAGATTTTTAGCACCAAGGAGCCAAAGGTAGCAATGCCTCTACAACCAGTCATGTTTGATAAGCCCTTTGCTCAATGGGGGTTAGACTTTTTTGGGTTAATCAAACCTAATTCATCTGAAGGTCACAAATATGTCTTAACTACCATAGACTATTATACAAAGTGGACTAAATTTGTAACCACTAAATAATGCAAGACTAAAGAAGTGATCAACTTCTTGGAAGAAAACATCTATACCAGGTTTGGAAATCTAGTCTCTCTAGTGTGTGACAATGGATATGCATTCATATCTATAGAGATGAATAAATGGGCTTATGATAATGGCATTACTCTCAAGTTTGCATCCAACCATTATCCCCAAGGGAATAGATTCTCTGAATCTACAAATAAAAACCTAATAAAGGCAATCAAAAAGTTTGTTATAGATAAGCCCAAGACTTGGCATAATCTTCTTAAATTTGCACTTTGGGATGATAGGATAAGAATCAAGAAAGACTTACGAGCCTCACCATTACTATTAGTGTATGGATAGAAACCCATTTTTTCTATCACTCTTAAGTTTCCCACATATAGATTCATGCAGGAATATATGGAAGAGGGTTAGGAGTTGAAAACTCTAGACTGTTGGAAATCATTCAGATGTAAGATGCAAGGGAGAAAAAATTTGCTAATTTTAGTAGACATCAAACCATAGTGAAGAGGTGGTTTGAAAAAATGTCAAATATTAAGGTGTTTAAACAAGGAGACCTAGTTCTCCTTTGGGACAAAACATCTGAGCCTAAGGGTAAACATTAAAAATTCACACCCTTGTGGATTGGCCCATACCAAATTATAGAAACATTGAGAAACAACACCTTCAAGATCAAAGATCTATAAGGAGCAAATTTCATATTGCCCACCAATGGGCAATACCTCAAGTATTACTTCTCTGCTTCCCCTCCTAAGGTTTTCATGGAGTAAACTGTAAGATCGTTATATTTAGTATATGTAAGCTAGCTAGTTTCCTTTTAGTTCTTTCCTTCATGTCCCTTGTTTTTACATAAGTATGTATGTATATATATGTTTTCTTTCCTTTCCTTTCTTTCTTTCCTACCTTCTATTGTGTTTTTATTTCTTGTTGCCTTGATCTTTGATTCTAATAAATCCTTTTGGATAATCTTGAGCTCAAAGTTATGAATTTTTCTTAAATATCCCCAAAATTCATAAATATAGGTGTGACCGCCATATGTATGATGACCATGGTCCTAAAATATAATCATAATGTTGTAATTTTAAAATTTTGGTAAAGAGTAGTAGAAGAAGTTAACTATTTCATGAGAACTTGACCATTGCCTTGACCTTAAACTAGTTTCAAGAAGACTTGCACTTGTAGGGTGAAAACTCAAATTATCATTATGTACCCAAACTAGCACTTAATCAACATCCTTGCCTGGGAGGAGGGTTTTAGTCATTGGTGATTTTATAGAGATCAAACACTTGATCAAATCCTAAAACCTAGCTATTTTTGTTCCCAACCTTTGTAAAAGCATAAAAGTCTAGATAAAATACAAAAAAGGAAGGGTACAATGCAAAATAAAAAGCTTTCAAGTACAGGTGATTTTAGTAATATCCACCAAGGCTACGAACACATGGTTGACAATGGAGAAAGGCCTTAAGTGGAACCAAAGGTATCTTTATTGGAGCTATGAACATCTAGCTGGTAGTAGATCAATTCCCAAGACTCCCCTAAGATAAAATCATGGTTCCTAAAAGATATCTAAACATGCTCCAATTTAGTGTTAGTGATTAAAGACATAAATCCTAGAAGTTATTTCTTGAACCCCATGGAAAACATTAAGTGGAATCAAAACACACACACAATATGGCTATGTCATGGTGTTTGACCCTAAGTCTACAAGTGCAAGGTTTGTTTCAACCATAATCTGATATGGATGATGAGCTTGATCAAGTGGAATGGACGACCTAATTATTTGTATAAATTAGTCTCTAGATTATAACATATTGCTATGTTTTCCCCCTGAGTCTCTATTTGTTGGGACTAACATACCCCCATTTTTTTGAAAATTGGGACCCTTGAAAAACCCTAGAGATTAGACATGAAAATTTAGTATGTTAAGGTCATTTTAAGAATTTGAAGATCATCCACTTTATCAAAAGTAAGCTTACTTGGTTATCTTTTGCTTTAATTTTGAATAATAATGATAATAAATAGTCTTTATTAATTTAAGTTACAAGTTCCTTTAGGTTTGTTCCTAATAAATTCTTATTCCAAAACCCTTGAGAAACCCTCAAATTTGAATACTAGTAGGAACCAACTAGTATTCAAATTTGAGGGTTTCTCAAGGGTTTTGGAATTCATTTTAAAAATACATTTTGGACTTCAGTTTAAAGTTAATATTTTAAGCTTAGTCATTTTTTCAAACATGACTAAAACTTAGCCTAAAATGCTTGGTCCCCTGTATGGTTTTCCCCTTTTTAAAGTTCTTTATATTCCTAACTAATTATCCATTTTATAGGGTCCTTTTAATATTTCTTATCTTAGCCTAAGGTTTTAACCCTAAGGCCCCATTGTATTTATCAATACTAACGAGACCTTAGTCTTAACATCTTAGCTTAAGTTCTGGTTCCCTGAGTCTACTTTTATGTTAGCTATGTCCCTTGATTTATACCTTAGCCTAAGATTTTAATCCTAAGGCCCCGACACATTTATGAATACAATTGGTACCTTAGTCTAAAACACCTTAGCCTAAGTATTTTATATCATCATGATAGTTATCACTTCATCACAAGGACCTGATTGGATAGAGTGAAGCATAATTAAAAGGTCAAAAGATTATAAAAGGCTTGAATGATTGACATGCATCACCCTTATATTCAAGGATTAAAATAAAAATGGAATACCTAATAAAAGCAAAAAATAATGAGCAAGCTCTTGAATCATAATCTTACAGTTGTCACTTTGTCATAGATTTTAATCCAATAGAGAAAACTAAGTCCAAGATCCTGACAAGCCACATGAAGGTGCCAAGTGGTGTTCTCACATTAGGTCACAAGAATTTGATGAGATTAAAATTGACATTCATGTGACTATTATTTGACATATGTGAGGACATATTTGACGTCTGTGTGACCAACAACTTCAAGCCCATCAAATTAAAAGCTTCACTAGCTTAAAATTGGTGTTTATGTGATAGTCATTTGATGTCCATGAGAACGTATTTGACATCCACAAGACCATCAAATTTAAGATAATGAATTATTATATTCAAGATCAAAACACACTCTAGAATCTTGCTAAAATTCTCTAAAATTGCTTTACAAGCTAAGGGAAGTGCTCAAAAAATGCTCAAACACTAGAAATCTTCAATTTACAAAAATAGAAATGGTCTTATGGTTTAATTATATACAAAGTAAACCTAGTCAAAGTCTATACTTTAAGGTCCCCATGACATTTTATTCAAACATCATGAACCATAAACTATAAACTTATACTAAGTCTTATTTTAAAAAGAGAGGCCTTTGTTATATAGGACTTAGACCAAGTGATTTATATCTAAAGGTTTTAATGCATTTTGTTAATACAATAAAATCCTATTTTTTATTGGACCATTATGTCATGTTGATCCTTTTGAGCATATTTTATAAACCTTAGCATAAATATTTTAGACCAATGCATACATTATGTTTATTTTAAACACAACATAAGCATTGGCTTGAAACATTCAACCATGGTCCCCTTTTATATAATTTAAAAAACTTAGTCATAAATCCCTTAGCTTAAGGTTTGATTCTTTCTTAATAAACATGTAATAAACTTTAACCTAAGGAATTTAAGCCTAATTCCCATTTTAATAATGTACTAACTTAAATTTTGGGCATCTCTACAGATTAATGATTCATGATTTGTCATCAGAGGATGATCCAATGACATGAGGCTCTCGTATGATTTTCAATAGGCCCCAAGAGCCATTGAGTTTGATGCATGGTGAAAGTGCATTCAAGGCAAACCTGATAGGATGACTTGATAGTTTATGCTTTGTCTCTAGAGGATGATCCAATGGCATGAAGGCACTCATGACTTTTTAAAGGCATGTGAGCTCTTAGCATGGCTAATGCTCATTCAATAAAAGATTGACATATGATATGAAACATAGGGAAGATGTACAAAGATTCCAAGTGTCACAACCAAGGGATTTGGAATAAAAAGAGCCAATCATAGGTGAGGGCCTAGGTTATAATAAAGGGCTTGTGTTAATCCAAGATTTTGATATAATGGTGAAAAATAAAAGAAAGTATTTTAAATACCAACAGCTAGTGCTCAAAGGCATTTATGAAAAATTCCATGAAAGGTCTAGACCAATGCCATATAGATGCCACACAAGCATAAAAGGATAAAAAATATCTTGTGGGTTTGAAATTGTGAAGGTATAAAGGTAAAGGTCTACATCAAATGCAAGGCACATATAAGACAGAGTCTAGATATATTTACCATTAAAGCTCCAAAACCCTAAATCCTATATAAAAGCAACCCAAGCAGACTTAATTAGTTGTAATTTAATTCAAAGAGAATGTGATTATGTTTTCGAGCATAAAAGAGCTTTTCATAGAGATCATTTGAAATCCAATGTGAACAATTTGTAGAAGAGGAAACCATGGTAGCTCACAGACAATAGCTAAAAGAGGAGACTGAGCTCTATTTATTAATAAATAATGAGGGGTGGATCTTTAAGGACACTGAATTAGACCTTGCATCCCTAAATGTCCTAGATATCAGGAACTGGTCTAAACTCTTCTTCATGGTGTAAGAATTAAACTCTTTAGGGACTTTGGGGTAAAGATCCTAATAGTCTAATTTAGGGAAGGAATTAGAGTGATAATGAACATATTAAATTTATCATTTGGAGCCCCTTCAACCACCTATGTGAAAAAAATATGTGTCCCCTATGTACATTTCATGGTGGAACAAAATATCACCCCTCTAATTGGAGATTTGATCAGTGTCTTCCTTGCTAAGCAATTCACTACCATCAAAAAGAAGACATCTAATTAGTTTTATTTGATGTCATACCTACCAGATTCCATTCTTAAGTCAAATAAACTTCCTTGGTATTATAAATTCATCTCCTAAGGGAAAAACCACCATTTTCCACCATTAATCTAAACTACATATCTTTAAGTACAGGAACCATATGCAATTTATTTGTGATTGTGTCTACCCAACCATAATAGAGGCCATCATAGGTGTTCCCATGCCTAGGGTCCACCCACTTATCAAGATGTATGTTGAAATGATGGGTGATATTTGGTACTACCCAAGATGCATATTCATTAGGATTGAGGGGATTATGTCCCAGCCTTACAAATTGCAAGTATATGTTTTAAGTAAGCTTATTGAGAAAGAAATTACCTCCTAACTCATCAATGGAATTGATGGGATTTAAATATAAAAGAGGAAGGGTATTATCCACCCCTTCCCTCTAATCATAAGAACTATATGTTAGGATTGGAAATAGGTTGATACCATGGCCAAGCATAGGGATTAATTTGGGTTTTAGCTTGATGAACTCAACATGTAGGATCCTAAGAACATAGTGACCAGTTATTTGAAGGAGAAAAAACTCCCCAAGCCTGAGTATGTACATCATCTCAGTGTTCATGACACCATTTATATTAAGTCTAAGAATTATGAAGAGGTGTTAGCAAAGATCCAAGGGCACAACATCAAACTTTAACACAAATTTACTGAGGATAATAAGCCATATGAAATGGCATGGAAAATGCATCCTTTAAAATATCACTTTCTACCTAGATGATCTGGGATAGCCCATGAATAAACCCAAGTAGAAAAACCATAACTATAACCTCAAGGGAAGATTGTGCAAGGCTAGGATGAACAAGGTTGTGGTAAGGAGAAAGTGGGAAAAGTGAAACTAGAAGAGAGACCTAGAGAGGGGCCCTCATCTTCAACACTTCCATAAGGGCCACCTTACCTAATTAAGTACATAGATATTATAGAACTAGAAGAGACAATTGAGGGTACCCTCAAGGAAATTATACATGTGTATGATACAAATAGGGGAAGAAGAATAGTTTGAAGAGGCCCAAATCCAAGTAGGGGAGTCTAAAGAAGATAGAGGAAAGGAACTTGCTCTTGGTATGGTTACATTGGCTCCTCTAGAGAAGATAAAGGTAGAAATGGAACTAGTCCCTATTAGGCCCAAAGGACCAAGGTTTACTTTCACTCACTCTAATGAATTCAATCTCTTCAATGATGAATTCTTAATTAATGGATTAGCCATCCTTGACTAGTTCTTTTATGAAAAATTACAAAATATCCCTACTATTTCCCATTTATGGGCCATGATAAATGTGGAAGTACATGATGACATGAAGCCATGGATTAGGGATATGGTAAAATAACAAGAAGAGAGAAGGATTATGGTCTCTATATGATCTAAAAGTAAGATAATGGATGCCTTAGGAGCATCAAGTAGCACAAGTGTAGAGGTCCCTAAACCTCTAAAATTATAAAGTCATCCACCATCATGAAATTTAATCCAGAGACAACTAGATTGGAGAGGTTTACCACCAAGATAGCCATGGTGGGAGTAGAGGAATTCACCTTCCAAAAGGTGGAGCCCTTTGTAATATTCACCCATATTGGGGAATAACAACTAGGTGAAGCTACCATTCATGAAGAAGATATTGAAAGATAAATTGAAGCCTATTTATCACAAGCAAAATTAGGGGTTAGAGGAATGAAACAAAAGATATATAATTTAGAAAGATAAAAATAAAACTTGGAGACATAGGCAATTCTGTGAGTACCTAAGGTAATGACTAAAATGCTTGATGAGTCATTTTATGACATGTTTTAGGCACTCAAAATAATGACACTGAGGTAGAGTGTATTAGCATAATAGAGTATATTAGCTAAAGGCCTGGTCACCGAATAGAAATACTCAAAGGATAAAAAATCCAAATTTCTCAGCATCTAAGCAAGGAAATAGATGCCAAGCTTTAAAACCATTAGTGTAGGATACTTGAGCACAATTTTGGGAGTTATGGTTGACAAGGTTCAAAGTTGAGTGCATGGTACAATAATGTGGAAAGACTCCTAGAAGATGATAAGGAGATAATTTCAAGGATTGAATAGCTTTTTGTAACTATGCTTACAGACCCTACACAACCCACTACCCTTGAAATCATGAGTGATGAAGAATTCAAACATAGGGCTACTTTGATAACTTAAGAAATCAAAGGAAAGAGCCAAGGGGCTGATAAAAATAGGATCCTAGACATGATATTCAATGTTGTAAAAAGGATAAATGAAGCTAGGAACATTAAATAATTCATGGCTAGAAATGATAGAGAACTTAAGGACTTCGCAAATCAAGAGGAAGAGCATATCTTGAATCTTGCTATAGATCTAGAGCTAGTTGATGAGAAACATACTAAGGCCATGATCATCTTACAACAACAACAAGAAGATGGTCCACCAATAATTTAGACAATATTCTATTTTGTAGAATTTTATATCTTTTGAAATATAATATTCCATTGTAAAAGCATATGCTAGTTTGCTAGCATATCACCCCTAGGTCAGTCTTATTGTAGAAAGCAAGTGTATTCTAGAACCATATGAGGAAGGAAAATTATTATTGTATTTTATACACTTGTATATTATAACTAACTAGTATACTGCCTAATCTTTCTATAAAGGCATGTATTACCATTTGTAAAAGGGAGAGAATTTTGAGCAAATTTACACTTGAAGTAATTAATATAATCGAGGAATTCTACAAAGATTGTCCACATTTGATATGTCAATTGTTAATATGGATTTTCTCTCAATTTCTAGTTTATGTCTTGAATTTGAATGGTATCTTTGAATTCTGAATTGCATTTTCTAATCACAAGGTTTCGAATTTGTGCATATGCTAGATTTGTTAGAGGAGCTTAGGTTTTGATTCATTTTATTTTTCTATATATTTATATGTGCAAAGTCTATTTGATTATATTAGTAAATCCTTAAAGTAGACTTGGTTCTTACTTGTGATTATTTTACATTATCCTTTGAATTTTGCCTGGTATATAGTGAAATTTGAGCCTAGGTTATGTCACACTATATATTAGCTAAATGTTTACTCAGTTGAAATTGATGCTTTATCATAATGTTTGAGACTAAAATTGGTAATCACTCATTTATTTTTTGCCTTAGCCTTTTCTTTTCTCCTTTTTACACCAGATCACTTTAGTTTTAGCTTCATTATAAATATCCACTTAGATTAGTCTGTAGCTTAAATCTGGATCACAATTCACTAAGTATTAACATAGATTCTCTGTAATTCATAAATAATGGGCCATGATGGCTCCCAAGCATCACTTATTAAAAAAATTTAGGACACCAATACATATCTCTATCGCTATTTCACCATAGATGACATCAAGTTGCCACAACCTAGTACTCATGCTCCAAATTCATCAAATTCTAAAATGAGAAGTGTTTTTTAAACACTAAGGAACCCTGTGGTGCATTAAGAGGCATCAACAGTAACATTTGAGAACTATAGAGTTTGATCACTATCACATGACAAAGGAGGATAACCTAGAATGGTAACCTTTGAATGTTGTAGAGCTTGGTTTCTAACATAGGCCAAAGGAGGAGAACCTATTATGATAACCTTTAAGCATTGTGGATCTTGGTTGCTAATATAGGCTAAAGGAGGAGGTTGAGGTTGGTGTCTAAAAATTAACATGGATTAGTTTTGTGATTAAAAAATATCCCCAAAGAGGGTGATATAAGTCCATGAAAAATTCCCCCATAAAGAGCAATATTGGTCTAGAAAAGATGCCCCCAAAAATAGTGGTATTGTTCTGATGAAATGGAATTTGGTACATGGGTTTAAAAGAGAACCCTGATAAAAAATGGAATGGTACCATATGTTGTTCAAAATGAACTTGAATTTAATTGAATTGGCTTATAACAAGTATGTGGGCTCAAAAAAGGAACCCTCATTTAGCATGATTTGCCTCACAAAGGTATGCGGGTTCAAAAATGAACCCTAACATAAATAATTTATCCCAAACTAGATTTGGGCCCAAATGGACCTAATTTGAATGGTTTTTAATTAGATAGATCAATGGTACTACAAAAATAGCATAACAATATCATTAGTCAACATAACACTAACATGAGGTAAATATTACCTAAAAATTAGGGAGAGTAATGGCTCATCTTGGAAGTATGCAATGGATTACATTTTTTAACATGATTTTGTGGTTTTGACTTGGTTCAAATGAAAAAGTGATTTTTTACTTGAGTATAAACAAGATGACATTTAAACACAAAATAATAATAAAATAGTCTAAATACAAAAGTAAATGATTTAAGCCCAAGTGAAGGCAAGACTCAAGATGTTTACAAAATGTATTTAGACTCAATAGGAAAAATAAACAAGAAGGATACAAATAAGCTTTCCTATGATATAACTAACAAGGTATATTTTTACTCTTAGATTTTATTGATATACTCCTTGAGAGGAAATAAGTTTTAAATCTAATAAATTTATATGTACTTGAAAAGTAGGGTTTTTAGGCCCCCTCTTCTCCCAAGAGATTATATGATGATGTGGAACTTTATGCCACTTTAACTAAACTAATATTAATCTATAAAAATGGGGTTTATCTAAAAACTATAAGTATCACATGATCTAAATGGTCTCATATGTGTGATTAAAACTAGGTTATAACACATCATTTAGATCCAAGTTAACCAACTTATTATAAAAAGGTATGGCCCTTTTTACAACCACTACATCCATCAATTGTTTAGTGTAGTGAGATGTCTAAGTTAAGACATCATTTTGAGGTAGGTTTTATTAATGGAGCTTGTTTAACTGCTCAAACAACTATCCCAATAAGTTGACCTCAATTTGCATACCCTACCATGGAGTGGGGTTGAGACAATGCTAGGAGATGAATCCCTAGGTTAACACCTCCTTAGAGAACTTATGGGGAGGATATGAACTCCTACCCACAAGCCAAGATGCAAAAAATAAAAATATAAAAGGACTTTAATGTAAGTTTGGGATCACCCAAGTCACTCGAATCTTGGGGAGCATCTTTTTGACATTAATTTTATGCTTGGACCAAGTGACAAAAGTAAAAAGTGAAGTGATTTTGATCACTCAAGTTTCCTAAAGGGGATAGGGGGAGAGCATACATGTTAAGCTTGGTTTTCATAAATAATAAGTCAAAGAGCTTTGAAACTAATTTAACCAACAAACAAAAGACAAAAATTAAAGACTCTTAAGAGTCCTAAGCTATGATGATTGTTCATTTTAAGCCTAAATTAAAATGTGATTGAAGTTTTCCTTGAATTTTTGTAAAATTAACCACTCTTTAACTAGTGAAACCTGCAATCAACAAGTTAGGAGTTTCAACCTAGTCTTTGGCAAGTGAAACCTATGACAACCAAGTTAAATTAACAAACAAATTAACATGATTATTTATTGTATTTTATGAAAAAATCATGTAATATGAAAGAAACATAACTACATAATATAAACATTTAGGAAAAAATATGTGGTTTTAAAAAAAATCATCACAAATAGAGTCTAGATGACCTAAAACAAGCCTCTAGAAGTTGGTCACTTTGTGGCCTAGTGATCTCATCGATATGCAGGGTGACTTCACCATTTATCAGGGTGACTTCACCATTTGATAGAGCAATTTCACCATTTGAATTTCTACCTCATCATTTTTGTTGTAACTTCACCGTTTAGCGAAGAAGGTTAAAATGGTGTGAATTTTTTGTTTTGATCACAATATCATTATTTATCAGAGTGACTCTACTATTATCATCATAAAACTATCATTTTTATGAAAACATGTTAGCACCTAATAATTTATTTATAAAAAATATATGCAACATGAATAACAAATAATCACATTATATGAAAAATTAGGAGAAATCATATGGTTTTTTAAAAAATCATCAAAAATGGTGTCTGGATGACCCCAAATAAGCCTCCAAAAGTTGGTCACTTTTTGGCCTAGAGATCTTACCATTTTCACTTCAATCTTGTTGATGTGCAAGATGATCTCACCATTTTTAATAGAAGATAGAAAACATGAAAAATATAATAAAAAAGAGCATAACAACCTCAAAAGAGGATCTAATTTCTAAATTAGAAGGGATAAAATGATGTGTGAGATGTGCTTGTCCCATTGGGCATTCTAGAATGTAGAATAGGATTATGAAATGAGTTAGCACATGAGTTAGTCAAGAAATATAAAAATAAGAATAAATAACTAATGTTAAGCCTACTCCCTCAAGGGGTGGTGATAATGAATTCTAAAATCTAATTATAAAATTAAGACAATCAATACCTTCTACATAGTGTCCTCCTTCAAAAATGGTCAATAAGCACGTTTTCCCTAGATTTTTTGTTCCAAGTCTTTGTCAATGAGGTGTAGCATGAGCCTACATCATCTATTAATTCACAAATGGATTTAGTTCTTCAATTTGGTCTAATTGGGTGAATGAGTAAAGCTTTATCTAGCAATATTCTCTGATAATAACATTACTCAATTGAAGCTTGTTTGAATGTATTTATGCATAATAAGTTTACACAATTCAAGCTTAAAAGATTGAGTGAGGACCCTTGTATTTATATATTTTAGAAGTGATTAAATCAATTTGTGACCATCCATTTTGAGATCAAGATGTGGGGCCACAAATTCATTCAATATTAGAGGCTCAAGGCATTAAATGTCATAATTAATAAGCATGGCTTGTAAATCCAGATATTTGTGTGATATTTGTTATTTGTTAACTTTTAGGGTGATGTCATACATTATGTTACCATTTTATATTTTTTTGTGATGTCATGATGATGTCATTAGTTTAAATTTTATGAAATTATAAAAATATAAATTCACTAATTAGCCATGGGAATTTTGACTATGCTTTTAAATGGGTTTAACCAATTAAGCACCTATGATCAAGTTATTTGCCATTTCTAAAATTTGACAAAGTTATCTTATACAAGTTATCAAAAAATGTTAGTTGATAAGTCATAACTTGACTAGAGAAGAGTTATATTAAGGTTATTATTGCATAAAAAATAATCCCATATTTAGTAACATATTGATGCGAATTAGGAATTACACATGATGTGTGCAAATGAATCAAAGTTTTTCAATGCTTTCCAAGCTTAATTTGCATTATTTTTAAGAAGTCATTCTGACAACAATTTAAACATGAAATTGGTAAACATGGGGTGTTTATAGTTAAAAATTTATAACAACTCATTCATAAGAACATAAATAAAAAATTCATGTTAATATGTCCCTTTCATTGACACATACCTACAATGAAGATATCTCTTAAAGAGGATAGCATAGGAGTGGAGAAGTGAGAGTTGACTTGGGTGTAACTGACCCTCAAGAAGATATGTAAATGTGAAATTTGGTCAACCATATCCATTTTTTTAGTTATAAATAGAATAATATGTCTCATTTCTACCTCCATTAGGCATTAATCAGCCTACCCCTCTTCCTAACATGCTAATTTAGTCTTAAAACTACTTTTGTCTCCCATAATGGCCATGAAAAAGGCCTATTCACCCCAAAATGGTAGTTACAAGTATCCTAATGTCTTGTATTCATCATTTTATGTAACTTTACATAAATCTATTGAACTCTAATCATCCTCTTCAAGGCATTTCTCAACCATTTAAAACATCATTTCTTTTGCACTTGTTGAAAAATTTACAAGGCATTCCATAGTCACTATCCTAACCCTTTAAAGATAAATTACAGAACTTGATGAAATAATACAAGTTTTTTAGGCCTATTATCTACCTTGATAGTGTCATGAAAACCTCTTTAAAATCCCATTTTAGAGTGATAATGATTTGTATGGTCCATTGAAACTCATATAGACTAATTTAAACATGTTTGTCCAATAATTTACAAGCCTATACCTTTGTTTCATTATTATATTGAGCTTGACCATCAATTTGACATATTTATTTAGGTTTTTTATAATTATAATAGGTTGTATATATGTGGTTAAATCTTTTATCTTCCTTATAATGTGACCAAAATCTCAAATATCAGTTCTCGAGTTTAACAAAGGCTTAAGAGTAGTTAACCCATTAAGGATTGTTCCATAAAGAACAAATCCTTGATCTCCTACTTAATTCTATAAAATTAGATTATGGGGACCTATTCACCAATCCCAAAGACTATTTGGATCCATGTACTTTCTCATGTTACTTTTTACATAATAAAATTGACTTTCTTGGGCGTGGTAGGCATGTAAGTCACTACTCGAGATGAGTGTCAATGTAAATAAAGTCATCAAAATGCTTATTTATAACTAGAATGGCTTATTTGAGGTCAAGTAAATGACCTAACATATATTAAAATGGTATTCAAAATTATTTGACCCCTAAAATAGTCTTCAAACATCATTTGTTCATACCTAAGATTTGTAGGCAATCTAACAATTTTGACCCTAATGACCCTTATTTGGTGTTTTATGTCGATCTCAAGGTATCTAGTCAATGTAAAAGCCTTATTCAATGTCCTCTATACCTTACATAACCATTCAAGCCTTAATAATAAATCTAGACATGCATCCTTATCTCATATACTTTCTCATAGAATTGTCCTAGGTAAGTTAGGCATGCACACTTACATTGTTTCATTATAATTCTGACCTCATTTTTACATTAAGGAAATCTAAGAGATTATTAAAATATTTATTGCAACATTAATAATTAAAATAAACATCTTATTTTTGGGAAACATCACTTAAACTTAAATAATTTTTCTTATAACTTTGACACACACCTATTTATGTGTTATTAATTGTATCCATAAAGAGGCTAAGAGTGTTCATGAGTTAATTTGTATGCATGGTTCTCAATGAAAAAGTGTGCCTTAGTGAGCATGCATGGACCTTGCAATGTTTGCTTGGTTAGGAAAGGTGATGGATGTTGGTTATGTATTGGAAATGTTTTAGGATTCATATTAGGGTTAAATAGTGTTTGGTGTACTTGTGAAAGTGAAAGGAATCCATTGGAATAGTCTTTTGAAGGTCTAGTTTATCCTAGTCATCTTGGCAGAACTTCCTGAGTAAGTAGATTGATGACATAAACACTCACACATGTGAAGGTGTCAAAATAAAGTGGTCATATGGAGTTTTTTTAAAAAAATCCTATATTATGTATTTCAAATTTCATGTCTTGACATGATGTCCATCAAAATTTGTGGTAGTGCAAAGTTGGTCTCTCAGGCAGATTTCACTAGTTTCCATAGTCAAATTTGCATTAAAAAGTGATTGTTGGAATTTATATATATATTTATAAAGGAAAATCAGTATTAAATGATTTTTTAATAATTTTTTATGATATATGAATTTTATGGTGGTATGAAAATCAAATTGTTAGATAACTTCAAGGGAAATCTAGGAAAATTTATTTTGAGGTTTGATTAGTACACTTGCATATATTATGGTCCAAAGTTGAATGAGGGTTTGAATTTATTTTTCAAGTGGAACAAAAAGGATAGTTGGGATTTTATTGATGGTGTTTGGATGTTTCAAGGTGAATTATCTATTTTATAGTTTTGTATACTCCCTAAGGATCATCTGTATGTATTTTAGAGCTTTGACCAATCCATATTCAATATGAACAATTGCTTACAAGTTGAATGTTGGTTTGTTCATGGTGTTTTCATGTACAAGGCAAATGATTGATAGGTTATAAATATGTAGAGATGTGTAGTAATTAATTTAATAAATTTAGGGTTTCTTAGGGGTCATATGGTGAGGACCTATGTGCTTTGAAGTGGTCTTGTGTTCTTAGTTTTGCTCGATGAAGTGCTAAAAGGATGAATTGGTCTCCATGGACCTATAAGGGCTTCTTAGTGCTTAATTAAAAGGTGATGTTTCTTAATGGTGATCCATAAAATCCATGGATAATATATTTAGGTGAAATTTATCTTATTTTAAGTTTGAAATAATCCTTAAGGTTTAAGGTATGTCTTATGTCTGACCAATTAGATGGTGATCATGAAGGCTCTATAAAGAGAATAAACAAAGATGAAGGTTTATAGAGTTAAGAAGAAAATAAAAGTGAAGTGTGAATGTGATTTATGGATGGATTGAAGAGAAGATAAGGTTAAGTAATATGTTTATTACCTAGAGGTCATATTTTTATGTTATTATAGTGTTCTTATAGGGTTGAATATTGAAGATGAGTGAAGAAGTATAGAGTGATCCAAAGGTTGTTTTTGATGCATTGATTGTGTGTGAAGGATTTAAGGGTTGAAGAGAGTTTTTATTCACTATTTATCCATTATATTGAAAGGTAATCAAAGCTATGGAGGTACTAATATCAAAAGATGTTGTGTGGGTGCTCAACATCTAGGACAAGTGGGTGCTTGTTCATGCTTAGGGGTTAGTGTTCCTTGTGAAGTGGGTGATTCACTAAAGTATTTTTTTTTTAAATATATTATAGGAATATAGTCCACTTGTTTGTATAATTTAGAGTTGTTTTCATTGCCCATGAGGGTTTCCAACATAATCCATGTGTTATGTATGTTGATCTTGCATAGTTTATTTTGTTCTTTGAAATAACTAGTTTATATGCTTCATGAATTATTTTATTGATTGGTTAAGAGTTTGAAGTTTTGGAATTGGAATTAAAATAATTTCATCAATGATTCATCCCCCTCTTAGTTATTTTACCTCTAATAATTGGTATCAGATCCATACCTTATTTATAAGTTTATCCACTTGAAGGTGATCAAAGGTACAATAGGTAGTCATCAAATGCAAGGTGGTTTCTATTAAGAAAGCATCATTGTTAAATGGATCCAAATATGATTTTTGGAGTGCAAGGATGAGGACATACATCATGTATCTAGTTTTTGACATTTGGAAATCTATTATGGATGGTTATTCTACACCTACCTACCCCTCCAACTAGTTCAGTTGATAAGAAGTTGAGTGAGAAAAGTTATAAAGCTATGAATACTATCATTTTTGGCCTATTATAGGCTGATTTCATCAAGGTAATCAATTACAAATCTTCCAAGGAAAATTGGGATAATTTGTAGATCATCTATGAAAGAGATTTAAAGGTTAATTTAGATAAATTATAGACCTACTAAAGGCAATTTGAGGGCCTCAAAATGAAGGAAGAAGATAATGTTTAATCCTATATTATAATAGTTTATGAGGTGGTAAACATATTCAAAGGTCTTTGAGAGGAGATTAAAGAAGCTACTATTGTACAAAAAGTAATAAGGTTTCTCACCATCAAGTTTGATTCAAAGATCTCTACTATAAAAGAGAGTCATGATATCACTAAGATAAAGATGGATTAATTGCATGAAATATTTACTACCTATGAGATGAGATTAAATGAGTATAAACCACAAAAGAAGGAATCAACCTTCAAGGTGATCAATGAAACAAAAGACAAGAAGAGAAAGTTAAGTCTTGAAGACTTTGATCTTAATTAAGACCAACTTGAAGTGATGATTTCAAGAAAATTGAATGTGGGATCAAGTAAATATGAAGGGAATATTCCTTTTAAATTTTTCTCATGTGGTAAAGTTAGTCATTTTATAGCTAAGTTCCTAGATAGAGGCAAGTCTGAACACAACAAAGCTCATAAATAATCTCATGAGGATGAGCACAAGAAATTTGAGGGACCTAGAAAGTATAAAAAGTTCTTCAATAGGAGAAATGGGAAGGAGTAATAAAAATGTAGTAAGAGCCTTTACCATGAATAATATAGTAAATCATCTACTGAAGAAGAAGGTAGCACATTAGATAATGATGATTCATCTTATGATGAGGACAAAGAGACAATGTTCATGGCTCTTGGGGATGATGAAGGTGAACGTTCTTTAGGTAGAGATATATTTGGTGGAGATATCTCAAAGGAAGAAGATGATAAATTCACTCTTGAAAACAAATATCTGAATACCTTGGAAGAGTTGAAGCTTCTACAAGGAAAGTATAAAAAACAAGCATCCTTAATCAAGACCTATGTAGAGCAAATTGGGTTCTTTGAAGAAAGGTTAAGCAATGAAGTCAAGGAACATGATGATATCGCTCAACATATTGAACTCAAGTTTGTACCCTTGATAAAGAGGTAAATATTAAGGACGAATAATGTGTCACATATAAATAAAATATGGAGTCTTTGTAGGTGAAATTAGATCAGGCTATGAGTAAACTTGAAACATATCAAAAATTTGAGAAAAGTACAATAGATATTAATTATTTATTGAGTAGTCAAAAGGTATCAAATGACAAATTAGAACTAGGATTCCATGAAGATGTTCAAAAGGATAAGAAGAGTGAGAAGGTAGTGATGATAGATTAGGAGACTAATCATGCTAAAGAGAGTACTAGTAAAGACAATAAGAATGACAATATGAATAATAAGAACAACTTTAAAAGCTATAGGAGTTCAAATTAAATCAATAAATTGATGCATTAAGGTATGATAATTCCTTTAATGATTTATATTATTATTTTCATCAGTTTGGTCACAAGATCATTAATTTTAAGAGAAAAGCTCATAGTAAGAGATTTTCATGGAAATATGAGCAAGATATTGACAAGCATGAAGAATATCATCACTCAAGATAGTCAACCAATCCACAAGGAAACTATGACATATTGTGTTATAGGTGTCAAGGGATTGGTCATATTTCAAGGTCTTACAATGCCTTCATCAGGAAATCATATGATCAAGTGTATGAATGGGATAATGAAACTTTAAAGAATCATCATGTGGCCTATACACAAGGTATGCATAATCAGAGAAACTTCATCTATTTCAAGTGTTGAGAGATATGTCACATGTTGGTTCCTAGTTGTACACCTCTCTAATCTAGCCTTGCACACTTGAAAAAAATGGCAAACAATGATGAGAAACCCACTATAATGTCATTATAGTTAAAGAAGGGTTTGGTATTAAGAAATGGACTAGACTAGAGAAAATAATTAAGAGGCACCTAAAAAGGGTATGGTTAGCTCCCTATTGCTTATAGATCTACCTAAACCAAGGTGAGAGGACCTATAAGGTATCTTACTCACATGGATCAATTTTAAAATTCAACCTCCATGGAGATTATCAGCACAAAGAGACAAATCTGACTAGAACATAACCAAAATTACTCATTCCACTCGAGAAGGGTAGTGACATGGAATGAGAAAATATTTTAAGCCATATATAAGCTAGTAAAGATAGATATGAATGTTATTTCAACCTTAATTTAAAAGGGTCTTCAATAATATAATGATTGAATAAAATATTACAATGCTGGGATTTAAAGCACAAAATGCAGACACATGTTAAATATATAATGTTTATGCATATGTAAGCAAATAAAACTTAAGATATGTAATGGGTGTATTATATGTATGGTAGGATAAGTTAAGTCAAGTTGATAGTTATAAAAAAAGGGAGGGTGGTGTGATGGAGATCTTTAGTCAGTAAGGATTCTTTTAGACATTCATGACATCATCTATTGCAAAGATGTAGAAAACTTAAATGCAAGCTAATAGAAATACAAGGAGGGATTTTATTTTTCCTATTAAATCCATAAACCTAGGGTTCCCTAACAAGTTATTTAACAACACACTCCAAATATAATGCAAAAAGGGATTTATAATCCAAAACTAAACCCAAGATGATAACTAGTAATGAGCATAGAATAAGATATCCTATCAACAACATTTGTGAGACATATTAATACACTTCATCAATAGGAAATATAAAAGAACCACATGCATTTTCATTAACTTGAAAGATAAATCTTACATACACTAATGTTTTAAAATGTTGCCATGGGGACAAGCATGGTGGATTTGCTCCATGTTGGATAGGGGAGTCATATAGACATGCTCTCAAAGTTCGATAATGGTTGTATATCTACAACCACCTTAGAAAGAGAGATAAAAACACACATAATAGTGATCCAAAAATATGAAGAGTCCATCTTAAGGAAGACATAGACCAACACAATGACCAATAATTGGCCAGCTAACCTCTAGAATAGAAGACAAGCCTTTTATTATACATTTTTACCTTTATTGATCTTGGAACCATGGGTCATAATTTACAAAATTATAGAATAAGCATTCAATTTTTCCAATATACTTCCAACTAGAAAATATTCCATACAACACCTGAGATCCTCATCCACTTGCAAGAAAAGAATCATTGTTGAAACTACCTTTACAATGAATGATGAAGATTTAGAACATAGCATTTGATCTTTTGGATAAACATACATTTCACATGAGCGAGAAGGAGGGTATTCATTTGAGGAGCTAAATAGATTTTATCCTGATATGGAACTACCTAAAGATCCCCTTGATCAAGTGCTTAGATAGCTAGAAACTTCTTAGATAGTTACCCTTTCCTTATGCATGCCATGGAATAATCTATCCTTGTAATGATGGCTTGAGAATGATCTAGTTTTGATATGAAATAGAAAATGATCCACAATCATGATTGGAAATATTTGTTTTGGAATGGCTCATGGATATTTTTTTGTGTTTTTTAAGCCCTTTATAAATTCTATATTGGCTCACACCATTTGATCATCTTTGCCCAAGAAAATATGAGCCATAAATCTTGACCCAAAGGATCAAATGCCATTGGTTGCTCAATACTCTGCATAACATGATTGCAATGTGTGTCATCACTACATTCATTTTGGACTCAATTTGAAACCTTTACTTAATGTGCCCCATCAATCAAAATGTGTATATTAAACTATATACTATCAATTGATAGGAACATTCTTGAGCTTTATCATGCACAATAATCTTGACCTTTTTATTTTAAACTCACACCATCTAATCTTGATTGCCTAAGTAAACATGCTTCATCAGATTATGATCTGAGGGGTGGGGCATTATTGGATATTACTTGTTCTTGGCCTTGAAGATGTGCCACTTGGTATCCACATGGGCTTTTTGTGTTCCTTTAACTCTTTACCTTTGATCACATACCATCAGATCATCCTATTTTGCATAAATGCATGTTGTTGGATCTACCCCCATTTGAAAACAAGGTCTAAATTTAATGCTCATGTGACCAACCCAAAAAATTTGAATCCTGATGGCTAGTCCCTATAGCTTAAAGTTTACATCCACACACCCATTAAAAAACATCCACAAGACCATCATACTTGTAATTTAGAAATATTTCTTTAGAAACTTTGTTTTGTAGTAATTTTATCTGAGTCTTTGTCTTTAACATTCCTATTTTCTTTAGCACTTATATCTTTGACTTCTCTTTATCCTCAACACTTTTACTTTGGAATGTTCTTTGGCATAGTTATCCCACAACAATTCTTTCAGGAATTATTTAAAGATAATTATTTTGGATAAAATGTCCAAGACAATTTCCCCAAAGGAATTTTATTTCACACTTTTTCCACAAAAATTAAGACTCTAGTTTTTTGTCTTCAATAAAATAATTATTTTGGACATTTTATCTAAAATAATTTCCCTATGGAAATTGAGTTCTAAAATTCTCCTAAAGAAATAATCTCTTGTACTTTTACTAAATGAATTAGACCTCTACACTTTCAATGAAATAATTGAGACTTATCTCTTTATGTCTTCGTCGGGATAATTATTTCAAACATTTTATCTAAAAAATTTCCCCATATAAATTTAACTTGGTGCAATTATTTTAGAATTTTTTCTCAAGAAAATATCCAAAGAAAATAGGACTTTCGCTCCACAACAACTTTGCCAAAATTACCCTTCGGCCATAGGAAACATACCCTTAAAAAGTTTTGTCAAATGTACTTGCCATATAAAGTTGCTCTTCAGCCTTTTGAAATGGCCCTTAAATCTCTAAATCCTTTGAAAGTGCCCTTCAAGAGTTTTACAATTGTCCTTTTCCTTCCATACTTACCCTTCAGACTTATTGAAAGTTCCCTTTGAGAAATTTTTAAGGAAAAAATGACCACAGGAAATGATCCTTTAAAATTTTTGCAAAGGTAAAATGACCCTTTGGGATTTTTGAAAGTAGCTTTGGCTAAAGTAAATAACCTTATAATTCTTTCAATATTTTTGTGCAAGAAAAATGCACGAAGGGTAAGTGTTGGAAATATTGTCATTGATGTCAAAGGTCTAGCATTATTGGTGATATAGGCCCCATTACATTTAATGTTGTTTATCTTGGCTAATATGAGTTAATATTTATTTAATATTAACAAATGTATTTTTGATTGCTATGAGACAAAAGAAGGGCCCATGGAGAAGTCAAAGAGCCATGAGGTAAAGACAAAAAAAGGATGGGATGCATTTTCCCATGAAGAGACATCTTGGGAAATACCAAGAGTCACCAAGTGAAGACAAAAGAGTAAGGGCATAATTTCTCATGAAGAGACACTTTGAGGAATACAAAAAGTCACCAAAGATAAGGACAAAAGTGGGAAGGATGTTTTTGGTCATGAAGGGTAACCACATGACTTTTCAAAGGCTTGAATATGAAGGGTCATACAAGTTTGACACCATTTTCCATGAGGATTGAAGGGTCACAAAGGGGGAAGGCCAAAGGTCATTTGGAAAGCTATAAATAAAGGCTTGAGAAGCCATTTATAAATATGGAAGAGAGAGGTTGATTTGATATTGTAATTTCTAGCTTAGAAGAGCAATTGTGAGAGATGAATATGATTTGTATTTGTTATTTCTAGCTTAGAAGAGCAAAGGTGAGAGAGGAAGGAGATGTTGTATTGATCTATCATTTGTTGAGATAGAAACATTGAGAGATAGGTGTGTGGTATACACAAAGGGGTTGGTGCTCCTGTGGGTTGGTGCTCGGCAAAGGGATTGGTGCTCTTGTGGGTTGGTGCTCATGAATAGTTGCTGGGTTGGTGCTCGATAAAGGGGTTTGAAGCTCCTATGGGTTGGTGCTCACAAATTATGGCTGGGTTGGTACTCGAAAAAGGGGTATGGTTCTCATGTGGGTTTGTTCTCATGAATATACTTGAGATTGTTCTCCGTGATTTTTCCCACATTGGGTTTCCACGTTATATTTGGTGTCTCTCTCTATCTTGTGTGATGTTTATTGTTTGATTTTTATTTCATATCTTGAATGTTTGATTAAGTGGAATTTGATAAAGGGAAATCTTTATAAGATATATGATATACTGATTCACCCCCGCTCTTAGTATATCTCATGCTTAACAATTGGTATCAGAGCAGGTTCCTTTTTGAAAAAGTTTTACAGCTTGAAGGTAGATTAGGAAAGCACAAGATGGCCATACATAAAGGTGCCTTTGCAAACAAAAGAATAGTTGATCAAGAAGAAGAAGAGGATGAAGCTGAAGTGAATATGGAAGAACTCTTGTGTGCCTTAGAAGAGTTGAAAATTGTTGAAAAGAAAAATCAAAGATTAAAGCATCAAATTGAGAAAAAAGAAAAGGAGTCAAAGGAAATAATTGAAGATCTACAAGTGCACTTTGAAGAAGCCAAGAAAAATGAAGAAGATCTGATGGCATAGTTGGAAATATCAAGAAAAGAATGTGAAAGGTATGTTACTGAAATTGCCTCTTTAAAAGAAGAGATTGAGAAAGCAGTCAATAATAAAATAGTCAATGATTCAAAATTTGAGAATAGCACTAATATGTTAATTAAGATATTAGAAAGCCAAAAGGCAATATCAGATAAGACAATTATCAGTTTTGAAAAGAAGAGCTATGTTGAAGCTCTTACAAATAAAGAAACAAGAAGGGAAGGAGTGAATAATACAGAGGACAAAGAAGGCTGGAAGGAACAAAGCTATAAAAGGCAATCAGGTTAGAGATTCACAAACAAGTCCTATTTTTATGGTTACTATTTTTATTGTAATGGATATGGTCATAAGAAATTAGAATGTAGAAAAAGATCCAACAATCTCAAAAATAAGGAAAAAGAAGGTCATGTAGAGTCAAGCAGAAGCTATAACTCTTTTGATCCTCTATCAAGCTTTGATGAAGAGACCATAATTTGTTACAAGTGTAAAAACTTTAGACACATAGCTCAGTATTATAGAAGTGTGTTCAAGTCAGTCAAGAAGGACTAGAGTTTTAGGGCTACATTCATCAAGAAAAAGGTTTAGACATGGCAGAAGAAACAATCTGAAGCTTCTATGTTGGTCTAAATAGCTTTGCATGCAAGAAATGAAGAAAATCTATGGTTTATTGATAGCAGATGTTTGAGGCACATGACAAGAGACAAGAGCAATTTCATAACCTTGAAGAAGATCAATGGTGGCATAGTGAAATTTGGGGACAATACGACTGCCAGAATTGCTAAAAAAGGTACACTAAGTTTAGATAATGGTAGAACTAAAACTAAAAATGTTTTATATGTAAAAGGTCTTAAGCATAATCTTTTGAGTGTAAATGAAATGTGTGATCAGGGGCACCCACTAAATTTTTGTGCAGAAGGTTGTGAAATTAGAAGAAAAGATTAAGATATATTGATTGCAGATGCTCAGAGAATAGGTAATAACTTATATACACTATCAAACATCAAAGGTCAAAAATGTTGTTTGATTCAGATTGAAGAAAGTTGGCTATGGCACAAGAGAATGGGGCACATAAATTTTGAAAATCTTTTCAAAATTTTCAAAAATCAAGGAGTCATGAATCTTCCAATGATCACAAAGCCATCTAACACGCTTTGTGGACCTTGTCAGCATGGGAAGCAAGCTAGAAGGCGATTCAAAACAAAAGAGTACTCGACCACTCAGATGCTAGAGATTTTTCACACTAATCTATGTGGACTTATGAGGACTCAAAGTACTCAAGGTGATAAATATTTAATGTTGCTTATTGATGATTTTTCACGTATGACTTGGATAATGTTTTTAAAGAAAAAATCAAAAGCTTTTAGACAATTCAAAGCATTCAAAGCATTAGTTGAGTATGAAACTAATCTAAAGATTAAGTGTCTAAGATCAAATCGAGGAGGAGAATTCATGTTAGATCAATTTATTGAGTTTTGTGAAGATCATGGAATAAAGAGATAGTATTCAACAGCCATAACTCTACAACAAAATGGAGTAGTTGAATGGAAAAATATAACAGTTCAAGAGATGGTGAGGACAATGCTTAATGAATCCAAGATAGAAAATAAATATTAGAGAGAGGTAGTTGGTATGGTAGTGAATATTCAAAATAGAGATTTATTAAGAGTCAACAATGACAAGACTCCTTATGAGCTATGGAAAGACAAACCAGCAACAGTTGATTATTTCAGAGTTTTTGGTAGCAAATGATTCATAAAGAGAATCGATGAAAAACTTGGTAAGTTTGAATCCAGAGCAAATGAAGGTATATTTCTTGGTTATTCTTGAAAAATTAAAGCTTATAAATGTTATAACAAAAGAACCAAGAAAATTGTTGAAAGTGCAAGTGTCAGGATAGAAGAAGATAGAACACAAACGATTAGTGATCCAATAGACATTCCTAAAATCATTGAAGAGGAAGGCTTTGAAGAATCATATGAAGATGAGGAAAAGGAGAAAAAGGGAACCAAGACTTCATCCAAATATGTTTAGAAAAATCATAATGAAAGTGACATCATTGGGGATATAAAAGAAGGAATTTGCACCAGAAGAATGATGGTAAGTGAATCTAAACAAATTAATTTCTCTTTGTTATCTAAAATTTAGCCTAGAAAATTTTTAGAAGCCAGACATGATGAGCATTGGGTTAAGGCTATGGATGAAGAATTAGATCAGATAGAAAAGAATGATACTTGGGAATTAGTGCCTAGACCAAAAGATCACAATGTAATAGGAACAAAATGGGTTTATAGAAATAATTTGAATGAAAATGGAGAAGTAACCAAAAATAAAGCAAGATTAGTATTTAAAGGATATGCTCAGATTGAGGGAATAGATTTTGAAGAAAATTTTGCACCAGTAGCAAGGTTAGAGGCTATTATAATGTTTTTTACATATGTAGTATTTAAAAATTTCAAAGTATTTTAGATGGATGTCAAATCTGCCTTCCTAAATGGGAATCTTGATGAAGAGGTCTACATTGAGCAGCCTGAGGGGTTTATTCTCTCGAATATTAGTAATCATGTATGTAGATCGAAGAAAGCATTGTGTGGATTAAAACAAGCTCCAAGAGCTTGGTATGCAAGACTTGATAAGTACCTTCAAGATCAAAGATTCAAGAGAGGATTTGCTGATAGTAATCTTTACATCAAAATAGAAGGTGAGCATCAATTGATTGTTGTGGTTTATGTTGATGATATCATTTTTGGAGGAAATATTGAAAAGATGACAAAAGAATTTTCTAATAGAATGCAAAAATAATTTGAGATGTCTATGCTTGGATAATTATCATTTTTCTTAGATTTACAAATATTTCAATCAAATAAAGAAATTTTTATATCTCAAAGTAAATATGCCAAGGAAATGTTGAAGCAATTTGGTTTTGAGGATTGTGTACCAGTTGGCACACCTATGTGTACAAGAAATAAGGTGAGCAAGGATGAATATTTACCTATTATAGATCAATTTTTGTATAGATATATGATTGGTAGTCTTTTATATTTGACAGCATCAAGACTAGACATCATGCATGTAGTAGGTATGGTTGCAAGATATCAGTCATCTCCAAGAGATAGTCATGTTTAGTTGGTGAAAAGAATATTTAGATATATCAAAGGGACATTGGATTATGGACTATGGTATCCCACAAGTAAAGATTTCACTTTAGTTTCTTATAAAGATTCAGATTGGGTAGGGTGCGTAGATGACAGAAAGAGTACAAGTGGAGGAGCTTTCTTCCTTGGTGATAGCTTAGTATCATGGCTAAGCAAGAAGAAAAACTCAGTATCACTTTGTACAGCTAAAGTAGAATATATTGTAGCAGTATTGTGTTGTACTCAAGTGCTTTGGATGAAGCAAACTTTGGAAGATATTAAGGTAAAGTATGATGAACCTATTTCCATTTTTTGTGATAACACAAGTGCTATAAATATTTCAAAAAATCCAGTAATGCATTCAAGAATAAAACATATTCTCATTAGATATCACTTCTTGAGAGAGCAAGTTGCAGATCAATAGGTTAAGTTGGAATAAATTAGTACTATAGAGCAAATTGCAAATATTTTTACAAAGGCACTACCAAAAGACACATTTGAGTATCTGCAAGAGAAGTTGGGAGTAACTTCCTTTACTTCCTGCCATTGAGGTTCAGCATCAGTTGAGGGGGGGCTAAGTGTTAGCTCCAAGTAGGCCCTTTGCCATTGATGTCAAAGGGGGAGAATAAGAGGTAAAAGTATCAGTGCAAAAAATAGGTACAGGTTGCTACAATAAGGGGGAGTTATTGTATGTTTTTAGATGATAGGATGTGCAGGTGACAGGATGTGGTAGTTTCAGGATTGAAGTTGCCATCAATGACAAAGGGGGAGATTTTTGGAAATATTGTCATTGATGTCAAAGGTCTAGCATTATTTGTGATATAGGCCCCATTGCATTTAATGTTGTTTATCTTGGCTAATATGAGTTAATATTTATTTAATATTAACGAATATATATTTGGTTGCATATGAGACAAAAAATGGACCCATGGAGAAGTCAAAGAGCCACAGGGTAAAGACAAAAAAAGGATGGGACACATTTTCCCATGAAGAGTCATCTTGGGGAATACCAAGAGTCACCAAGTGAAGACAAAAGAGTAAGGGCACAATTTCTCATGAAGGGACACTTCAAGGAATATGAAAAGTCACCAAAGATAAGGACAAAAGTGGGAAGGATGTTTTTGGTCATGAAGGGTCATCACATGACTTTTCAAAGGCTTGAATATGAAGGGTCATACAAGTTTTGCACCATTTTCCATGAGGATTGAAGGGTCACAAAGGGGGAAGGCCAAAGGTCATTTGGAAAGCTATAAATAAAGGCTTGAGAAGCCATTTGTAAATATGGAAGAGAGAAGTTGATTTGATATTGTAATATCTAGCTTAGAAGAGCAATTGTGAGAGATGAATATGATTTGTATTTGTTATATCTAGCCTAGAAGAGCAAAGGTGAGAGAGAGGAAGGAGATGTTGTATTGATCTATCATTTATTGAGATAACAACATTGAGAGATAGGTGTGTGGTATACACAAAGGGGTTGGTGCTCCTATGGGTTGGTGCTTGGCAAAGGGGTTTGAAGCTCCTGTGGGTTGGTACTCAAAAAAGGGGTATGGTGCTCCTGTGGGTTTGTTCTCATGAATATACTTGAGATTGTTCTCAGTGGTTTTTCCCGCATTGGGTTTCCACGTTATATCTGGTGTCTCTCTCTATCTTGTGTGATGTTTATTGTTTGAGTTTTATTGCATATCTTGAATGTTTGATTAAGTGGAATTTGATAAAGGGAAAGTTTTATAAGATATATGATATAATGATTCACCCCCCACTCTTAGTATATCTCGTGCTTAACAGTAAGTGCCCTTCATTTTTTGCCATGGATAAAAAGTCCAAAAAAAATAAGACTTTGTATTTTTATTGAAATAAAGGATTTACTTCAAGCCTTTTATGTGGGTAAAATGCCTGAAGGGAAATTTCCCTTCAAAATTTTTGTTGTGGAAAAAAAATTTGAAACAAATGACCCTTCAGATATTTTGTGAAACACTTAACTCAAAATAAAGAAGACATTGGATTCCTTTGAAACTTTTGTAGTGAACAAAATGTCCATTGGAAATAAGTCTTTGGAAGTTTTTTCTAAGAAAAAAATCTTGAAGAACTATTTTTGTCAGACATTATGTTCATGTAAAAAGTCTAAAAAATTAGAAGGGAAAGACAAAAATCTATATTAGGACTTGGCCAATTTTTCCATGAATTTGACCTTCCAAAGGAACATGTGGAAACAAAAATTGGACTAATGACTTAGACATTGATACTTGATTTGGCTAAAGGATTGGGCATTTACATTGACAAGGGCCCAATTACTTTAGTGTAATTTTGGGCACTAACACTGGCTCTCTCCCAGGGATACATACCCCCTATAGATTTGCAAACAACCATAGAACACAAGTCGAGGTGCCAATCCATTGGGCTAAAGAGTCAAGACTTATCAATTTTTAGTAAACATCTATAAAGGTTCAATAAAACATGACATACTTACAAAAATAGATCAAGAAGATCTAAAAACAAACATATAACAAAAAAAATGAATGGAAGCTATACAAATAAGGCCCAAATTAGAGGGGCAACAAAACAACAAAAGGACAAAAAGATAAATCAATAAAACACGATACAATATGGTACATTATTCAGACTCAGTTGAGTAAATGCTTTAGATATTTGCCATTAATTGATAGCTATTAAATTCTACCATCCTTTAGTTTCTTGAACTTTTCTAATATCTTGGTGGTCAAGATGAAGTAAAATAATCTCTGCACATGCTTGAAGTTATTGTTACTAGGATATAATAGGATGCCACATTGAAGCAAATCCTCTTTACATGATCTCAAATCTAGATAAGACCAAGCCAAAATATTTTGGTACTCCTTTAGTAGTTGTAAATAAACATGCTTCTTAGCTAAAATCATATGAGTACCAATCAAGAGTGCATCATGATCAATACTGTTAATTGTGAACTCAAAGTACTACCTAAAGCAATTATGAAAGAACTCATCCTTAGGGGCATACAAGATAACCCCATCTTCATTTAATGATATTCTCCAAACAACACCTTCATTGTCAAACCAAATATCAAAAACAACTGGTTGTTCAATAATGTCCATACTCCCAACAGAGTCACCCAATTATACATACATGTCCAATCATTCTTTTAAAGCACACTTTAGATCTTTAATTGCATCATGATTGGGTAACTCATTTTCTTATGTTCTACTATTATCACAATCAAACTCATATGTCAGGACTCTCTTGACCATTCTCTAAAAATATTCTATAGTATTAGCAAACACAATTTCTGTGGAGGTAAAAAACTCACTTGAGAAGTCTTGATAATTGAACATGAATGTTTCATATTTAGGTGATGCATACTCAAGTTCATCTAAATCTTCATCACTTAGTTTAGTAGTATCACATGGGGTATGGGGGAAAAAGCACTTATCACACCAATATATTTTCAAGATCAAAATATATAATATTTACTTTGGCATTTAACAGATCAATCACTTCCATTCTAGCCTCTAGACTTGTCTCCTTCATCTTTGATGAAAATATAGCGATGAGACAAGGTATTGATGAGTCACCTTTTAAAGGATAATCTCAATCCTTCCAACTTTTCAAGCAATAGAAATAATTCTCAAAGATGAAATGAAGATATTCAAAATAGGCACTGACCTTCTTTGAAACTAGAAAATAAAGTCAGAGTCACCACTAGAATAAAACATTCTAGAATATAATAGTTAACAAACTGTTGTGATACATGCTAAAAATAAATTTTGTTGAACTTAATGAGATAGAAAGCAAAGACACTAAAATTTTCAAAATAATGTTCAAAATGGAAAAGACACCTTACAACATGTAATATTTTATGATTTTTGTAACAAATGTAGTAGAAGTCAATTATCAAGCCTCAAGAATTTATGGCATGTCCCTAGTGGAATGATGCAACATTTGATGGCCAAGAGAGTCCAACTGTAGCAAATAACAAGTAGAGAACCTTCAAATTTGTAATAGTTTATGGCTCTATCTCTCTGAAATATTCCTTGACAACATGGGTGATAAGAATTATCCCCAGCAATGGTGCTAATTTGGTGACATTAATAGACTAAAGGCAAATCAGATCAATAAAAATATAATCAAAGAACTTTCAAACTAACAACAGCTCTCTACAAGAGTCCCTAGCAACACAAGTGAAAATAATTATTCCTTAGAAATGGTGATAGTTTGTTTTTGGTTCTCAATTGTACACCTCTCTAATCTGGCCTTGTACACTTGAATAAAATGGCAAATGATGATAAAAAAAACTTGTTAGAATGTTGTTGTAGCTAGGGAAGGGTTTGGCATCAAGAAATAAACCAGACTAGAGAAAATGACTAAGAGGTACCTAAAAATGGTATGGTAGGCTCCCTACTATTTTTGGCTCTACCTAAACCAAGGTGAGAGGACATATGGGGTAGCTTGCTCACATGGGGTGATTCTATAATTCAACCTCCATAGGGATTATCATCGTAAAGACACACAAATCTGACTATAACACAACTAAACTTGCTCACTCCACCTAGGAAGGGTTATCACATAGAAAGATAAAATGTTCTAGACTAGACACAAGCTACTAAAGATAGATATGAATGTGATTACAACCTTCATTCAAAAGGGTCTTCAATAACATAGTGGCTAAATAAAGGATTGCAATGCTAGGTTTCAAATCACAAAATGTAGACACATGTTAAATATAAAATGTTTATGTATCTATAAGAAAATAACACTTAAGATATATAAAAAGTGTATTATATTCAGGTTAGGATAAGTAAATAGTTATAAAAAGGGGAGGGTGGTGTGATGGAGGTCTTCAGTCAGCAAGGATTCTTTTAAACATTCATGACATCATCTATTGCAAAGATTTAAAAAATGGAAATGCAAGATAATAGAACTACAAAGAGGTATTTGATTTTTCCTATTGAATCTATAAACCTAAGTTTCCTTAACAAGTTATTCATTGACATACTCCAAATACAATGGAAAAAGGGATTTATAATCCAAAACTAAACCCAACATGACAACTAGTAATGAGCATAGAATAGGATATCTTATCAACAACATTTTTGAGACATATTACTACACTTCATAAAATGAAATAGCAGAGAAATATATGCATTTTCATTAACTTGAAAGATAAATCTTACATACACCAATGTTTCAAAATGTTTCCATGGGGACAAGCATGGTGGATTTGCTCCATGTTGGATAGGGGAGTCATATAGACATGCTCTCAGAGCTTGCTAATGGTTGTATAGCTGCAACCACCTTAGCAAGAGAGAAAAACACACATAACAGTGATCCAAAAATATGAAGAGTCCATTTTAAGGAAGACATACACCAACATAATGACCAAAAAATGGCAAACTAACCTCTAGAGTAGAAGATAAGCCTTTTATTTATACATTTTTACCTTTCTTGATCTTGGAACCATGGGTTGTAATTTGGAAAATTACAAAATAAGTCTTCAATTCTACCAAGATACTTCTATATGGAAAATATTCCATGCCACACTTGAGATCTTCATCCACTTTCAAAAAAATAATCATTTTTACAACTGCCTTTACAATGAATGATGGAGATTTAGAACATATCATTTGATCTTTTAGCTAAAAATGCCTTTCACATGAGCTAAAAGGAGGATATTCATTTGAGGAGCCAAAAAAAAATTTCCTAATGTGGAAATTCATAAAGATACCCTTGATTATGTTCTTAGATAGCTAAAAACTTCTCAAACAGTTTCCCTTTCCTTATGCACACCATGGAACAACCTACTCTTGCAATGATGGCTCGGGAATAATCCAGTTGTGATATGAAATAAAAAATTATCCATGATCATGATTAGAAATATTTATTCTATAATAGATCATGGATCTTCCTTTATGCTTTCTAAGCCCTTTTAAAATTTTGTATTGGCTTGCACCATTGGATCATCCTTACCTGAGTAAATACGAGCCATATATCTTAACTCTATGAATCAAATGCCATTGGGTACTCAATACTCTGCATAATAAAGTTACAACACATGTCATCAATATGTCCACTTGAGATTAGATTTAGACCTTAAATTAGTATGCCCTATTGATCTAAATGTGTACGTTGAACCACATATCATCAATTGATAGGGACATGCTTGAGCCTTATCATGTACCGCAAGCTTGAAATTTTAACTTTAAACTTGCAACATCTAATCTTGATTACCCAAAAAAATGCATTTCATTAGATTATGATCCAAGGAGTGGGGTGTCATTAGTTATTATCTATTCTTAGCCTCGAGGATGTGTCACTTGGTAGACCCATAGGCTTCTTATGTTCCTTTTACTCATCAACTTTGATTGTGGATTGTCAGATCATCTTACTCCATGTAATGCATGTTATTAGATCTTCCCCCATTTGAAAATAAATGGATACTTCATGGGGTATAAATTTGATGCTCATGTGACCATAATGGAACACTAAAATCTTAATGGCTAGTCCCTGTAGTTTAATGTTGATGTCTACACACCCATCAAAAAATGTCCATGAGATTGTCATGCTTTTAATTTATAAATATTTCTTTGGGGACTTTGTTCTATGGAAATTTTGCCTAAGTTTTTGCCTTTGGCATTCTTGTTTGCTTCAACACTTCTATCTCTAACTTCTATTTATCCTCGACACTTATGCTTTGGGCTATTCTTCAACATAATTATCCCACAATAATTTTTTAGGCATTCTATCAGGATAATTATTTTGAACAAAATGTTCAAGATAATTTCCTTGAAGGATTTTGACTTCACACTTCTTCAACAAGAATTAAGACTTTGGCCTTTTGTCTTCATCGAGACAATTATTTCAGATATTTTGTTTTTAGAAATTAAACTCTATAATTCTCCCAAAGAAAATATTCTCTTACACTTTTACCGAAGGAATTAGACCTCTACACTTTCACTGAAAGAATTGAGACTTATCTCCTTGTGTCTTTATCAAGACAAATATTTTGGACATTTTATCCCAAATAATTTTCCTAAACAAATTGAACTTGGTGAAATTCTTTTGGACTTTTTTATCAAGAAAAATTTTCAAAAAAAATAGGACTTCTGATCCACAACAACTTTGCAAAAGTACCCTTCATCCATATGAAACATACCCTTCAGATGTTTTGTCAAGGGTATCTGCCCTATAGAGTTTCCCTTCAGCCTTTTGGAATGGCCCTTAGATCTCTTAAAAGTGTCTTTTAGACTTTTTGAAAGTGTCCACTAGATCCTTTAAAAGTTCCCTTCGAGAGTTTTGCAAGTGTCCTTTGCCTTCCAAGCTTACCCTTCAAACTTATTGAAAGTGCCCTTTGCCTTCCAAGCTTACCCTTCAAACTTATTGAAAGTTCCCCTTGGGAAAATTTCAAGGGCAAAATGCTAGAAGGAAATGATCCTTTAGAAATTTTACAAAGGCAAAATGACCCTTCAATATTTTTGTAATTACCTTTAGCCTAAGTAAATAACCCTACAATTATTTTAGGCTTTTTACATGGGCAAAATACCTGATGGGCAAGTTCCCTTCAGACTTTTTACCATAGATAAAAAGTCCAAAACAAATAATACTTTGCATTTTTATTAAAATAAAGGATTTCCTTCATGCCTTTTATATGGGAAACTGCTTGAAGGGCAAGTTCCCTTCAGACTTTTTGTCATGGATAAAATGTCTAAAATAAATTACTCTTTGGATCTTTTGTGAAACACTTAGCCTAAAACAAACGAGACATTAAATTCCTTCAAAACTTTTGTAGCAGACGAAATGTTCAATAGAAATAAGTCTTTAGACTTTTTATCTGAGATGAAAATCTTGAAGACCTATTTTATCAAATGATGTATCCGTGTAAAAAGTCCCAAAAGGTCTAAGGGAAATATAAAAGGCTATATTAGGACTTGGCCAATTTTTACATAAACTTGACCTTCCAAAAAAACACATGGAAATAGAAGTTGGGATAATGACTTAGAAATTGATACTTGATTTGGGTAAAGGCTTGGGCATTTTCATTAACAAGGGCCCAATTGCTTCAGTGAAATTTTGGGCACTAACATCACATAGCAAGGTTTTGTAGGAATGGTCAAAGTTCTACTTAAAATAACGACCATCATAACATGAAGAAAAGGAACCATAAAGAATGGAAACCCAAAGAGTTGAATGAAAAATAGGTTTAAAATGGACTATTAATCATGAAAGAATAAGTTACAAGTCCAAGTGTTAAATAACAAGCCTTATTTTCCCAAGGAAACAAGAAGATCAAGTAGGATTCTGAGTCAAAAGGAAAGAGTGAAGTTAAGAACCAAGTCAAAGTTAATTTGATGATGAGGTAGGACTAGAATCAAATGAAAGCATGGAGATGTGGTAGTCTCCTAAGTTTTGGGACCTTTAGTTTCTCTATGAAAAGTGGGTGTCTCTACCTATGCTTCTTAAGAGACATATTTCATTTTTAGAATCAAGTGTGTGTGCTCTAGGAGATTTAGAAGAGTCTATAATTAGTACAGAGCTATGTAGAGTTGTTGATTGGTCTTTAAGACCAATGCCATTATGGTATGAGAATATATGATATTATGTTTCCAAGACTTGTGTAAATCATTATACGATCATTGGTTAAGGGGGAAAAACAAGTTCATGAGCTTGTTCCATAGGTTTGTGATGAAAAGCTTCAAGAAATTTGTTCAGGGAAATTGGTCCTAAAAGTAAGTTTTAGTCAAATTTTGATGCTTAGTTTAGAAGGTAAAATCATGAATAATGAAGGTAAGGTTGATATGGAGTGTGAATAGGACTTGTCCAAGTGTATTCCATGGCTTCAATTGTGCTTTGCTAGTTAAAAGAGTCATTCATGACCATTTGTTCAAATTGACTATTTTGCTTAGTGTTCACTACCTAGTGTGTCTTCATCTTAAAAAATGATGCATTTAATGTGTATGAAGCTAACCAAGTGTTGTGTCTAGTTATATTTGATGTCTCTATGTTCAAAAGGTGTTGAGGAGATGTCAGAAGGATTCCATGATCATTTTAAGGTGTTTTAGCATAGTGATTATTATGTACATAGGGTTTGCATGCATAGTTTGATTGGTTCCAGGTGTCAAATTAATATTGGTGAGTATTCAAAGATATTTTGTGGCATATAAGGGTGTGTTAACCTCATACAAGTGTGATCCATGTGGTTTCAAGATTTGAAGATTTTTTGAAGACTCTCAAGTATGACATTCCTTAATTAAGGACTAGTAGGTCAAAAACCATTTAATGGTTCTATGGGTTACCAAAGGAGTCAGACCTCAAAATTGGTCTGGATATATGTATTGTTGACCTCCAAGTGTGAGAGAAGTTTTAGTAAGTGGCATTGACCAAAAGATGATAAGTTGACCTTGTTCCTTTTTTATGCCCTATGTTTTACACCATGTAAGTTAGTGACCTTACCAAAGGAGTTGAGTTCTAAGTATAATTAATCTATTAAAATGGTTAGAAGGGTGCTCAAAAATTTATTTACAATCATATGGAAGTGTATATTTTAACCTTTTGTTGAGCTTTTATATAAATGGAGGGCTAATTAGCATATCAATTTGTGAAGAAGATATGGTGCAAGGGAAGATTTGGATGATTATTTTTGGCATTAATGAGGGGTAATATTATTTTAATCTAGATATTAAATTTCAAATCATGAGGGCTCATACATAGAAAGTTATGGGCTCTTCAAGGTTTAGGTAGGGCTAATAGGCCTCTAGGCAAGGCTAGTGTGAAGAAGAATGATTTTTGGTCATTTTATTAAATATAAAAAGGTATGGTTGTCTATAAATATGTTTATATATTGGATTTATGAATAATATATGTTTTATAAAGAGCTCTAATTTCCACTCTTCATTGTATGGGTGGCTTGTGAGAGAAAATTTGAAGGTAACTATGAAATTTTATCATGGTTGGAGATGGTCTGAAGATGCTCAAGGGGTACCCAAGTTCAAGTGACTTATGGGGAGTCCCTATAATTTTTATAAATGTGTGATCACTCCTATTTTATTCATATTGTTCTTTTCTTGTTCATATAGCTATACATGGTCAAAGAAGAGTGTTGTTAATGTGCAGGCTTGAGGTAGTCATAGTAAGGATCTGTATGCACAATGATAGGGGGAGTTTATATAATCTATAAAAGGAGATAAATTATTTATTTTATCCTTAAAAATATTTATAGGTCCTTGTGATTATCAGGTAATCCTACTTTGTCATTGTGCCAAAAGGGGAGAAAGTGTTTATAGAGGGAAAATAGTGTGTACATAATTTTTGTTGTTGGATTTGAAAACATTTAAAAGTGTTGACATCAATGAAAAATAGGGATATTATTTAGGTGTTGTAAATTATTTACATAATGTGTCTAATATTGGTCATGAGTTAATTTTTATGCATGATTATTAATTACAAATTGTGCCTTAGTAAGCATGCATGGACCTTGCAGTGTTTTCTTGGTTAGGTAAGGTGATGGATGTTGGTGATGTATTGACCATATTTGAGGAGTCATATAAAGTGTTAAGATTTATTTGTGTAAATTTTTAAGTGAAAATAATCCATTGGAATAGTCTTGTGAAGATCTAGGTTATCCTAGTCATCCTGGTAGAACTTCTTGAGTAAGCAGATTAATGTTGCCAGCATTCACACGTGTGAAGGTGTCAAAAGAAAGTGGTCACATGGGTTTGTTAATATTTATTCCTAGATAATTTTTAAAAAAAATTAAGGTCTTGAAATTAGGTATATAAAATTTTATGGTATTGAAAATTCGGTCACTCAGGTAGATTTCACTAGTTTCCATAGTCAAATTTGCATTAAAAAGTGATAATTAGAATTCAAATATTTGAATTTATAAAGGAAAAAAATCTAAAATGTTTTTTAATAAATTTTGATGATGGACTAATTTTATGGTTTTATAAAAATAAAAGTGGTAAAACTTCAATTTAAATCTAGTAAAAATGATTTGGAGGTTTGACTGGTCATACACTTGCATTTATTGTTGTCCAAAGTTGACTAAGTGTTTGACTTTCTTCTAAAAGTGACCTGAGAAGGTTATTTGAGTTTTTATTGATGGTGTTTGGATGTTTCAAGGTGAATTATCTATTATATTTTTCTTTATACTCCATTAGGATCATTTTTATGTATTTTTGAGGTTTGACTAATCCATCTTCAGCATGAACAATTGCTTACAGGTTAACTTTTGGTTCATTCGTGGTATTTTAATGTACAAGGCAAATGATTGATAGGTTTTGTATATGATAATATGTGTAGTAATGAATTTAATCACTCAATATTGTCGTAGGGGTCATACTAGTGATGACCTATGTGCTTTTAAGTGCTCTTATGTTCTTAGTTTTGCTCGGTGAAGTTCTAAAAGGATGAATACGTCTTCATGGACCTATAAGGGCTTCTTAAGGCCTAATTAAAAGGAGATGTTTCTTAAGGGTGATATATCAAATATATGGATGAAATATGTAGGTGAAAGTGATTTTATTATAATTTTAAAATAATCCTTAAGGGTTAAGCTATGTTTTATGTCTGATCAAGTAGATGGTGATCATGAAGGCTCTATAAAGAGCATAAACAAAGATGAAGGTTTATAGAGTTGAGAAGCAAAGAAAAGTGAAGTTTTCATGTGATTAATGGATGGATTGAAGATAAATTTAGGATGAGGAATATTTTTATGACATAGATTCATATTTATAATTCTATTATAGTTTTCTTGTAGGGTTAAATATTGAGGATGAGCGAAGAAGTATAGATTGATCAAAAAGGTTGTTTTAGATTCATCACTTGTGTGTGAAGGATTGAAGGGTTGAAGAGAGTTAATATTCACTATTTATACATCATATTTAAAGGTAATCAGAGATATATAGGTACTGATATCAAAAGGTGTTATGTGGGTACTCAACATATAGGACAAGTGGGTGCTTGTTTATGCTTAGGGGTTGGTGCTCCTTGTGAAGTGGGTGATTCACTAAAGTATATTTTTTATAAATCTCTTATAGGACTATAGTCCACTTATTTTTAGACTTGAGAGTGGGTCTTATTCCCCATGAGAGTTTATGCCATAATCCATGTGTTATATGTGTTAATCTTGCATAATTTCCTTTATTCTTTGCAATAACTAGTTTATATGCTTCATGAATGATTTTGTTGATTGGTTAAGAGTTTTAAGTTTTGGAATTATAATTGAAATTATTGCATCACTAATTCACCCCCACTCAATGATTTTACATCTAACAACACCTATATAACTAGACCTATGTGCATCAACATTTTTTTTACAATTTTGGCTCTTATCCTTAAGATGGTCATTCTTCACCAACATTTCAAATCCGTCCACCCCGTATTCAAGGATCTAAAACTATTAAAATAATGACTTAACCATCATTGTAGCATCATAGTTCTAATAATTTCTTTTATCAATGCCCATGACTAGGTAGCTTTCTTAAGGATCATAAGTACCTATAATCCCCATTAGGAATGGCTTATAAAACTTTATTATGGGTATTTAAAACATGAATAAACTCTTACCCTCTTCAACATCATATTTATAATTATAATAAAGTGCTCTTGAGTTTTTGATGATTCGTATGATGCTTTGGACTCTACCCCTTTTCTTATTCCTATCATAACCACATAGTCATATGTTTTGGCTTAAAACCACCTTGATGATGATATCTAATTAAATTAAGGAGTTTGTAATATTTTATATTGTAGAAACCCCTATTAATAGAGCTCACATTATCCACAACCTATTAATATATCCTTTCATGCTCCAATCTTAACAGAGAATTTTTCACATTGAAACTTTGTAATGTTGCTCAAATACCTTAATTAATGCTAAAATACCTTAATATTTGCTAAAATATGTTCAAGTAATCTTAAACCATTTCAAACATTGAGTGGTGGAATCTTGGACTCTATATAACTTAATGAGATAATTTTTCATCCTTCTAGATCATGCTTCAAGCTTAAGGAGAGGCTTCTAAAGGTCCTGAGAAATATTAAAATATTCTCAAACTATGTCCTTTATTCATAGTCTATCAATGATCTCATAATATTATTTGGGCTTGAAACTCGCTTAGATAGGGCTCAAATGAATGAAAAATCTCTTGATAGATTTAGAGGCATTCATACCAAGACACAAGTATTCCTAAACATATGAATCTTCTTCCTCTATCTATAACCTTTCAAATTAGGATTAAAACCTGTTGGGATACTTTTGAGCATGGTCTTCAATATTGGTACTATTATAATACCTTTACCTAACCAATGACTTAGTTTGGAAAGGGGTCAAAGTGTATGGAGCATCCCTAACTTTAGAAGACTTACTAACTCATCACCTTTCAACTCTCATCCTTGCTTATACTTTTTTTTTGACCTATTAGGGCTCTTTATAAAGTTTAATGAAAGGCCTACATGCCTATAGGATCATTTTAGAATGTTGAAAACATAGAACATACTTGAAATTTATAATAACCTATATGATTGTTGCTTAATTAAGAATTGAGAAAAGAAGACTTCTATAATTGGTGCATACAAAGGGTCTACAATATGATTGGGAAACTTGGATGGGTGAGAGGGTTACCTAATTGTAATAGATTCATATATTTATAATAATCCCCCTGATAATGTAATGAAGATGTGATTCCTCTCATAGATTTGTTATTTATCCTCTTTATTGACTTGGAACATAGACCCCAAAGGAAGGTTATCCAAGTTTTCATTCTATGGAAGACCATTGAGGAAGCATACACATGATGATAATGACTCTCTATATTCATTCATTCAATCTGAACCATTTTCAAGAATTTAAAAGAAACATCACAACTACTTGAGTTTGGTAGGGTTCATAAGCAACCCACTCTCTTATCAATTATTCATAAAGTACATGGATTTTTCTCTTCCAACACATATATAAGGTTCTCTAGGGACATTTTCATCACCTCCAATAATCACCTTGATCCATGTAATAGGATAGATAATATCCATCTAAAAACCATGCTCTAAATGAGCTCTTTTCTAGTGAGTTTGGGCATTTTGATGAGGGTTCATAAGACTGTATTCATATCATTACTTCTAACACCTATAACATGTTATATAAGAACCCATATTACTCCTATAATAATTGTAAACTTCTATACACTTGTATAACAGAGTTGATATGTCTTAAAAATATCTTGTCTGGGTTTGAAAAAGGAGATTTGGGGTGTTTTTGTCTTTGTTTAGCTCCTCTAAACATGAAAAATCTATCCAAATACTAAAATAAGTTGATCATGGTGTGGTATACCTTAAATGGTTTTAGTCTATTCTGAACCCATTCATACAATTCATTACACTTGATAAAAACCTCCAAAACCTTATCTTTTTTCATGGTAATCTTCATTTTTGAAGGGTTTCTCATCATCTTCCCTGAAATTGATGATATTTATCCATGTGTGGACCTCCATACCATTGCAAAAATCTATAAAATCCTTGAAAAATGTAAAACCTACATGTTTTTGTAAATAATGGAGTAGTTTTAGGCCTTTACAAGAAATTTTGCATGTTAGAATGTTGGCTCTTCTAGCCACAAGTGGTCGTAAAAAACCTTCATGCTTTGGGAAAGTATTTTTCACAAAATTAGTTATTTTTTCATATTTTCTAGTGTAGAAAACCCTCTTAATAGATCTCAAATTATCCAAAACCTATTAATATATCCCTTTATGCTCCAATATTGGTATAGAAGTTTGCACATTTAAACTTTTTAATATTGCTCAAATACCTTAATTAATGCTAAAATACCTTATTCTTTGATAGACTATTTTTAAGTAAGGCTCAAACTATTTAAAACGTAGAGTGGGGGAATCTTGGACTCTCTATAACTTAATGAGATAATTTTCCTTCCTTATATTTCATTCTTAAAGCTTAGCAAGAGACTTCTAAAGGTCCTAAGAAATACTAAAATCTTATCAAACTTTGTCTTTTCTTCATAGGTCTAACAATGATCCCAAAGTCTTCTTTGGACTTGAAACTTGCCTAGACAAAGCTTAAACAAATGAATAATATCTTGATATATTTGGATTAATTAATATAAAATCAAAATCATTCCAAAACACACAAATATTCTTCCTCTCTCTTTAAACTTACACATTAGGCTTGAAACTCATTGGAATAATTTTGAGCATGGCCTTCATGACTGGTACTACTATGATACCTTTACATAACCAATGACTTGCTTTAGGGAGGGGTCTAAATATATGGAGAGTCCTTGAATTGAGAATAATTACTAACTCATAACCTTACAACTCTCATCCTTTCTTATAATAAATTTTTTGACCTATCAGGGCTCTTTAGAAAGTTAAAAGAAAGGCCTACAGACATGTAGTATCATTGTAGAATGTCAAGAACATATAACATACTTGAAATTTCCAATAGCTTTTATGCTTTTTGCCAAGTTGAGACTTGAACAAATAAGACTTAAGAAACTTGTGAATCTAAAGGGTCTATAGTGTGATTGGGAAACTTGTAAGGGTGAGGGATACCCGATTATAATGGATTCATCTCTTTATAAGAATACCCTTGGTAATGAAATGAAGATGTGATTCCTCTCATAGATCTGTTATTTTTCCTTTTCCTTGACTTGGAACACAAAACCAAAAGGAAGGTTTTACAAGTTTTCCTTATATGGAAGACCATTTAGGAAGCATCCACATCATGATGATGACTCTCTATATTCATTCATTCAATCTAAACTGGTTCCATGCATTTAAATTAAACATCTCAACTATTTAGGGTTTGGAAGGGTTCATAAGAAGGTATTTATAATGTATAAGGCATCTTATTATCTTCCAAATCATATATAAGGTTATATATGGACCTCTTCATCACCTCCAATAACCACCTTGAGCCATGCAGTAGGAGAGAGAAGATCCATCTAAAAACCATGCTCTAAATCAGCTCTTTCTAGTGAGTTGGGTGTCTTGATGATGGTTCATAAGATCAACTTCCTATAATTTCATTCTAATGCCTTTAACATGTCATCTAGGACCCCCACTTACTACTCAATTGGTTGTACACTTCCATGCACTTGTAAATCAAAGTTGATATGTCTTGAAAAATAGTTTCTCTGGGCTTTTGAAGGAGATTTGGGATGAAATTATCTTTGTATTAGCTCCTCTAATCATGAAACCTAAATCCAAATCCTAAAATAGGTTGATCATGGTGTATGAAACCTTCCATGGCTTTACTCTGATATGAACCCATTCGTATAATTTCATAAAATTGATAAAAACCTCCAAAACCTTATCTTTTTTCATGAAAATCTTCATTTTTAAAGGGTTTCTCATATTTTTTCTTGAAAGTGATGATATTTTTTCATGCGCAAACCTTCATACCCCTACAAAAACCTTCAAAATTCCTTTAAAATGTAAAACCTACATGTGGTTTTGAAGAATAGAATGATTTTGGGCTCTTACAAGCACTTTTACATGTTATTATGTTGGCTCTTCTAGCCACAAGTGGTCCTAAAACACTTTCATGATTGAGGAGAGTTTTTTTTTTTAATTTTTTTGGTTTACATGTATCTCATGAAGTCTAAGTGTTTAGGACTAGGTATGCTTGGGTTGTACTTACTTTTACTTTGATCAACTTGTTGATCATTATCATGATTTCATAGTAAATGAGTGAGTTTATAGATGGGTCCTCAATACATGATTGGTGTCCTTAGTTTTTGTTGAAGTTTCATTTTATCTAATTTAGTCTCATAACATTCTACAAGTCATTCAAATTAGGTCAATACATCCTTTTTCATGAATCCTATTTTGCCAATGTATACATAAGAACGAGGTCATTTTACAAGTTTGGGCATTGAAGGAAAAGGGATAAAATAATAATTATAAGACATGTTTAAGTCATAAAATGTATGTAAATGAGCTTTAAATTTCATAATAAATTCTAAAGGAGTCATTATTTCATGATAGTTGGGTTAGTTGAGTCAAAAGACAAAAGGGTCCTTTTTTAATGCCTTAAAGTGGCTTACAACACCAAAACACCTCCATAAATTCCACTATTCCATATAAATGGGGAAAAAATTCATTGAGTAACTTATATTCTCTACGTTTTTGCTTGTTATGGTCTTTATTTCCCATCTAAATGTGCAAAAGTTCTTGTAAAATACCAAAATTATTCCATTCTTCAAAACAACATGCATGTTTTACATTTTTCAAGGATTTTTACATGTTATTTTAGGGGTATGGAGGTCCATGCATGGAATAATGCCATAAATTTCAAGAAATAATATGATAAATCCTTAAAAAATGAAGATTCTCATGAAAAGAAGACAAGGTTTTGGAGGTTTTTCTCAAGTGTTCAAAATTTTATGGATAGGTTCAGATCATAGCAAATTCATGGAAGGTTACCCACACCATTATCAAATTATTTCAAGATTTGGATAGATTTTTCATGACTAGAGGAGCAAAAAAAAAGACAAAACCATCCCAAATCTCCTTCAAAAACCTAGACAAGCTATTTTTCAAGACATATCAACTATGTTATACAAGTGTCTTAAAGTGTACGACCAGTAGAAGAGTGAGAGGGGGTCCTAAATAACATGTTCTATGTGTTGTAAGTAATGATAGGAAGATAGTCTTATGAACCTCAATAAAAATTCCCAAACTCACTAGAAAAGAGCTCATTTGGATCATGCTTTTCAGATGTATCTTCTCTCTCCTATTGCATGGCTCAAGGTGCTTATTAGAGGTGATGAAACGATCCATGGAGAACATTCTACAGGTATTGTAAGAGAAGAAAAATCATTGTAATTTATGAATAATCGATAAGAGAATGGGATACTTATGAACCCTACCAAACCCTAAGTAGTTGTGATGTTTATTTTAAATTATTTGAATTGGTTCATATTGAATGAATGAACCTAGAGAGTCATTAGAATGATGTGGATGATTCTGTAATGGTCTTGCATGGAAGGAAAACTTGGAAAACCTTCCTTTAGGTTTTATACTCCAAGTCAAGGAATAGGAAAAATAATAGATTTATGAGAGGAATCACATCTTTATTGCATTATCAGGGGCATTCTTATAAATATATGAATCTATTACAATTAGGTAACCATTTCACCATTCTAGGTATCCCAATCACACTATAGACCTTGTGGTTCACCAGTTATGGAAGTATTCTTTGCTTATGTCCCAACTTGGAAATAAACATAGAGGATTTTAGAAATTTAACATATGTTATGTGTTTTCAACATTCTATAATGATCTTATAGGCCTGTAGGCCTTTCCTTTAACCTTTTAAAGAGCCCTAATAGGTTTAAAATGTTGTTATAAGTAAGGATGAGAGTTTCAAGGTGATGAGTCAATAATTCTTCTCAAGTTAGGGACTCTCCATACACTTATAAGCCTCATCAAATTAAGTCATTGGTTAGGTAAAGGTATCATAATATTATTAGTCTTGAATAACATGTTCAAAAGTATTGCAACAAGTTTCAGGCCTAGTGTGGAAGGTTGTAGATAGAGAAAGAAGATTTGTATATTTTGGAATGCTTGTGTCTTATCAGGAATGTCTCAAAATCTATTAGGATATTATTCATTAATTTCATCCCTATCTATGTGATTTTCAAGCCTAAAAAATAATGTGATATCATTTATAAACCTATGAATAAAATATAGAGCTTGAGAAGATTTCAATATTTTTCAAGACCTTTAAAAGCCTCTCCTTAAGATTGAAGCTTGACTTAGAAGGATAAAAAATTATCTCATGAAGTTATAGAGAGTTGATGATTCCACCACTCAAATTTTGAAATGTTTTGAGCCTTTATGTAACATAATTTATCAAATATTAAGGTATTTTATTATTAATTAAGGTATTTGAGTAATAGTGAAAGTTTTAAAGTACATATTTATCTAAAAAGATTAGAGCATTAAAGGATATCTTAATAGGTTGTGGATAATGTGATACTTTTAAAGAGGTGTTTATAAACTATAAAATATGAAAAACTCCTTAAATACATTTTAGATCATCATCAAGGCAGTTTCAAGCTAAAACACATGACTGTGAGGTTATGACAAGACTACAAAAAAAGAGGCAGAGTCCAAATCATCACACCAATCATCAAGAACTCAAGAAAAATTTATTATAATTATAAATATGATTGTTAAGGATGGTAAGAGTTTTTTAATTTTTTAAATTACCATATAGATATTTTACAAGCCACTCGCAATTGGGATGGCATGTACTTAGGCTCCTCAAGAAAATTGCCTAGTCATAAGGATTGATAGAAGTAATTATTATAAATTTGATGCTAAAAGTATGGTAAAGTCCTTATTTGAATATTATTGGATCTATACATAGGTTTGGTATAGAGTTTAATTTTTTTTAAATAATTACCATCTTCATGAGGACCCAAAATTGTCAAAAATGATTGATACACACAAGTCTAGTTATATAAGTCTATGTCAAAGTTGTAGGCATAATTATTTAAGGTTGAGTGATATGTCCCAATAATAAGATGATTTTTTTAATTATTCATGTTGAAATAAATATTATCATATTCTCTCATATTTCCCCAAGGCAACAACAAGGTCAAAATTATAATGAAATAATGTAAGTATGCATGCCTAGATTGACTAAGACAAGTCTACAAGTGAGTCTATGAGAAAAGGATGCAAGTTTAGAGTTGGTATTAAGGCCTAAATATTTATTAAAGGTATATAGTACATTTAATAAAGTTTATAAATTGACTAGATACCTTGATATGGATAGAAAACACCAAATAGGGGCCATCATGGTCAAAATTGCTAGTCTTCAAAAAATCATGTTTTTTTGAAGACTATTTAAGGTGTAAAATCATTTTAAAGACCACATAAATAAATGATAGGGTATTTAATTGACCTTAAATAATACATTACATTCATAAATAATAATTTTTATGACTTTTTTTGCATAAACAATCATCTCGAATAGTGACTTATAAGCCTACTATGCCCAAGAAAGTCAATTTTCTTATGTGAGAAGTCACATGAGAAAGTGCATGGATCCAAATAGTTTTATGGAATGATAGAGATGTCCCACTAATCCTTTTTTTTTACATTAATGAGGATATTAGGGAACTATTCTCTATGAATAATCCTTAATTGGTTAGCTACTCTTAAACCCTTGTTAAACCCCATAATCAGTTTTTGAGCTTTTGGTCAAGTTCTAAGGAGGATGAAGGATTAAAAAACCCAGAGATGGCCTTTTATAATTATAAAACACATAAAAAAATATCTTAAACTAATTTTCAAGCTCTAAAAAAGTATGAAACAAATGTACAGGCCTATAAATCAATGGATAAACTTGTTCAAATGAGCCTAGATGAGTACCAATGGAGCGTACATGTCATTATAACTCTAAAATGGGATTATTAAGATATTTTAATGACAATATAAAGGTAGATAATATTCCTAAAATCCTTTTATTCTTTAATCAAGGTCTGAAATTGATCTTGAAAGTGTCAAGATAGTGACTATGGAGTGCCTTGTAAAGTTTTCAACAATTGCAAAGGTAAGGATGTTTTAAATGGTTGAGAAATGATTTGAAGAGGATAATTAGAGGTTAAGATATTGGTGTATAGGTATGATAAAGAATGAATAAAGGCCATAAATTAGCTTTAAACTACCAATTTGGTGTGAATAGGCCTTTTTCATGGCCATTATGGGAGACAATTTTATTTTTAGATGAAATTAACATACTATGAAGAGGGGTAGGCTAATTAATGCCTTATAGAGGTCAAAATGAGCCATATTATTCTATTTTTAATTACCAAAGTTGAGATGTTTTACCAAATTCTAAATTTTCATGCCTCCTCAAGGGTCAGTTATACCCAAGTCAGCTCCCACTTCTCCACTACTATACCATCCTCTTCAGGATATATCCTTCATTATAGGTATGTGGTTTTGAAAGGGGCATCTTAGCAAGAATTTTGAGCTATGTTATTCATGAATGAGATATTATTAAGTTGTAATATTTTTATTTAGGTAGCCTAGTAGTGTTTTTTAAACATTTTTCTTATAAAAAGGGTTGAAAATGCCTATATTTGTATCCTTGTTTTGGGTATGACCAAACTCTACACACATATAATGCTAGATTTTAAGCCTTTTGATCAATAAATATTGAATTTCACCTTCCTTATGCTAATATTATTGTGTGAACCTTATTAATAGTTGATATAAAATTGTGATAGAATTTTTCTTCCTCTTGTATGTCCTTTGATTTCACCTTGTTGTCAGTAGGCTAATTTATATCAGGTTGTATATTGTGTTGACATTGTCTAGGCCATCAAATTCCTATATAAACTAGATGATTGTGTCTAATTCAAGGCCTTTTAGTGGTCTCTTAAATTAATTTCCATAGAATCACAACCCTCATTAAATATTAATGTGTGAATAATTCATTTAAGGAGAGTGTAAGAGGTTTTCAGTCAATATTGAGTCATTTGGTGCTCTTAAAAATCTAGTTTAGGGAGAAAAACATATTTGGTTCATCATTTTATTAATATTTAGGTTTATTTTATATCCTTGTTCTCCCTTTTCCTTTTAAATGAAGTAATTTAGTGTTAGTTTTAGTAGATTCACCAAAGGAACTACCACTCTCTGAAGGTTCTCTCTAACCATAGGTCACCCATAACCTAAGAGAGATTCCATTATGTTAATTGGGTGAAGAGGTCCTAAAAAAACCTATTAAAGCATGAAATCCAAGTTGATAATGATTTATGGCATGCCTAGTGGGAATAATATTTAGAGCATTCAAAATATTTGATAAGGAGGGTGTTGTTCTTGGCAAGTTTTAGTGTTTAGGCACAAGGTTTCAGTATCTTGCAACTCTAAGAGGATAGAAATGATCCTATTTTTAGACTAGTTCCTCATTTTTAATGCCAAAATTAGAAAATTAATCATATTCATAGGGTAAAAGTCTCAATTTTATTAAATTAACCTTTTATTTAGCAAGGAGAAAGAGATAACCTAGAATGGATCCATATCCTAGGCCTTCATCTAAGATTAATCCTCCCAAAAATAACCCAGTTCCACCTCTAAATTTTCACATGGATATCCCTATGAATCAATCTTTTTTTATTTTCAATGGAGGGAGTCCATTAAACAATTCTCAATATGATGACGTACCTGTAGCTACCTTGAAGAGTATTCACTTCCTCACTAAAGAGGATACAACTACTCCCATTGAGCACATCAAGGATGTTGCAAATATATGCTCTGTGAATCATGTTATTTAAGAGAATGTAACGCTTAGATTTTTGGATACTTATTTCAAAGGTAAGGCTTTGTAGTGGTATAAAGGTCTAAGGTTGAATTGTATCAACACATGGGATGAATTGGGAGAATCTTTGTGTAGGTAATTTGAAGACAAATTTGATCATTTATCCTATGTTGAACATTTAACAACCATCAAGAGGGCACCACATGAATATATTTATAATATAAATTTTAAATTTGAAAGGACATGGGATAGGATACCATAGTTAGGAAGACCTATACCTAAGTATGCTTTCCTATACTATCTTAGAGCATTAAGTAATGATATCTCAGTTATGATATAATCCATGGGAGGTAGGACATTCCTCGATGCTTATGAGATAGAAATTAGGTATTAAAATAACCTTATATAGGCTATAAAAATAGAACTAAGGCCTCTTATGCCTGTTTTCCTTAAATTTCAGCCTACTCCAATTACCCAACCAACCTTGGCTCCCATTCCCATGCCTACAAGTCAACCTGCTAGCCAAACTCCAACTCTTCTTAATGAGCTCCATGAGGTAAAAATTCTCTTTTATAACTTTGGATATGTGTTGGTTTCATTGAAGAGGCAACAAATGTAAAATAATAGGCCATATTATCCTTATAGCCAATCTTTCCAACCCAATTGGTAATGTTTTCATGGAAGTGCAAAGACAAGGTATAATCCACTTTCCCTTATTACTTCAAAGGTAATTATGACTATACAAAACAACCTCCTCCAAGACTATGAATGGTTATATCCTTTTACCCAACCACATAATTAAACCACCTGCCCTAATGGTGTTCTTAATTAGTCATTAATGATATAAAATGTAACACTTTTTCTAGAGGCATAAGCTAAAGTACCACATCAAGGAGAAGTTTCTCAAGGGAAAGCACCAACTGATTCTACAAACCTCAATTATAAATAAGTTGAGAATTTTAGGGTGAATCAAATGATGGGTCAAAACATGGATTTTACATCCATAACAACCAACACTAGAGCAAAGAAGAGGAATATTGATCTAGAACTAGCAATTGATAAAAATCCTACAACATCTCCACAAGTATTTGAAGGGGATACCAAGTCCACTCCAATCCAAAAGTCTCAATAACAAGTTCAAAAGTAACCTATGAGAAAGGAGTTTCAACCAAATGATCAAATCTAACATAAGTAAGTTCAAGAGCCTACTATTATTTCTAAAACTAAATCAAAAGTGAGTAGTACTTCCTTCAATGTCTTGGACTAGATGAAGAAGACAAATGTGAGCATTTTATTATGGGAAATTTTTTCCATTCATATGAAAATAGACTTGTTGTAGGTAGCCTTATCAAATATCAGCCTTTTAGGAGAATCACCAAAATATACAATGTCTCCTTAATCATAGGGTATCATCTAATGCACAACTATATGATTGATAGAGGGGCAAGTAGCTCAATGATTCCCAAACAGATTGTTGATAAGTTGGACTACGAATACAAGCCTTTATCTAAATATTTAATTAATATGGATGGATTAACCATGAAAATAGCTGGGGTAATAAAAGTATTGAGCCTTATTTTACATACTTTCCCTAATTTATCTATTCCATAATACATATTTATCATTGACCTTCCTCCCTAATTTTCATTGTGCTTATCCAGGGACTTTACTATAAAAATTGGAGGCTATCTCTCTTATGATTGGTCTTATATGATTTTTAGGACTAGGCATGGGACTAGGGTTACTATCCAATCCAAACCCATTACAAAAAACCATATATCCTTACACCCCAAGTGCCTCTAATGATAATTGCAACATCCTAGAACAAGAAGATAAAGTTGATCATAAACCAACTAAATTTCTTGAAATTTTTCCTAATCTTATCCTAGATTATTGGGGTATGTAAAATAATTAGTGTGATCCATATAAGGTGGTGGAAAAAACTTGTCTTGGCACTTATTATTTACATGATGAAGGGATACAATTCCAAACTTGATTAAACCTGGTGAGAATGATGGAGTATGGTGGATATTCTTTGATGGGTCTAGAATTAGGAATGAATTAGGAGATATTGTTATGTTGGTGTCTCCAAATAAGGAGAGGTAATACTATTCCCTTAGATTTCACTTCTACTATACCAATAACTCAAATGAGTATGAGGTCTTCATACATGGTCTCTAGTGGGCTACAAAGAAGGGAATCAAACACCTACAAGTTTTTTGAGACAATGAGTTGGTTATGAATTAGGTAAGAGGGTATAATGTGACAAAAATTAGTTGTTAAATTCATATAAACATATATTATAGGATCTCATAGAGGACTTTGAGGACTTCAATGTACAAGCAGTCCCAAGAGAGAACAAACATGTTGATAGGATGGCTACTAGTGGTGCCCAGTTTGACATTCTAACTGGCATCAAATGAGATGAATTAAATCAACATATCAAGGTGTTTGTGATTAATTCCATACTTGATAACATTAAAATTTTATATGTTTTTGATAATGATCACCAGATTTCCATTTTCTTGCAAGAGGAGGTTGAATTTTATGCAATAAATCAGAATAAATTATAACAACAGTATGAGGACTAAGTCATTCAGTTGAAGTCCAAAAATATTCCAAGGGGGATGATCAAACTTCATAAATTTTTTAGTACTGATGATTATATTAGGGGAGATAAAGTGAACAATAAAATTAATCATGAGCATTTTGAAAGAGTTACAATCTTTGAAGACAAGCTTCTCCAACTTGGCATGGTGTGTACTGAAGAGGAAAAACATGCTTTTTAAAAATTTTCCAAGAGTTTGAGAATATTTTTTCTTAGGATTATAGTGAACATAAAGTATTTGATACTATTTTTTCACAGCACACCATATAATTGAATTATGATGCCAAACTAGTTAGACAAAAACAATGGCCCATAAACCCCAAGATAGAGCCTCTCATGAGGAAAGAGTTAATTGAATTGATAGAGGCTAGGATTATTGTTCCTATTAATAATTCATATTGGGTTGATGCCATGGTTTTTTTGAGAGAAAATAATTGTGAGATAATGTTGTGTGTGGATTTTAGGGATATAAACAAGGTTTATTTGATAAATCACTATCCATTACCTTTAATGGAGTAAATGTTATAAATGGTTCCAAGTTCAGAATACTTTTCTCCATTGGATGGATATTCATGGTATAATTTGAATTCATTGAAGGAAGGGGACAATTTTAAAACAATCTTAATCATAAAGTGGGGCACTTATGCATACAAAAAAAATGCCCTTTGGATTGTCTAGTGTTGGGGCAATATTTTAGAGAGCCATAGATATGGCATTCTAAGGGTTTATTAATGTTATTCTAATTGTTGTTAAAGGTAAAATAACTAAGAGGGGGGTGAATTAGTGATCCTATAAAATCAAACTTAAATTTCAATCCTTTCAAGTTCTTAATCAATTACCATAAGCATTCATGAAGCATACACAACACTCATAGCAATGAACAAGAGAGATAATACAAGATAAATTACATAACACATGACATATATGGGAAACCCTATTGGAGGAGAAAACCCACTAGAACATATAATTGGAATACTATCCTATAATAACAAGATCCAATTTATACCAGTTATAAGTGATCAAGGAACTACAATCCTTTATTTAGTGAGACTGCAATCCCGCAAGGTGTTGCCACACCTATCTAACTAAGCTAAAATAATAAATAGACTTTTATAAAGTTTCACCTTGAAAGGAGGATAAAACCACCTTAGATGTTGATATTAAAAAACAACATCTATGAACACATCCACCTTTGAACTAATGTCTTTAACACCTGATGATGGACCTTTGATTATCACTCTTCACCTTCACTCATACTCAAATAGCAAGAGCAATATTTTGACAACAAAATTATGACCTACATGACATAATAATAGTTCTAAATTTTTTATTCTCTTCAAATTATCCACATGGCACTCTACCCCTCCATAACTCCATAAAACATACACATAAGACTCTCTCAAATCTCTCCCAAGTCTCTCACACCAAATCTAGAAACCAACACATTCAATTTCACTATTTATAGAGCAATCACGATCATCACCATCTTGATTAGCCATTAGGTATGTGTTAACCCTTAATAGATATATTATATGAATATTCAGATCAAAATAATCTTCATAGGTTGACCATAACATATATGGGTCACCCTTAAGCAGCTACACCTTTTAATAAAGCCCTTATAGGTCTCATGTGAACCAATTCACTCATTTATCACTTTATCAAATATAAAAAGAACAAAAAACCACTATAAAAATAATGGAACCATTCCATACTATCTATATGTACCCCTTAAGTTACAACAACCAACATAAAACCCTTCTTCTTAAGCCCAATTTGCTCAAACAACATTTTGTGTACTTAGTCATTATGAACAAACACACAGTCATCTTCTAAAATATTTTTCATACTACATACAAATATTAAAACCTTAAAAATACACACATATCATCCTCATTGAGTCTACAAGACTCCCTACTATCTAATTCACCATGAAACATCAAAACAACATCTACATAAACTCAATTACTCTTCTCAGGTCACTTGAAGAACAAGAATGAACACACAATCAAGTTTTAAAACTAATATATTCTATTTTACATAATTAAATATATTTAAATTAGGTTCATTATATGTTTCATGGATTACTCTTCATCTTTTCTTTTTACATCATGAGAAAAATCTACATAGATCAAAAGATATGGCACAAAAACTAGACACTGGTCTTTTCCTTTGCAAAATTCAAATATTCAAATGCAAATGGTCGCAGTTAAAATTTGAACACAATGCTCTCATATTTTATCCTCTCATCTTTATATTAATCTCACAATTTTGATCTTCTCTTAAATTTAATGCATAGTCAACCAAATTCAAATGTTAAACAACTAAAATTTGACCTCATCTCATGCAATTCGGAAACTTTGACTCATCGCACTCTATTGATCTTCTGTACATGGCTCAGTATTTAGAAATGATAAACAAATATCACTTTGACCTCTTGAATTTAATATGTATCATTCATCTTGATTAGTACAATCACCTACTTACCATTGATTCTTGAAAGAATCTCAATATTTATCTCTACTTATTGTTAAACATATAACACTTTGGCACCATCTCACTACTTCCTAAAATCTTGGAGCAATGTACACCATCGATGTTGCTTGAAATTTAACTTGTGAAAATTTGAATAAGTATGGGAACCTTACTTATTTTCCTAGAAGTCCAACTTTTCATATTCATATCTTTTATCTTGCTCACTTGCATGTTCTAAAATTTGGACCATATGATCTCCTCATATAGGAGAATCTAACCATATGATAAATTTCTCTTAGAACCCTCACATGTGTGATATATTCCATCATCAACATGCTCACTCATAATTTTACTCCACATAGCCAACAATTCTTGGACCTTCCTGGAAGGCCAGCTTTGCTCATGCATATATTTTGATGTTTTTCATCACATTATCTAAAATTTAGCAAAAATTAACTATGATCAAAATTTAATAAACTAATATAATTAAATTCTCATAAAACATCCACACATGTGAGAAATGCCATCATCAAAATGATTAATCATTTATTTATTACCTCATGAAAATTGGGCTAAGTATGGGAAAACATAGTCAAATTCCTTGGGATACCAACTTTTTACAAGCATATATTTTGATGCACTTTGTCACATGATCTAAAGTTTGATGCATAGAAACTAGGCAAAAAAATTAACAAACCCATATAATAATTTTATCTCAACACCTCCACTCATGTTAATGATGACCTCATCAACATGCTCACTCAACTTTGATTGATCCCTTTTGCAAATTTGGCTAAGTATGGGAACATAGTGAATTTTGTCTGAGTAGCCAACTTTGCATCCTCATATCTTCTAGCATACTTCATCACATGACTCGATCTATGGTGAATAACAAATAGGAACTAATTTTATCATGACCATATGACAAAATCCCTTTGACTCATTTCCACGTGGTAATGGTGATGTCATCAAACTACCTACTCAAATTCTATACTACTAAACTCATAGTGTCTAGATGAAAACTATAGATAACTAGATGAGTTTCACTTATGCACACAAACACTCAAAGCTTAGAAAAATTTTGAGTTACCTATTTTCCTCAAATCACCATACTCATCCTTTAACATCTCTAACCATGTCAAAATATAAGATCAATCGAGCATACTTCAAGCACACTAGAATAAGCACATTTCACACTTTGTCATTGTCACATAGACTATAAAGCCATTTCGTCCACTTGCATAACATGTTCATGAAATTACTATGAAATAATTAAAAATACTCCAACAATATCCCCCTTTGTCATTGATGTCAACAAACATCATTTAGCTCACCTTCTCTCTCTTCAATCACTCTCACAACAAGAACTTTCTCCCCCTTTGACATAATGAAAAAGTGGGCACCAACTAATCTTGAGGATCTAAAAAGACTACCAACAAGAGAGGATCATTTTATAAATATGATATAAACTCCCCCTTACCTTTAACTACCTCTTCTTTCCTTGATAAACTTCTTCATACTCCATGCCATTAGTCTCTTCAACTGAGAACAACAACCAATGAAGAAAGAACACACAAAATGACAAAAATATGATGGAACACATCAAGAAACATCTAAGAGGGACTCCCCCTAAGAAATATAAGAAATTTCACCTTTTCAACATCTTCATATCTCCATACACCATGAAGAAAAACCACACATGCTTACTAGCCTTCTATCTCAAGCTACCACAAGGACCACCAATAGAATGTCATGCCAATCACCAAACAAGCAATATGAACTAAAAAAAATTGATAACTCTCCTTGAAATACACAAACCTTTCCCCTTTTTAAAATTTGATTAAAAAACACTCTTCTTCAAAATAGGCCTATCTAGCCTCCTTGTAACCCTACTTGGAAATTTTAGAGCCCACATTTTTCAATATAATCATCTTAAAGACTTGAAAATTTGTATCTAGATCACTCTCATATGACCCCTAAATCACACCAATTTTCATTACCAAGATCATCCTCTATGACATACATCCTTCACAAATATACTAGCCAATTACCCCTCCATATTGACAAAAACTTGAATAGTTTAAGAACCACATACCTTTAATTATTTGTGAATATTTATTTGACCACCCATTTGGCCCACTCAACATATTAAGAATCCTTAGACCTCAATTCATAAGGTAAACCACTTTTCTCTTAGAGCCCCTAAAATCTCAAAATAAATGAGATTAACACAACACCTTCTAGTCAATGCACACTACTAAAACTTATTACACACCTAGAGACAAACATTACTCACTTTTGGACCAAGATTTGAGATTCTACACCATTGGGAACATAGACTTCCTATAACCCATTTTATGCCTACTTGCCCTTAAGCCAAAAACTGAGAGCACTCAAAAATCTTCAATTATCACAAACATACATTTAGACCACAAAAGCACCTGGAGCACATCACAAAGAAGTGTATAGAACTTTTTTAGCATAAAAATATTATTTAAATTTGCATCAATCTCATTAAGCCACTTAGATATACCCATTCTGATCCTGCACTACAACACCTTCATAAACTAATGAAAAAAACTCATGAAGTTATTGCTCCTCCCTAACCAATGACATTCTAAGATCAATACAAGTCTCAATATAGATTGTAATTATGACCTTGAGTGCACAAACTTGATTTTACATAAAAAATATGTCTCCTAAGAAGCATAGGTAGAGACACTCTATTCACAATGTCCTAGAAAAATGTGAAATTAGTAATTGCCCATAGCTCCTCATATTCCTTCTCCTCAGTCATCTGATACCTATAGTTCTTCTTCTTCTTATTACTAAGAGAAGAAACATGCTCAACCACTATAGCATTCTCCTTTTCTTCTAAAATTAGATTGATAATACATAAAGATAATAAACATTCATGACATACCTTTCATCTGAATGATCCACCTTGTAGTTTGAAACCTCATTACTAGGCATAGACAATTAATTTTCTTTGAATGATACATGCTCAAAAATAGAAGGATGTTCACTTGGATCCATACATACCTTAGGACTTGATTCAAATATCATAATTATCTTCTCTTTAAGCTTGGTCTCTTCACTCTAAACATAGCAGATAATGATACCTCTTAGAACTTTTCAATGTCTGAAGCATTCTCCACCATAGCAAATAGATTACTTAGACTTGTAGTCTCATCATGACTCACACTTATCAACTTTTTATTCCATGTGTTAACTTTGATTCTTCCTCACACTCTAAGAGCCTGATTGAACTAATTTTGACTTGATAGCTTTTGTTTTTAGAATCTAGCAATGTGACCTCTCTATTCATAATTGTAGCATACCATACTCCTTGATGGAAACATAGTTTGTATTACCATTTTTGGATATAAACTTAAAATGTATCCTTTGTCATGATAAATAAAACAACCTCCACTTTTTGAAGATGACTCACCTTGTCTAACCTTATGAGGATAATGATTTTCAAAGTGTCCCACAATAAGATATTTGAAACACTTAATTTTCCTCACTCATTTTGACTAAAGATCCCTATCATAATCCCATAAAAACTCATTTAAAATAGGTCTCTCTTCTTTATCTTTATGATAAAAATGATTACATGTGTAAAAATAACCATTCAATCTTACATACCTCATGGCATTAGGTTATTTGATCTAATTTGTCTTCAATCTGCTAGCACCTTCATTCCTTATCTAATGGTTTGTCTTCAAAGACTGATCCACCATGATTTCATTGATATTAATGTCAACTTGAGTATTCACTTTGGTCTCTTCATTAAAACCTAATCCATATCTATCACTAGCCAAATTTTGACTCTTTAGGAGATCATCTAGATCATTAGAACTTTTATCAAACTTGACAAATGATTTCACTTTGTTTGTATATTTATCTAAGTCCAAAGATATAATTTGAGAAGCATACCTTGATCATTCTTCTTCTTTAGCTCTTAGAATTTTAGACATATATTATAACTTAGAATTAAGAAACATGACAACACCTTCATGCTCCCTAGAGTTTTCAACCAATCTTTCCTCAAACACACTAAATTTCTCCTCATAGTCTTTGAGTTTAAATTTCATATTCTTATTGATCTTCTTAATCTTTAGTTCTTCAAGAGCATTCAATAATATAGTCTCACAGTCTAACTCATCTTCATCATCATCTAAATTACTCCAAGTAGACACCTTCTGATGTGAGAAACTTCCTTCCTCAACCATGAATAGAGCTATCTTCACTCTCATTTGATGAGATATAATATTCTTTGGTGTAGAGACTCTTCTTTTTCTTGAAGGACTTATTCTTATTATTATAATCTCTGAATCCTTTCTTCTTTTATGTCTTCTTATTTTCATCTTGAACTTCACCATGCTCATCCACATCTTTCTTTTCATGCTTATGAGGGCACTTATTAGCACAATGTCCTATCTCTCCATAGTTGAAACATTTTAAGGGTAGTTTACCCTTATACTTCCCTAAGCATGTGTTTAATTTCTTAGTAATCAAAATAATTAGTTCATCCTCATCAATGTTAGATATGTCATCCTCTTTGGGTTTCTTACCTTGGAACTTCTTCTTAGGCTTCATATTTGTCTTGAATTTAGCTTCCTTTTTTGGTGGTATATCATCATTTACTCTCATCTCATATGCAGTAAGGGTGTCATGAAATTGATCCATCTTCAAATGATTAATATCATGACTCTCTTCTATAGTAGATACTTTTGTATCAAACATGAGAGATAGAGACCTTAATACCTTTTGGACTATAGTATCCTCTTTAAGATTCTCTCCAAGACCTCTGATGATGTTCATAGTCTCATCAACTCTATACATAAAAGATGCCACATAATATTATTCCTTCATCTTGAGACTTTCAAATTACCTTCTGTGAGTCTTTAAATTATCAAGCTTGACTTTTGAATCTCTTTTAAAAATTATCTACATTTTTTCCCATATCTCTTTAGTAGAATTGTAATAGATTACCTTGGTGTATTTAGTCTATGAAAGACCACAAGTGATAGCATTCATTTCCTTGGAATTGTTCTCAAAAAAATTATTATCCATAACACTAGATGGAGGAGTAATAGTATCAATATAAACATCAAGAATAGATTTCCATACATCAAACCCTAGGTATACAATGTATGTCCGCATCCTTACATTCCAAAAAGCATAATTGGACCATTAAACATCGATGATTGATTATTAGAGAAACCTCCTTGATGACTAATCATATTATATTCATCATTTACAATGGATTACCTTGGTGTATTTAGTCTCTAAAAGACCACAAGTGATAGCATTCATTTTCTTGGAATTGTTCTCAAGCAACTTCTTGTCTGCAACACTAGATAGAGGAGTAATATGAGTAACATAACCATCTAGAATAGATTGACATACATAAAACCCTAGGGACATAATGTATGTCCTCATCCTTGAACTCTAAAAAGCATAATTGGATCCATTGAACATTGGTGATTTCTTAATAGATAAACCTCCTTAATGACTACCCATTTTTTACATTGGATCACCTTCAAGTTGTTAAGCCTCTACTAAAGGACCTACTTTGATACCAATTGTTAGAGGTATAATCAATAAAAGGGGGGATGAATCATTGAGCTTAGAAAATACAAATTCAATTTCAATCCTTTCAATTTCTTAATCAATTACCATAAGCATTCATGAAGCATACACAAAATTCATAGCAATCAACAAGAGAGGCAATGCAAGATCAATCACATAACACATGACATACATGGGAAAACCCCTTGGAAGAGAAAACCCACTAGAACATGAAATTGGACTACTCTCTTATAATAATAATATCTGATTTAGATCAACTAAAATCTATTAAGGAACTATGAACCCTTATTTAGTGAGACTGAAATCCCATAAGGTACTACCACACTTGTTTAGTTGAGTTAAAATAACAACCAGACTTTTAGAAAATTTCACCATGCATGGAAGATGAAACTACCTTATATGATAATTTTATACAATAACACCTATTAACACATCCACCTTTGAATTGATGTCTTCAACACCTGATGATGGACCTCTGATTATCACTCTTCACCTTCGCTCATATTCACATAGCAAGAACATTATTCTTTTAATAGAATTTTGACCTAAAAGCCATATAAATAGTCTTAAATCTATTATTATCTTCAAATTATCCATAGGTTACTTTACCCTTCCTTTTTTCCACAAAAAAAACACAATCCTCTCTTAAATCTCTCCCAAGTCTCTCAAACTAAATCTAGAAACCAACACATTTGGTTTCACTATTTATAGAGTAATCATGATCATCACCATCTTTTTTAAACATTAGGAATGTATTAACCCTTAATACATCTATAATAAAAATAAATAACTCAAAACAACCTTAATAAGTTGATCATAGCATCTATGGGTCACCCTTAAGTAGCTACACCTTTTAATAATGCCCTTGTATCCCTATAAGTCTCATGTGAACCCATTCACTCATTTAGCACTTAATCAAACAAAAAAAGAAGATAAAACCACTATAAAAATCATGTATCCATTCCATATGATCTATAGGTATCTCTTAAGTTCCAACAAACAACATATAACCCTTTTGTTTAAGCCCAATTACCTCAAACAACATTATGTGCACATAGTCATTATGAACAAACAAACATTCATCTTATAATACATTGTTCATACTACATACAACTAGTCAAACATTTAAAATTCACATATAACATCCCCATGGAGTCTAAAACACTCCCCAATAGTTAATTCACCATGAAACATTGAAACAACATCTACATAAACTTAATTACTCTTCTTGGGTCACTTGCAGAACAAGCATGAACACATAGTCAAATTTGAACCTTAATATATTTTACTTTACACAATTCCAAATCTTAAAATTAGGTTCATTAGATTCACCATGGAGTCCTCTTCATATTTTATTTTTATATCATGATAAAATTATAGATAGATCAAAAGATATGGCACATAAAATAGACACTGGTCTTTTTCTTTACAAAATTCAAATATTCAAATGCAAACGGTCACTGTTAAACTTCAAACACAATGCTCACATCTCATGTCCTATTATATTTATATCAATATCATACCATTGATCTTATAAAAAAATTAAAACATAGTCTACCAAATCCAAATGTTAAACAACTGACAATTGACCTCATCTCGTGTAATCTGTAAACACTGACTCAATGTACTATGTCAATATTTTATACGCAACTTGGTCTTTATCAATGATAAAAAACTATCACTTGACCTCTTAATAATAATACACACCATTTATCTCAATTATTATGATCAACCACACACTATTTATCCTTAAAATATGCTCAATCTTTATCTCTGATTAGCATTAAACATAGAACACTTTGGCACCATCTCGTTGCTTCTTGACATCTTAGAGCAAAGCACACTTTTGATGTTACTCAAAATTTAACTTGTGAAATTTTGACTAAGTATTATAACCTTACTTATCTACCTAAAATCCCAAATTTTCACAATCATTTACCTCGCTCACTTTCATGTTCTCAAATTTGGACCATTTGATCTCCTCACATAAGAAAATCCAACTATGTGAAAAATTGCTCATAGAACCCTCACATGTGTGAGATATGACATCATCAACATGCTCACTAAAAAAATTATTCCATAGATCCAACTATGCCTAGAACTACTTGGAATCCAAATTTTCTCATGCATATATTTTGATGCACTTCATCACATGATCTGATATTTAGCACAAATCGACTAGGCTTAAAACTGAACAAAACCATATGATCAACTTCTCCTAAAACATTCACATGTGTAAAACATGAAATAATCAAAATTATTACTTGGCTCTTTCTTTCCTCATGTAAATTTGGCTATGGGAAAACACAGTCAAACTACCTAGGAGCTCAACTTTGCTTAAGCATATCTTGTAACGTGTTTCATTGCATGATCTATAGTTTAGTGCATAGAAACTAGGCATAAAAACTGAACAAACCCATATGATAATTTTTTCCTAAAATCTTCAATTATGTGAATTTTTACATCATAAACATGCTTACTCACCTCTACTTGATCCCTTTTTCAAATTTAGCTAAGTATGAGAACATAGTGAATTCTATCTGAGTAGCTAACTTTGCATCCTCATATCTTTGATAACACTTCATCGCATGAATGGTTCATAATAAATAGTAACTAATGTGATAAAAACCATATTACCAACTCCATTTGACTCATTCCCATGTGGTAATGTTGATTTCATCAAACTACCTACTCAAATTTTTTGACACTAGACCCAAATTGTCTAGCTGAAAACTATGGATAACAAGATAAATTCCACTTATGCACACAAGCACTAAAAGCTTATAAAACATCCTATGAAACTCTTACACATAATAAAATAACCATACTCATCCATAAACATCTCTAACCATGCCAAAATAAAATATTAACTAGGCATACTTCAATCACACTAAGACAAACACATTGCACACTTTGTCATTGTCACATAGACTATCAAGGAACTTCATACACTCATAGATTACCTCCATGACATAATTGACAATTCTCCAACACTTATCTATCTTGATGACATTAATGGTTTTTCTAAATATGTTAATTATCACTAATATCATCTTAGTCAAGTCTTCAAGAGGTGTAGGAAGTTTGCGGTCTTACTTAAACCCAAGAAGTGCATATTTCTAGTCCATGAAGGTAAAATCCTTAACCACATTATTTCCAAGAATGGGATTTTAATTGATCTTGAAAGGGTAAGTGACACTATCTTATTATCCTTTCCTAATCACAAGAAGTGATTACAAATTTTCTTAGGAAGGATTAACTTTATTAAGAGGTTTATACCAAATTTTACCAACCTTGTGAGATCACTAACCTCCATGTAGAAGAACATTACTTTTAGCTAGAATAAAGAATGAAAGAGTATTTTGAATCAGGACATATCTCAAGAACCTACACCCATCAACCCTAATTTTAATAAATAATTCACCCTATATGATTTTGGAGGTGTAGATTTTAACTCAATCATGTTGGTGCAATAAAATAATGAAGAGTTGGAGTAGCCAATAGACTTATTTAGTCAAAGTTTGGAAGACTAAGAGGTGAGATATTATTTTATTAAGAAGTATGTACTGGTTGTAATAAATTTTTTGAATAATTTTAGGTATTTATTGTCTAATAACAATGTGCATTATAATCTTGATCCCATAAACTTACTTTTCCATAAGAAAGATGTCTCCTAAGAAGCATAGGCATAGACACCCTATTTCACAAAGTCCTAAAACAATGTGAAATTAGTAGTTGCCCACAAATCCTCATATTCATTCTCCTCCTTGGTCATCTAATACCTATATTTCTTATTATTCTTCTCAGGATTAAGATAAGAAACATGATCAACCACTACAACATTATCCTTTTATTTTAGAATTGGATCTATAATACATAGAGACAAAAAAGATTCATGACATACCTTTTTATTTGAAGGATCCACCTTGCATTTTGGAGCCTCATTACTAGTCACAGACAATTGATGTTCCTTGCATGATACATACTCAATGATACCAAGATGTTTACTTGGTATCCATACACACCTAAAGACTAGATTAAACTAGCACCTTGGTATTCTCTTTGATCTTGGTCTCTTCTCTCTCAACATGAGCAGACAATGAGATCTCTTGGAAATTTTTAACTTCTAAAACATTCTCCACAATAGCAAATAATTACTTGGACATGCAGTCTCATCATGATTCACAATTGTCACCTTTGGATTCTATGTGTTAACTTGTCTTCTTCCTCACACTCTTGGAGGCTAATTGAACTCATTTTGACTTGATATCCTTTGTTTGTATAATCCATCAATGTGACCTCACTGTTCACAATTTTAGCACACCATACTCCTTAATGGAAACATATATTATGTTACCATGTTTGGACATCAACTTAAAATATATCCTTTGTCATGACAAATAAAAAAAACCTCCCCTTTTTGAAGAGGACTCACCTTGTCTAACCTTATATGGACAATGGATTTCAAAGTGTCCCATAATAAGATAGTTGAAACACTTAATTTTCCTCTCTCCTTTTGACTAATGACCCCTATAATAGTCCTATGAAAACTCATTTCTAATAGGTCTCTTGCATTCTCTAGATTTATGCCCAAATTTATTACATGTGTAATAATAACCATTGAATCTTACATAGCTCATGGAATTAGGTTATTTGATTTTCTTCATTTTTATAGCACCTTCATCCTTATCGAATGATTTGTCTTCAAAGACTGATCTACCTTTCTCTCATTGATATTCATGTCAAATTGAGTAGCAACTTTGGGATCTTCATTAAAACCTAATCCAGATTTATCACTAGCTAAATTTTGAATCTTTAAGAGATCATCTAGATCATTATAAATTTTATTAAACTTGATAAATGATTTCACCTTGTATATTTCTCTAACTCATATTTTAAAGACACAATCTCAGAAGCATAACTTGAGAATTCTTATTTTTTGGCTCTTAGACTTTTAGACATAAATTCTAACTTAGAATTAAGAAACATGACAACACCTTCATGCTCCTTAGAGTCTTTGACCAATATTTTCCTTAAACACATTGAATTGATCCTCGTAGTCTTCAAGTTTATATTTCATATTGTTATTTATCTTATTCTCAATCTTTTATTCTTCAAGAGAATTTATCAATACAGTCTCATAGTCTACTTTATCTTCATCATCATTTAAGTCACTCCAAGTAGACATCTACTAATTTGAGTAACTTCCTTCCTTAACCATGAATAAAGATTCATATTCAATAAGATAATAATCTTCATGATCATATTTTGAGTCATTATCTTCACTCTCTTCTAATGATCTAAAATATCCTTTGGTGTAAAGACTCTTTTTGTTCTTGAAGGACTCATTTTTATTGTTATAATTTTTGAATCCTTTCTTCCTATATGTCTTCTTTTTTTCATCTTGACCTTCACCATGCTCTTCATCATCTTTATTTTCATGATTATGAGGGAAATTATGAGCAAAATGTCTTATCTCTCCACAATTGAAACATTTTAAGGGTAGTTTACCCTTATACTTCCCTGAGCTTGTGTTCAGTTTCCTAGTAATCAAAACAATTAGTTCATCCTCATCAATGTCAAATATGTCATCCTCTTTGGGTTTACTACCTTGAAGCTTCTTCTTAGACTTCATCTATGTATTGAATGTAACTTCTTTCTTTTGTGGTCTATCATCATGTATTCTCATCTCATATGCAATAAGGGTGCCATGCAATTGATCCATCTTCAATTAATTAAAATCATGGCTCTCTTCTATAGCAAATAGTTTTGGATCAAACTTGAGAGATAGAGACCTTAATATATTTTGGACCAAAATAGCCTCTTAAAAATTCTCCCCAAGACCTTTGATGATGTTCAAAGTCTCATCAAATCTCTATAAAAAGGATGCCACATAATCTTATCCCTTCATCTTGATACTTTCAAATTGCCTTTTGTGAGTCTACAACTTACCAAGATTGACCTTTGAATCTACTTCAAAAATGATCTGCATTTTGTCCCATATCTCTTTAATAGATTTACAATGGATTACCTTGTTGTATTCAATCTCTAAAATACCACAAGTGATAACATTCATTGCCTTGGAATTATTCTCAAACAACTTATTTCTATAGCACTAGATAGAGGAGTAATATGAGCAATATAACCATCTAAAATAAATTACCATACATGAAACTATAGGGACATAATGTATGTCCTCATACTTACACTCCAAAAATCATAATTAGATCCATTGAACATCAGTGTTTGCTTAGTAGAAAAATCTCCTTGATGACTACTCATATTATAGTCATCATTTACAATGGATTACCTTGGTGTATTTAGTCTCTAAAAACCATAATTGATACCATTCATTGCCTTAGAATTGTTCTCAAATAAATTCTTATCTACAACACTAGATGGAGGAGTAATAGGAGTAACATAACCATCCAAAATAATTTCCATACATCAAACCCTAGGGACATAATGTGTGTCCTCATCCTTTCACTCCAAAAAACATAATTGTATCCATTTAACATCAGTGCTTGCTTAATAGATAAACCTCCTTGATGACTACCCATATTATACCTTGGATCACCTTCAAGCTATTAAGCCTACCTAATCTGATACCAATTGTTAGAGGTACAATCACTGAGAGGGGGGGATGAATTAGTGAGCCTAGAAAATCCAAATTTAATTTCAATCCTTTCAAGTTCTTAATCAATTAACATAAACATTCATGAAGCTTACACAACATTCAAAGAAATGAGCAAGAGAGATAATCCAAGATCAATCACATAACACATGATATACATGGGATACCCTCTTGGGGATAAAACCCATTTAAACATGAAATTGGACTATTATCCTATAATAAAAATATCTAAATTTGACCATTTTCAATTGATTAAGGAGTTATGATCCCTTATTTAGTGAGATTGCAATCCCATAAGGTGTTGCCCCACATGTCTAGTTGAGGTGTAACAACATCCAAAATTTTAGCAAGTTTCATCTTACAAGGAGGTTACAACCACCTTAGATACTGATATACCACAACAACACATCTTAACACATCTAAATTTGAATTGATGTCTTCAACACATGATGATGGACCTCTGATTATCACTCTTCACCTTCACTCATACTCCAATATCAAGAGTATTATTCTACCAATATAAGTATGACCTACAAGCCATAAAAATAGTCCTCAATATATTTTTCTCTTCAAATTATCCATATGAAACTCTACCCCTCCTTCACTCCACAAAACACACATATAATGCTCTCTCAAATCTCTCCCAAGTTTTTCACACCAAATATAGAAACCAACACATTTGGTTTCACTATTTATAGAGCAATCATGATCATCACCATCTTGGTCAGCCATTAGGAATGTCTTAACTCTTAAGACATCTATTATATGAATACATAGATCAAAACAATCTTCATAATTTAGCTATAGCATCTATGGGTCAGAATGAAGTAGCTACAACTTTTAATAAGACCCTTGTAGCCCTTATAGGTCTCATGTGAACCCATTCACTCATTTTTCACTTCATCAAACAAAAATAGAGCATATAACCACTATCAAAATTATGGACCCATTCCATATGATCTATAAGTCTATCTTAAGTTCCAAAAACCAACATAGAACCCTTATGCTTAAGCCCAATTCACTAAAACAACATTTTGTACACATATTCATTATGAATGAACAAATAATCATCTTCTAAAATATGTTTCATACTAAATAAAAAATTTCAAGCCTTAAAAATGCACATAGATCATCCTCATGGAGTCTACAACACTCCCCAATAACTAATTCACCATACTCTTCTTGAGTCACTTACAGAATAATCTTGAACACACATCCAAATTTGAACCTTAATATATTTTAATTTACACACTTCTAGATCTTTAAATTAGCTTAATTAGATGCACCATGGATTATTCTTCATCTTTTATTTTTACATCATGATAAAATTATACATATATTGAAAGATATGGCACATAAACTAGAAACTAATCTTTTCCTTTGCAAAATTTAAATATTCAAATGCAAATGGTCATAATTAAAATTCAAACACAATTCTCACATCTCGTGTCCTCTTATATTTAGATCAATTTCATACCATAAATATTCTTCAAACTTTAACATATAGTTTTCCAAAGCCAAATTTTAAACAACTGATAGTTGACCTCATCTCATGCAATCTATAAATTTTGACTCAACGTGATCTATCAATCATCTATACATAACTTGATCTTTAGTACTGATAAACAACTATCAATTTGAACTCTTAATTTTAATACACACCATTGATCTTGATTAGTATGATCACCCTCTCACCATTGATCCTTGAAATAATCTTTACCTTTATCTTTGCTTAGCATTAAACATAAAAAACTTTGGCACTATCTCCATGCTTCCTAACATCTTAAAGTAACATGCACCATTGATGTTACTCAAAATTTAACTTGTGAAAATTTTACTATGGGAAAATTAATTATCTTCTTGGAATGCCAAATTTACACATTCATATCTTTTACCATTTTCATTTGCATGTTCTCAAATTTGGACCATATGATCTCCTCACATAGGAGAATCCAACCGGGTGATAAACTAACTAGAACCCTCACATGTGTGAGATATGCCATCATTAACAAACACACTCAAAATTTTCTTCCACAGAGCCAACTATGCTTGGACCTACCTACAAGGCCAACTTTTCTCATGTATATCTTTTGACGTGTTTCATCAAATGATTTGAAATTTAGTGTAAATCAACTAGGCTTAAAACTAAACAAACCCATATGATCAACTTCTCCTAAAATTTTGACATGTGTGAGATATGCCATCATCAAAATGATTACTAGGCTCTTTTTTTCCTCATGAAAATTTGGATAAGTATGGGAAAACACATTCAAACTACTTGGGGGCCCAAATTTACACAAACATATATTTTAATGTGATTCATCACATGATCTAAAGTTTAGCACATAGAAACTAGGAATAAAAATGAATAAAACCATATGGTAATTTTTTCCTAACACCTCCACTCATGTGAATGATGACTTCATCAACATACTTACTCAGCTCTACTTGAGCCCTTTTGTAAATTTAGCTAAGTATGGGAGCATAGCAAATTTTATCTGAGTAGCCAACTTTTTATCCTCATATCTTCAACCATTATTCATTACATGACTTGAGATATGGAACATAAAAACTAGGGACTAATGTGATAAAAAACCATATAACCAAATCCCTTTGAATCATTCCCATGTGGTAATAGTGACTTCATCAAAATACCTACTCATATTTTCTACTATTGGATCCAAAGTGTCTATTTGAAAACTATGGATAACTAGATGAATTCTACTTATGCACACAAGCACTCAAAGCTTAGAAAACGTATTAGGTAACTATTTTACATCATAAAATCACCATACTCATCCCTGAACATCTATAACCATGCCAAAATATAAAATCAACCAAGCATACTTCAAGCACACTTGGAGAAACACATTTCACACTTTGTCATTGTCACATAGGCTATCAAGGCACTTCTTCCACTCATAGAATACCTTCATGACATCATTGACAATAATCCAACACTTTTATATCTTGATGACATTAATGTTTTTTCTAAAGATGTTAATTATCACTTATTTCATCTTAGTCAAGTCTTCAAGAGGTGTAGGCATTTTAGGGTCTCACTTAACCCCAAGAAGTGCATATTTCTAGTCCATAAAGGAAAAATCCTTAGCCACATTGTTTCTAATAAGGGGCTTATAATTGATCTTAAAAGGGTAAGTAACATTATCTCATTATCTTTACCTAATCATAAGAAGGGATTACAATTTTTTTTAGGAAGGATCAACTTTGTTAAGAGGTTTATACCAGATTTTGCCAATCTTGTGAGATCACTAACCTCCATGTAGAAGAACATGAATTTTATTTGGACTAAAGAAGGCAAGATGGTTTTGAAGAAATAAAATAGGACATATATTAATACCCTACACTCATCAACCCTAATTTTATTAAATAATTTACCCTACATGATTTTGGAGGTGTAGATTCTATCTTAGCCATGTTGGTGCAGTAGAATAATGAAGGGTTGGAGCATCTGATAGCCTTATTTAGTCAAAGCTTGGAAGACTATGAGATGATATATTATTTTTATTGATAATTATGTACTAGTTTTAATAAATTTAGGCATTTATTATCTAACATCAATGTCCATTTACTTGTTTCTCACCCTAGTGTTAAAGATTCTCTTGAGAAAAGATTTAAAAGAGAAGAGGCAGGTTGGATCACAAAAGTGATGGAGTATGATGTGGACATAAAAGTTATAAATTTGGTAAGGGGTAAATATTTATGTTAATATATTACTATAAGGTTTTAATGTGATGAGGAGGTTATCCCAGTGATTTAAAATGACCAAGAACTGGATGCACCTTTGTTGTCCGCTAGTTGGGCTCAAGTCATGATCCATTTTAGTAAAATTGGTGAATGACCTCAAGGTTTGGATAAGAATAAAATGAGGTATTTAATATTAAAATAAATTCCATATTTCCTTGTAGATGGTGTCTTGTTTAGGAAATATGTAAATTGTGTTCTCTTGAGATGCATTGAAACTAACCAAGTTGATAAGGTTTTGGAAAAATTTTATGATGGATCAATAGGTGGTCATTTTTACCCAAGGGTTAGAGATTTTAATATCATGAGGGAACATTAATTTTAGCTTAATATGTTTATATATGTATATACATGGGTCAAAAAGTGTAAAAAGTGCATATTTTTCATCGAAAAGTAGAAATTGGAAGCCCTCTCTCTCTACCCCATGTAGGTAGAACAAACTTTTATGCAATGGGGATTGGTTTTCATATGAATGATTAACCCACCCTCAAGTTTAGGTCACAAATGTATCTTTCCATCCAATGATTACATTATAATATGGGTAAAAGTAGTGGCTCTTAAGGAAGAACATGAATCCAACGTACTAGATTTTTATGAAGGCATAGTCCCTAGGTTTGGAGTGCCTCCTACCATATTTTATGAAAATGAAATCAAATTTGTGGGTACCAAGATAAATAATTGGGTAGTCAAACATGGAGCTTACTTGAGTACCTCATATAACTACTATCCCCAAGTTAATGGCTTGGCAGAGTCCATGAATAATAACCTAATTAGAATCATCAAAAGGACTATGGAAGAAAACCAAAGGTCATGCATATAAATTTGAATAAAACCTTATGGGTTGATATAATTAATACTAAGAGTGGTGTAGGTAACTCCCCTTAAATTCTTTAATATGTTAGGGAAGCAAGACTACCAATATCACTTGAGCCACTAGTCTTAGATCTCACACATCAATTGAAGATGATGGAAAAATATGCCATGTTAGTTAGATTTTTATAATTGACAAGGTTACAAGAAAAAAAGACGAAGCTATGCATACAATGGAGCTTCATCAAGCTCAAGTAAATAATTCATTTGATAGGAGATCAACTGATAGAGTCTTCCTTGAGTGGGACTTGGTGTTAAAATAGGATGAGGACATGGCTAAAGCTAGAAACCACACCAAATTTGATGTTATATGGAGTGGTCCTTATGTTATAACTAACTCCAAGTAATAAATTCCTTCCAATTATACAAGCTAGATGGAGAATAAATTCTAATCCTAGTCAATGGGATTAATTTGAAGCATTATGCCTCAAATTCAATCTCAAAACTTTGTACATAAGTAGGTAGTTATCTTTTGCTTTTTCTAAGTGTTATTAGCACAATTTTTTAGTAGTTTAGATGTGTCCTTATTTTTCCTAAGTGTTGTAACACATTTCATGGTTATTCTCCTTATTTGTTTATTATTTGAAGGTGATTTTTTAAATATTTTGTAGTTGGTTAAATAGGGTTTCATAATCATATTGGGTCTCTCTTGACTCTATGCCCAATGAAATGGATAAGGTAGTTAGTCTTTAGTGTTTAGACATTAAAACACTCATGGGAGGTTATCAAAATGTTGGCTCTTATAAAACTAGTGGTCGTAAAACACCTTCATGCTTTAGGAGAGTATTTTTTTTTAAAAATCAATTCAATTTTCATGTATCTCATGAAATCTAAGTGTTTAGGACCAAATATGCTTTGGTTGTGCTTCATTTTTCTTTGGTCAATTTATTTTTCATCATCATTATGTCATGGTAAATGAGTGAGTTTATATATGGGTCCTTAATACATGATTGGTGTCCTTAGGTTTTTTTGACATCTCATTTTATCTAATTAAATCTCAAAATGTTATGAGTCATTCAAATCAGGACAATACATCTTTAGTCAAGAATCTAATTCTACCAATGTATACATAAGAATGAGGTCTTTTTCCAAGTTTAAGTATTTAAGTAAAATGGGTAAAATATTAATTATAAGAAATGTTTAATTCATAAAATGTATGCAGATTATATTTAAAGTTCATGAAAAGGTCTAAAGGATTCACAATTTCATGATAGTTGGGTTAATTGAGTCAAAAGATAGAAGGGTCCTTTTTAATGCCTTAAAGTGGATTATAACACCAAAAAACCACCATCTTTCACACTACTCTGTACAAATGTCAAAATTCAATAACTTATATTCCATTCTTCAAAATAACATGTAGATTTTACAAAAGATGTTTTGAGGTTTTTTCAGTTTTATGGAGATCCATGCATGGAAAAATATCATCAATTTCAACCAAGAATATGAGAAACCCTTAAAAAATGAATATTCTCATGAAAAAAGATAAGGTTTTGGATGTTTTTTTATCAAGTGTATGGAATTGTATGGATGGTTTCATATTAAATTAGAGATATGGAAGGTTTCTCACACCATGATAAGTTTATTTTGGGATTTGGATAGAGATTTCATGATCATAAGAACCAAAACAAAGACAAAACCATCTCAAATATCCTTCAAAAGCCTAGACAAGATATTTTTCAAGATGTATCAACTCTATTGTATAAGTGCATGAAATTTTATGCCAATTAGAGGAGTAATAGGGGCCATATATGACATGTTATAGGTGTTATATTATAATGATAATAATATATTCTTATGAACCATCATCAAAATTCCCAAACTATAAAAGATCTCATTTGGAGCATAATTTTTAGATGGATCTTCTCTCTCATGTTGCATAGCTCAAGGTAGTTATTAGAGGTTATTAAGAGATCCATGGAAAACCTCCTACATGTGTTGGAAGATAATAATAAGCCCTATAATTTATGAACAATTGATAAGAGAGTGGGATGCTTATGAACCCTACCAAACCCTAAACAGTTGTGATTTTTATTTTAAATTCTTGGAATTGGTTCAAATTAAATGAATGAATCTAGAGAGTCATCAACATGATGTGGATTCTTCCTCAATGGTATTACATGGAAGGAAAATGTAAATTATCTCCCTCTAGGTTCTATGCTCTAAGGAAGAGGAAAAATAGTAGACCTATGAGAGGAATCACATCTTCATTGCAATCCCAAGGGTATTCTTATAAAGATATGAATCCATTACAATTAGGTAACCATATCACCCTTCCATTTTCCCAATCACATTGTAGATCCTTTGGATTCACTATTTGCATAAGTCTTCTTATCTCAAGAATAAACTTGGAAACAAGCATATAGGGTATTGAAACTTTCAAGTATGTTCTATGTTTTCAACATTCTAACTTGGAAACAAGCATATAGGGTATTGAAACTTTCAAGTATGTTCTATGTTTTCAACATTCTACAATGATCTTACAAGCCTGTAAGCCTTTCCTTCAACTTTATCAATAGGATTGATAGGTCAAAAATGTTGTTATAAGTTAGGATGAGAGTTTAAAGGTGATGAGTCAGTAAGTCTTCTTAATTTAGGGACTCTCCATACACTTATACCCCTCACCAAAGCAAGTCATTAGTTGGGTAAAGGTAGCATAGTGGTACCAATCTTGAAGACCATAATCAAAATTATTCTAATGAATTTCAAGCCTAATGTGGAAGGTTAGAAATAGAGGAAGAAGATTTATATGTTTTGGAATGCTTGTTTCTTGGTAGGAATGCCTCTAAATATTTTAGGATATTACTCATTAATTTGATACCTATTTAGGTGAGTTTCATTCCCAAAGAATATTATGAGATCATTGTCAGACCTATGAAGAAAGGATAGAGTTTGATAAGATTTTAGTATTTCTCAAGATATTTATAAGCCTCTCCATGAGCTTGAAACATGACCTAAAATGATGAGCTATAAGAATAAACATTTTAAATGGTTTGAGCCTTACTTGAACATATTTTAATAAAGATTAACATATTTTATCATTAATTAAGGTATTTGAGCAACATAATAAAGTTTCAATGTGCATACTTATCTACCAATATTGGAGCATGAAAAGATCTCTTAATAGGATGTGGATAATGTGAGTTTTGTAAAAAGGGGTTTATACACTATAAAATATGACAAACTTCTTAAATACATTGGAGATCATCATCAAGGTAGTTTCAAGCCAAAATACAAGACTATGAGGTTATGATAGGACTACGAGAAAAGGGGCAGAGTCAAAAGCATCATACAAATAATCAAGACTTCAAGACCAATTTATTATCATTTTAAATATTATTTTGAAATATGTTAAGATTTTTTAATATTTGAAATACCCAAAATGAGGTTTTAGAATCCACTCCCAATGGGCATTGTAGGTACTTAAGATCCTCAGGAAACCTCCCTAGTCATGAGCATTGATAGAATAAATTGTTATAAATTTTATGTTATAATGATGGTTAAGGAATTATTTTAATAATATTATATCCCTACATAGGGTTAAGATGGATTTGAAATTTTGGTTAAGAATGACCATCTTCAGGAGAAGATCCAAAATTGTCCAAAATGGTTGATGCACACAGGTCTAGTTGTATAGGTATATGTCAAAGTTGAAAGCAATTTGAATGATGTTACCCAACAATAATATTATTTTTTTAATCATTCATGTTGTAATCAAGGTTATAATTACAATGAAACAATGTAAGTATGCATACCCAGCTTGATAGGACAAGTTTGTGAACAAGATTATGAGAGAAGGATGCAAGTTTGGAATTGGTATTGAGTCTTGAAGGGTTATGAAAGTATATAATACTTTAATAAGGTATATATATTGAATGAATACCTTGATATGGATAAAAAACACTAAATAGGGGCCATTAGGGTCAAAACTATTAGACTACCTATAAACCCTAAGCATGAACAAATCAAGTTTGAAAACTATTTGAGGGGTCAAATCATATAGAAGACCACTTAAAGACATGATAAGAAATGTAAATAACCTAAAATAATAAATTATAGTTATAAACAAGAATTTTAATTAATTTTCTTTCACAAACACTCATTTTAAGTTGTGACTTATAGGCATGCCATTCCCAAGAAAGTTAATTTTATTAGGTGGGAAGTTACACGAGCAAGTGCATGGATCCAAATGGTTTTAGGGAATGATGGAGAGTTACCAATAATATAATTTTATGGAATTAATAATCATATTAGGGATATATTATTTATTAATATTCCTTAATAGGTTAACTACTCTGAAACCCTTGTTAAACCCCATAACTAGTTTTTGAGATTTTGGTCACGTTATAAACAGGATAAAGGATTCAAACACATAGAGATGGTCTTCTATAATTATAAAACACCTAAATACATATCTCAAATTTATGTTCAATCTCTACAAAATAATTAAATAATGGTATAGACATGAAAATCAATGGAGAAACTTGTTCAAATCAACCTAGATGAGTTTCAGTAGAACATACAATTCATTATCCCTCTATAATGGGATTCTTGAGAGGTTTTCATGACACTATAAAGGAAAATAATAGGAATCACAACCTTGTACTCTTTCATGAAATTCTATAATTGATCTTCAAAGGGTCAAAATAGTGATTATGGATCACCTTGTAAAGTTCTCAACAAATGCAAAGGAGAAGATGTTTCAAATGGTTGAGAAATGCCTTAAATAAGATGATTAGATGCCAAGATAGTGGTGTAGAGGGATGAAAAAGGATGAATAAAGGCCATCAAGATAATTATAACCACTATTTTGGAGTGAATAGGCCTTAATCATGGCCATTATGGGAGGAAAAAGCAATTTTTAGACCAAATTAGAATGCTAGGAAGAGGCGTATGCTAATTAATGCCTTATAGAGGTCAAAATGAGCCATATTATTCAATTTGTAGCTAAAAAAGGGAGACACTTAACCAATTTCAGTATGTGCATGCCTCCTCAAGGGTCAGTTACACCCAAGTCAATTCCCACTTCTCCACTCCTATGTCATCCTCTTTAGGAGATCTCATTCATTACAGGTATGTGGCATTGAAAGGGACATCATAACATGAATTTTCAATTATTTTATTCTTAAAAGAGATATTATAAAGTTGTAATAGCTACATTTAGGCAAACTAATAGTGCTATTTTAAACATTTTTATTATAAAAAGCGATAAAAATGCTTGTTATTATATCCCTCTTTTGGGTATGACCAGACTCTACCCACATGTAAAGATGGATTTTAAACCTTTTGATCAATAAAAACTAAAATTTTCAATATGTTGGTATTAATTTGTGAACCTTATGCTTAGTTTATCTACAACTATGATAGAAGTTTTCTTTCTCTTGTATGTCCTTTGATTTCACCATCTCGTCAATAAGCTAATTTAGATAGGTTCTATGTTGTGTTGACATTGTATAGGATAAAGAATTACTATATAAACCAACTAATTATGTATGATTTAAGGCATTTTAATTGTCTCTCAAATTCCTATACACAAAATCACAACCCTTATATGAAATATTGATGTGTGAATAGTTCATTTTAGGAGACACTAAGAATATTTCATTCAATATTGAGTTATTTAGTGTCGTTAAGAAGTTGGTATAAGCAACACAACATCTTTGGTGCATCAACTTATTAAGATTTAGGTTCATTTTATATCCTTCTTATCCCTTTTCCTTGAAAATGTATTAGTTTAGTGTTAGTTTTAGGGGATTCACCAAGGGAACTAGCCCTCTCTGGAGGTTTTTTTTAGCCATAGGTGAAGAGGCCCTAAAACCAGTCTCTTCAAGGGTCCAATCCAAGTTGATAGAAATTTTTGGCATGCCTGGTGGGACTACTATTCAAAGCATTCATAATGTTTATTGAGGAGGGTGTTGTCCTTGCCAAGTTTTAGTGTTTAGACATAAGTTTCATCATCTGGTGACTCTAAAAGGATAACAAAGATCCTAGTTTTAGATTATTTCCTCATTTTTTCATAAAAAAATTAGCAACTAGGTTATATTCATAGAGTAAAATTACTGAATTAACCTTTTATTCAACAAGGAAAAAGAGATAACCTAGGACTGATCCATATTTTAGGCCTACCTATAATACCAATCCTCTCCAAAATAACCTAGTACCACCTCTAGATTTTCATATGGCTATCCCTAGGAATCAATATTTTGTTCCTTTTAATGGAGGGAGTCCATTAAACCTTGCTCAACATGATCACACACTTGTAGCTTCCCTTAAGAGTATTCCTTTATTCATTGGAGAGGATGCAACTACTCCAATTGAGCACATCAAGGACATTGCAAATATTTGATCAATGTATCATATTATTTAAGATAATGTAGCACTTATATTGTTGGATCGATCTTTCAAAGGTAAGGCCTTATAGTCATAAAAGTTCTAAGGTATAATTCTATCAGGACATAGGATGGGTTGGGAAAATATTTGTGTAGGTAATTTGAAGACAAATGTGATCTTTTATCCTTGGTTGAATAGTTAACAACTATCAAGAGGGCACCACATGAATATATGTTTGATTTCAATTTTAGATTTCAAAGGACATGGGATAGGATCCCATAGTTAGTAAATATGCACACCTAAGTATGCTTTCATATAATAGATCAGAGCATTGAAAAAATGATATCTTGATTATGATATAATCCATGGGAGGTAAGACACTATATGATGCCTATGAGATAGTAATCAGGGATGAAAACAACCTTTTATGGGATGGAAAAATAACACCAAGGCCTCCTATTTGCTTTTTTCCAAAATTGCATCCTACTCCACCTGCCCAACCAGCCTTAGCTCCTATTGTCATGCCTATAATTCAACCTACTAATCAAACTCAAACTCCTCTGAATCAGTTCCATGAGGTAAAAATTATACTTAAAAACTTTGGAAATGAGTTGGTTACCTTGAAGAGGCAATAAATACACAATAACAAGCCATATCGACCTTATAACCAATATTTTCAACCCAATAGGTAGTATTTTCATGGAAATACTCAAGGATAAGGTCCTATTACTCATGATAGACCCTATCAAAATCATAATCCACTTTCCCCTAGTACATCAAAGGAAATTGTGCTTGTCCAAAATAACCTCCTCCAAGATTGTGAATGGTGATATCCCAATGCCCAACCACATAATCAGACTACCCACCCCAATCATGTTATTAATTAGGCATTAATGGTATAAAATACAATACCTTCTCTAGAGGAACAAGCTAAAGTGCCACCTCAAGGAGAAGTTTCTCAAAGATAAGAGCCAGCTGATTCTACACACCTCAATTAAAAAGAAGATGAGTATTATGGGGTGAATCAAATGTTGGGTCAAAACATGGCTTCTACATCCATGGTAGCCAACACTAGAGTAAATAAGAGGGATATTGAGGTGGAACTAGTAGATGATATAACTATTTCAACATATTCACAATATTCTAAAGGGGTTACTAATTGCACTCCAATCCCAAAGGCTTAAGAACAAGTTTAAAAATAGCCTATGAGAAATGAGTTTCAACCAAATGAGTAGCCACAACATAAGCAAGTTCAAGAGCGGATGTGTCTAAAACTCAATAAAAAGTGATTATTACTTCCTTCAATGTCATGGAATATATGAAGAATACAAATATGAGCATCTCAATGTGGGATATTTTTTCTATTCTTATGCAAAGAGACTTATTGCAAACAACCTTGTCAAATGTAAGCATTGGAAGAGAATAATTAAAAGATATAAGGTCCATCCTAACCAACACCACTCAACCCAAGGAAAGAAAATTAGATAAAAGTGGTAATCCCCAAACGTTTTAATATCTCTTGATCATAGGGGACCATCTAGGGTAAATTATATGATTGATATTGGGATAAATAGCTCAGTTACTCCCAAATAAATTATTGACAATTTGGGCTTGGAATATGAGCCTTGTTTTATAGGCATAGTTTAGTTGGATGGAATAACCATCAAAATGGTTTGGGTAATCATAGTAATGAGCCTTACCTTACTTGTTTTCCCCAATTTCTCTATTTCACAAGACATATTTATTATTGACCTTCCTCCCTAATTTACATTATGCTTATCCAAGGACTTCACTTCCAAAATTAGAGACTACCTATAATCTGATAGGTCTCATATGCTTTTTGAGACTAGGTATGGGACTAAGGTCACTATCCAATCCAATCCCATTTCCAAAACCATATAGATCCTTACACCCCAAGTGTCTCTAATGCCAATTACACCATCCTAGACCAAGAAGAAGATAAAGTAGAATGTGAACTAACTACACTTATTGAAGGTTTTCCTAATCTTATCCTAGATGAGTTGGGTATGAAACATAATGAATATTATCCCTAAAATTTGGTGGATTAAATTGGTCTCAGCACTTATTGTTTGTATGAAAAAGGATCTAGAATTCCAAACCTAGTCAATCCTTGTGAGCATGATAAAGTAGTATGACAAATGTTCTTTGATGAGTCCAAAATTTAGAATGGAGCAAGGAATGGTGTTATGTTGGTGTCTCTAAATAAGGATATATAATATTCTTTCATTAGATTCTAGTTATATTGTACCAACAACTTAGTTGAGTATGAGGCCTTCATACATGGTGTCCAGTGGGCTAAGAAGAGGGGAATAAAAAAATCTACAAGTTTTTTGATATAGTGAGTTAGTTGTGAATCAGGTAAGAGGGTAGAATGGGACATAAAATTAGTTTTTGAGGTCTTATAAACATAGATTTTGGAATGTCATAGAGGACTTTGAGTCCTTTAATGTGCAAGCAGTCCCAAGAGAGAAGAATAAACATGTTAATAGGTTGGCTACTATTACTGCCCAGTTTGACATTCCCAATGACATCAAAATGGAATAATTACAATGACATATCAAGGTGGTCGTGGCCTTCCATACCTAATAACACTAAAAATTTATAGGTGTTTATTGTGATTTTTTTATAAGAGAAGGTTAAATTTTTTCTAAGAAATCAAAATAAATACAACAATAGTATGAGGACAAAGTCATTAAGTTGAAGTACAACAAGCTTCCAAAGGGGCTGATCTAACTTGAGAACATTTTTAGTACTAATGATCAGATTAGGGGGGAGAAAGTGAAAATTGAAATTAGGCATGAACATTATGAATAAGTTACAATCTTTAAAGATGAGCTTCTCCAACTTGGCAAGGTATGTACTGAAGAGGAAAGACATGCTTTTGTTAAACTTTTATAATATTTTAAGGATATTTTTAATTATGATTATGGTGACCTTAAAGGATTTGATCCTATTTTTTATAAAACACCATATAATTTAATTCTAATGCCAAACCAATTAAACAAAAACAAATGCCCATAAACCTAAAGATAGAGCCTCTCATGAGGAAAGAATTAACAAAATCGATAGAGGTTAGGATTATACTTCCAATTAAGCATTCATCTTGGGTTTCTAACCTAGTTCCTATGAGAAAAAAGAATGGTGAGATATGATTGTGTGTATATTTTAGGGATCTACACAGGGCTTATTTGAGAGATCACTATCCATTGCCTTCAATGGATAAAAATTTACAAATGGTTATAGATTTGAAATGTTTTAATCTATTAGATGGATATTAAAGATTTAATCAAATTTTGGTGAAGGAAGAGGATTAGTTCAAGAGAGACTTCATCACAAAGTGAGCACTTATGCCTATAGTAAAATTGTCATTTGATTGTCTAATGCTTGGGAAACCTTTTAGAGAGCCATGGATGTGGCATGCCAAGGGATGATTAATGATATTTTACTTGTTTATCTTGATGACATTGCTATTTTTTTTTAAGATGATAATGATCACTTATTTCATCTTAGGCAAGTCTTTAAGAGGTGTATGTATTTTGGGGTCTCACTTAACCCCAAGAAGTGCATATTTTCAATCCATGAAGGTAAATTCCTTGGCCACATTATTCCAAGAAGGGGCTTGTAATTGATCTTGAAAGGGTGTCATCCTCTCATTATCCTTGCCTAATCATAAGAGGGGATTACAATTTATTTTAGGAAGGATCAACTTTTTATGAGGTTTATACTAGATTTTGCTAATATTTTGAGACCACTAACCTCAATGTTGAATAAGAACATGACTTTTAGCTAGATTGAATAAGGGAAGAACAATTTTAAAGAAATCAAATAGACGATAACTCAAGCCCCTACATTCATCAACCCTGATTTTACTAAAGACTTCACCCTATATACTTGTATAGGTGTATATTATATCTCAACCATGTTGGTAGATTAAAATTATGAAGGGTTGGAGCATCCAATATCCTTCTTTAGTCAAATCTTATAATATTATGAGGTGAGATATTATTTTATTTAGAAGTATGTAATAAATTTAATAAGAAGTTTGAAGAAGATTCAACATTTATTAACTAAAAACAAGGTCCATTTTCTTGTTTCTCACCCAAGTGATAAATAATTTATCTTGAGCAAGGACTTAAATGAGAAGAGGGAAGGGTGGATCATGAAAGTGATCAAGTATAATGTGGACATAAAAGTTACAAAGATGGTAAGTGGTAAAGGATTATGTGAAAAACTTACTACATGGGTGCAAAGTGATGAGGATGATGTCCTAGTGCTTCAAAATATCCAAGAACTAGTTGCACCTTTGTTTCCCACTTGTTAGACTCAAGACATTATCCATTTCCTTCAAACTGGTGAATGCCCTCAAGGTTTGGATAAGGCTAAAAGGAGGTATTTCAAATTAAAATCAAATCCTTATGTCCTTATAGATGGTGTCTTGTTTAGTAATTATGTAAATGGTTTTCTCTTTAGATGCATTGAAACTAACCAAGTTGATAAAGTTTTGGAAGAATATTGAGTACTACATAAGTGTGAAATTAATGAATTTTTGGCAATGAAATATAAAACTATGAATGTGTGGAAGCCATGAATTTATTAAATTTTGCCATTTATATGCCCCCATTTTGAGGTGATGGGAATTAAAAACTGGTATTCACCTTATCTCAAAAGGATAAGATAACTGTATAATCTATGAATGTATCATGTAACATATAGGAGTAACATGTCTAAGTACATATAACAATGTTATATATAATATGTGATCTAATAAATTTATAATATACATGATGTGAATCATGTCAATGTATAAATAGTAATAATACAAGTTCAACAATCAACTATACACACACACAAGAAAACTCAAAAAAAAAAATCAAAAGATAAAGGATACCTAACATAAGGGGCATGTTCAAATGTTGCACCATCAAAGAGACATGACATATTAAAATTTCCATAAATAAATAAATAAATGGCATATTTAAATGTCAACATACAAAAAACTATGACATATTAAATCCTTAAAATAAGTGAAGATAGGTATGGGGGCCATAAATAATTGATTATATTCAAATGCTTGAAAAAAAAATATAATGCAAGACAAGACACTCAAATGCATAACTTGAAAACATGGAACATAAGTAACCTACATAAATAAATAATAATAGCTCCTAGATATACATGTTAGCAAAAAACATTAAGTACATAGCATATCGAGTATAGTGAGAAATATATAAACATGGATAAAGGTATATATAAGTATATAAGATCAAACATGATAATATAAAATGATCATAGAAGGATATAAGCTATATTTATCATGATCAAAGAAGTAGATGCCCCCAATTTTTAATTGACATTAGTGGAGATAAGGCCCAACATCTAAAATTGCATATATTATGTGCCTATGTATGATTGTATCACACTCAATAGATACATGAAACACATGTGTATATATAAATACATGATGTTCTATCTACCACATTGAACTAACAAAATAGATGCAAAGTAGCTAATTGAACATGTAAGATCCATTTTTTTGGATATTTTGAATATTATATGTGTCCAACCTTAGGTTATATCATTTGAATTTTCTTGATTATGGTTGGATAGGTGAAAACTTTACATGGCATGTTCCTCTTTAATATTTACATGTGAAGTAGAAGGGAAATTTCCATAATTTGAAATATGTATCAATTTTTCCTCATGAGAAAAGGAGATACCTTGATGATTTTGGTCAATTTTTTCTTTCATTTTATATAACCAAAGGGTTCCTATTATGCATGCATATGGATATTTTTGTGGCATAACCCAAACCATTGTTTGAATCACTTTAGGAACACAACCAATTGGTATTATTATATTTCCCAAATATTTAACCCTAAATTGAGATGGATCAATATATTATAGGTTTAAGAATATAGAAATGAATAAGAATAAGGGTGATAACTAGGTCTATGTCATGTCAATTAATTTATAAACTTAGATAAAAATATTCTAAGTTTAAAATACTAGGATATGCTAAAAAAAGATAGCATAATTGTTGATTGATGTTGTAATAAATTAGAAATAATAATAATTAGTTGATTTACTTTGCACATGTAGATCTAGGATAAAACATGCTAGAAGTAGAATAAATCAAGATACTAAAACAATCATTAGATTTTATAAATTTACATTCTAGGGCCTCAATTGCTTACATCAGATCTAGTCATTTCTATTGATGTTACTATTTGACTTGGATGTAGGTGTCTAATACAAAATATCAACTATATTTGGGTGTGAAGATTATATGTTTTCTTCTTCTTTTACTCTTGTGTGTTAAGATATTTCACATAGGTTGTTACTATAGACATCCAATTCTTAACACTATTTGTGTTGAAATTGTCAATCTTACTTAAATTTCACTCAAATGCACAATTTAAGCTGAAATTACTAAAAATGCGCTAAATGGTTTGAGCTTGTCATATACAAGTGCTAATTTAGGCCAATGTATGCCTAAATGGGGAAACACATTTTATGTTATTCCTAATTTTGATCAATTCATTTTGAGTCAAAATGATGATTTTGCCATTTTGTGCTCTGGATCACTCTTTTCTTCTAATTCATTATTACACATCACGTACCTTTGTTATTTTATGTTGGCAAAATCCTAAATGAGATAATGGTCTCAACACATCTAACATCACCTTCTAATTCTTCTTGAGTCAAATTATGACCTAGTAATATGACTTCCTGACCTTTTTGATTAATTGAGCACCAATTTCCAAAGAATTTCACTGAAATTGAGTAATCTTGTTTACGCTAATTAATTCAAATCAAGATTTTAAGTGGATTTTCCATAGAGGTTATTGATTATGTAATTATTAGAAATTGATTATCAATATTTGTATCACCTAGTGACATGATCTATGTGATGGCATCCATAAACCATAAATGTAATAAATATCATGTTTATGGCCACCCATGCCTAATTAATGGCCCTTCCTCCCAAATCATTATGAGGATATTTGTGTATTTAATTACAAAGGTTAGATTAATTCATGGCCACACATCTCAATCTTGAAATGGATGGTCATGGTTGATCTTAGCCCATTTGTAAAATATATAAATAGAAGGGCATAGAACTTCATTCTAAAGCTAAATTAGTGTAAACTTATAATGTAGAATTATCTCCACAACCTTTTGTGTTGATCATTGTGTTTTATTTGTAAGCTTCATTTGATAGTCAAATTAGAGATTTATTATCTTGAGCCTAGGTTATGCATAGTGTTCTTGAGGCATTGGAGGAGCTTGGCATCTATTATTGGTAAAGAGAAGAACACTAGATCAAGGGAAAAAAAGTCTTCGAGCCACTCTTAGATGGTGGAATCACATTGGAAGGTAAAGCTTATTTTCTCTCCTTCATTTCTACTACATTATCATTTGCAAACCCCATTGGAATAGGTTGGCTTAGTTTTTAAAGTTCTTTATGCATTTTTCATAGATTTATTGACTAATGTTTGACTAACCAACTTTGTAATCCAATATTACATCTTGGGATGCCTGGTGGGATGAGTGAAAATGATCTTGAAAAATGGTAAGTCGATGGGACAGTTTCTTTTACGATATTGACATATCGTAAAATTCTAGGTTTTGGTGTACTAGTTTTCACCTTGGATTTTTGAGTTATCATACCTTCTTCTAATATATATGACTTCAACCCTACCCAAGGTTGAGTAATTTTGTGAACACATTCTTCTAATTATGTGTGGTTTTAAGACACCCTCCTTTTATAGTCTCTTTGGTGCCTTAGTCATTTATTTAGAAGAAAGATCAAAACCCATACTCTTTTTAAAATGTTTGAAAAATATAGTCCAAATCTTAGCAAACATAGAGAAAAAACCTTTATATACATGGTGCTAAGGTAAACTCATAATGGGGTATCTTATGGCCTTATTTGCGAGGTAGAGCATTTTTATGGTGGACATGAACACTCTATCTTATTTAAGGATGTCACCCTTTTTGATCCTATATGTTGAAAACAATCTGATTCATGTTGATTTTTATGCATCATCCTTATCTTACCCTTTTGATTTACATAGCACACTTAAAGGTTACTATTTTAGGATACCCTTCTTTGATTTGCACACCATGCTTGAAGGTTAACATTTTAGGTTATCCCCCTTTACCTTGTGTGAAATATAAAACTCTATCACATGAGAAGGTTATCATTTAGGCTATTCTCCTCTAGCTTGTGTGAATAATCTAGCTCTGTAATGCACAAAGGTTACCATTTTAGGACCTCCTCCTTTGGTTTATGCGAATAACTAGACTATGTAGTATCCAATAATTACAATTCTAATCCTACCACCTATATTTATTAAGCCTATGATTAAATAAACTTCATTTTATGAACCAAATTGTGTTTATCCCTTCTTTAATAGTCTATTTTTTGGAGATCCCATTATTGAACCACAAACCATTATTCTCGCTAAACCAATTATTCCCCACTTTAGAAATTTTATGCCAATCTATGAGCCAAAATAAGAACCATTACCTCTTTAAGAGCCATATTATGAGGATTGAAATGTGTTTAAAATTTATATTTTGTAGCCAATTGTGAACCAAAACCCTAATGTTATTGTTGAAACACCCATTTGTGATGAGTCAACTTGTGATTAGTTACCTATTCATATTTTACCTATTTTTAAATAGCCTCATATCCTTAAAAATCCAATCCCTATAGATTTATCTCTTGATGTTTTTACACTCACTGAGGATTCTCTTTTTGATAGACAAGATTCTATCAAGTTTTTCCTCAAGCAATATCCTCTCTTTGATGATATTCACTTAGATAAGCTAGTCTATGTTGAACCCTTCTTAGATGAATCAATTTTTATAGAGACCATTATGCCATCATAAGCCATTACTTGTTTGATACCAAGAATTTAATAAAACATTATAGAAACAAACATATTAGATGAATAAAAAACATTTATGTTAGGTTCTATTTTTGAACTGACATCAGATTTAGCATTAGAAGTAGAATCACTATCAGAACTAATATCAAATTTAGAGTTCCTTGACTTGGACTCAAATTTAGAAACTGAGTAAAATCATGGCTATTACAACATTGGTTACAATTTATTTACATATCAATTTGAATATATTTGTGATTCTTTTTATATAGTTTTTAAAGATGATTACATCAGCATCGACATAGGTTCTCCTAGTATCTTCTATGAGGATTGTGATGCCTTTCATCATTCCATTATTCCCACCCATTATAGCTATTATATTGACATTCAACCTCCCACATACATTGACTGGGACAAATATAATCACACTTTGTTGAAATGCATCAATGGTGACATACCATTTGTAGAATATCAAGGGGACCAAGACCAAATTTATGCAGAAAAAGAACACTCTCCTAGTGAAACCTTTTCAAAGCTGCTTGAAGATGATCAAAGCTTAAACTAAAAATATTTTAGTGAAATTTTTTTGAAGGCACTATAATACAATAAAATTCAAATGTTAACATCTCTTTATGAAACCTTCTTGGAGGCACTGAGGGATAATTAGGTTAAATTTTTTGGTGAAAACCTTTTCGAGGCACCAACAAATGAGCATAAAATTTATTCACTACTTGATGAAGACATTATTCAAGATAAAATAAAAATATATTCTCATCTATAAAATAATCATATGGTAGCTAATTTTAGGATCAAACAACAAAATAATTTGGTGGACCTATCAAGAGAAGATTTAGAGGTCTTTAGACCTACCATAACCAAAATTATGTCAAATTTAGAATCAACAACATTATGTGTGATTGAAAGTCCCAATATTCATTTGTTTCCCATTAATTATACATTCCATTATCATTAACCTATTCATTACCAACTTATATCATTTATCCTAACATTATTTACCATTCCTGGAAACACTTTCCTTTACAGAGGCCATGAAGACATCTTGTCTCGATGTTTGAAGGAAGTTGAATCAATGACCAAGGGAGATTATGAACACATTATTAATATATATATATATCAACATAAAATTCTTGATATATCAACTATTATAAAAGGGTGTTAGGCATAAATTTTCATGATCATTTATTTGGGTGGCTTCATATGTTGACTAGGATGAGCATCTCCATGTCAATAAGAACAATAGAAGAATTTTTCATTTTCCATTTTACCCATCCATTGTCATACCTTGTCTCTTGGGATTAACCCTATAGACCATTTCATTATATGTATTTTATACCATTATGATTCATTTGTATTCAGTTTTTGAACTACATTCAATTGAGGTCCTTTAGACTATGTAGGCAACACTCAATTTTTATTGAGTATTTTTCATGCTCTCACTATTTTGCAATAAATTGTTAAGTTTAAACACTCTCATCATTTTTCAAGCAACCTAAGCCACACTCTCACTATTATATGAGTATACTAAGCCAATAATTGCTTGGGGGGGAATCTATTTCCATTATAACCAATTATCTTTTGATGATTTTCCTTATACCATTTTTTTATTACCATTCCTTTACTATTGACCAAGGCTTATTTTTAGCCATATTTCTTATACCATTTTGATCTTGGTTCCTTTGGTTCATCCTATACTTTATATAAGGGGATTCTAATCCAATTTCAATAGTTTTAGAAGGCCATGTTGAATGACAATCTATGAAAGTAGTGTGACATTTGATCTAGAAATTTGTCTTTCATTTATCATCTTATCTTGTATCATTGATTATAACTACCTATGGGAAAATCAGTATTTTTTTTATACCCCTGATTATAACCACCTTTGGGAAAATCATAATTATGATGTTCTTCCCTAATTATAACCACCTATGGGAAAATTAGGTACAATGCCTTTTTTTCAAGCATTGCTACATCACTTAGTCATTCCTATTATCATTTACCTTATCATTTGTATTTATTTTCAAACTTGTTGTGACCCAATTGGTTTTTCATCACCTTTTGTGTTGATATAACTATTGTGACTTGAGGTCCTAATGGGACTATGTAGGTTATGCTAAATTTAGTTGAGGTCAACTCAGTCCCTCATTTTCATTATGCTCTCACCATATTATGAGCATTTTAAGGTGGCATGCTCTCTCCATTTCAAGATATGAATACTTTTATGTCTGTTAATCCTTAATCAAGTTGAGATACTTTAAAAAATTACAAAAACATTCATAAAACATTAAAAAACATTTTTTATGCATGTTTATTTGATTATTATTTGTTTATTTATTTGGTCTTTTGAGTTATTGTTTATTCTTGCTTTGTTTGTTTTTCTAATTACATCTTGATGGTCCACATGGATATTGACTATTCATATCTTTATATCATGTTATTAATTTGTTCTTATTTTGTGTTTAAAAATTCTTGTTCCTACTTAAGTATTGATTAATCATATCATGATTTTAAGTTAGGTTTATTTATGTTTATATTTTTATTTGTTTTTAATTTTTTGTTTAAATTTAAATAATTGTAACTCTATTTTTGGTCATTATTTTACCATTATCCTTAGTTGTATGTATTCACATTTGAATTAGCTCCACACAATTTAAATGAAATGTCATTATGAGTTTTTCATACTTATGATGGCTAATTTATTTTGCTATAGCAAGCACTTTGTGATCTAGATTCAAGTCTTAACATCAACAGAGCTCTAATAAAAAGATCTCAAGATCAATATACATAAACTAGGATTAATAGGTTTATAACCTAACTCTATGTTTAGACGTGCATATTTTAGCATACATCATGACTTTAATCAATCCTTGGTAAGTTTTCATCATCCCTCATTCCATTATCTCCCAAATTTTGGGTAAACTACGTTAGATTGAGGTCCATTTAGACTATTTATGTAGTGCTTAATTTCTATTGAGGTTAGCTCAGCCATATTCATTCTTTTTTTCATCTCTTTCATCACTTTTTGAAAAATCATATGTCTGGTCTTTTGTGTCTTTTTCTAGGCCATTACACCATTACATCTACATTTTTGCCCACTTATTTTAATTTATGTAACAGGTTATATCATTGAGATATTATTTGCTAATTTTCCCTCGTAGGGCACAACATTTAAACCAATTCATAAATATAAATTATCCCTATAGGGGCAAGACCATTATTTATTATTTATCAATGATCAAAATTGGCCCTAGGGGCACAACTATCTTATCATGATCAAATCCACTCTCCTGGGTCACTTCTTATTATGATATTTTTGGAGATCACATTGTATTTTTTCTCTAATTTAAATATCTCCACACTACTTTCCATGATGGCACTATTTTTAGTGTGTAACTTGTCTCAAGATTGATCAATGTCATAAGATAACTTTCACTCTCAAATTGGGTGCATTTAAATTTTCTCTTATATGTTTGTATTGAATCCTTTCCATTCCCCCCATATTTGGGGCCCATTATACCTATAATTATATTTTTATCATTGATGGTAACCATGAGTGTAAGTAAGCTCATCTATATGTGATCTATTCCATAGGTTAATCTCTCACTTTCCCTCTCTTTTTGATAGTCCATCCTTCTCTTTCATCCTAATATGTCCTCTCAAGGGGGAATCATGGGTCATTTCCATTTATTCTTGAAAACTATTTTATTTGAAAAGATGTTGTTTCACCTGAATGTCTTGCTACACCTTCTCAAATAGGGGCAAAATGTAGACATCCAATTCCTAACACTATTTGTGTTGAAATTGTCAATCTTACTTGAATTGCACTTAAATGCACAATTTAGGCCAAAATCACTAAAAACATGCTAAATAGTTTGATCTTGTCATATAAAATTGTTGATTTAGGGTAATGTATCCCTAAATGGAGAAATACATTTTATGTGATTCTTAACTTTGATCAATTCATTTCAATTCAAAATGATGATTTCACCATTTTATGCTTTGGATCACTCTTTTCTTATAATTCATTAATACACATCATGTACCTTTATTATTTTATGTTAGAAACATCCTAAATGGGATAACATTTCCAATACATCTAACATCACCTTCAAATTCTTCTTGAGTCAAATTACAACCTAGTAATATGACTTTATAACCATTTTGATTAGTTGAACACCAATTTCCAAAGAACTACACTAAAATTGATTAATCTTGTTTAAGCTAATTAATTCAAATCAAGAGTTTAAGTGGATTTTCCATGGATTTTATTGATTATTTCATTATTGGAAATTTATTAACAATATCTTCGTCACCTCGTGACATGATCTATGGGGTGGCATCCATAATCCATAAATGCAACAAATATCAAGTTTATGGGAACCCATGAGTAATTAATGCCCCTTCCTCCCAAATAATTATGAGGATATTTATGGATTTAATTAAAAATATTAGATTAATTCATGACCACACATCTCAATAATAATATGTATGGTCATGGTTGATCTTAGCCCATTTTAAAAATCTATAAATAGAAGGGCATAAAACTCATTTTTAAGCTAAATTATTGTAAACTTATAATGCAAAATTGTCTCCACAACCTTTTGTGTTGATCATTGTGTTTTATTTTCAATATTTATTTGATAGGAAAATTACAGATTTATTATCTTGAGCCTAGGTTATTCATAGTGTTCTTGAGGCATTGGAGGATCTTTCCATCCATTTTTGGTAAAGCGAAGAACACTAGATCAAGGAAGAAAACATGCTTGGAGCCACTTTTAGATGGTATAATCACATGGGAAGGTAAAGGTTATTTTATTTCTTTAATTTTTACTTCATTATCATTTACAAACCTTAATGTAATAGGTTGGCTTAGTTTTTTAATTTCTCTATGCATTTTTCATGTATTTATTAACTAATGTTTAACTAACCAATTTTGTAATCCAATCCTATAGTTACACTTTATCAAATTATCAAACACTATATTTTCACCCTTGGAGTGACTATGGGAAAAATGGCTTAGTCAGAACATGATGTGAGCTACCTCAATGACCATTATATCAATGGGATTTTCCTAAATAGATAATACTTGAAATAGGGCCTTAAAGTAATGTAGTTATACACTACATGTTAGTTTATGTATGCATAAGGATGTGACATGTGATAAGTAAGTACAAAGAGTGACCTAGCTTTTAAATTGGTAAATATGAATCATGGAGAGCTCCTTTAGTACTTAAAATCTATATATGGGTTTTACCTATGATAGATATCAAAATAGGAGAGAGTAGTGAACTTGTACTCACTTGATTGCTTGATTGGGTACATTTGGTAAGTTGCCTTGTGATTTGTTAGGTCTGCACTAGGTGAGAAATTAATGAGGGTTGATCTTATATATATATACAAAAATGATATATATATATATATATATATATATACTTTTTGTACATATTATATATATATATGTATGTATGTATGTATATATATATATATATATATATATATATATATACTTTTTGTAAATTTATCACATCAAATCACTTAGGTTAACCATATGTATATGTTTCATTTACAAATTTGATGACTTTAGGGCACTTGATACTTAGTTTGGCACATGACAGTAGCATCAACATAGGCATCCAATTAGGACACAGGTGTCTAGGAATGTATAAAATAGGTACATGTCCAAAACTTGTAGAAGATGATAATAAACACGTTTATATAATTTTGAGTAGTTATAAGACATGGTCATTATAATTATACATGGTTAGACTAAGAGATAAGCAATAGGCACAGTATATAGTAGATTTAGGGCTTTCAATGGTAGGAAGGTATCAAGAATTGAAGGATACAGCCATAATAAGTACTTGAAAAGTATACAAGACTTAGGTTTTGTATAATTAAGATTTAGTGTCTAAATTTTCCACCCATTTAATCTAGTAATGGAATTACTAGTTTAAAGGAAAAGGAAAGCATACTTGGTTGTGTATCCCACACCTTGTCTTTGTGTGAGTCCCACTTGAGTGATTTTTTGGTGACTTACCTACAACAAAGAACATATTATAGTATATAATTAGTGTATAAAATCTGAAATTGAAATAACTTGAAATTATTGAAAGTAAAGAGAGCAAGGTTAGGAGTACACCTATGTATTGATGCAACCATATTGCCTTTTGTAAATTTAATTTGAAGAGATTATTTATTTTGAATATTTGGAGATGAAATTAGGATGAAAGTAAAAATTTAAAAGTGAAAATATAGAGATCAGAGGATAACTTTCACCCAAACTTGGAGAAAAGGTGAGTTTCCACCTGGTAGTTGAGATTAGCTCAATCGTGAAACCCAATCATAATTATAAATTGGTAAGCATGGGTAATATAATCAATTTACACTATAAAACTAGTGTGGGTGGAATATTTGATCACTTAATCCCATAAAATTGGTAATATTGAGTGATGTAATCTCCTCAACTTTGTCAAAAGTGAACCAACTATTGCAGTAGATTGGTTCAATAGCAATCCATAAAAGTCCATCCTAGTGTAGGTTAAAGTCTATAGAAGTATTTGAAAGTTAAAATTTGATTTGATTTTTTAATTTAAGGTGCTCTTTTACATGGCATGTGCACCTCATATATGTCTCAAGTTGAAACCTAGGTATAATAATGGTACCAAAGTATAGAATGCTACCACAATTATGTATGTGAATCATATAATAGTACAATTTGGCCAATTTTAAAAAAAATTAAGTGTGGAAGACATTTTCCCATGATATTCCCCCATTGTAATCTAAAAAAAAGATGGTGTATAAGTGTGGAGATCATGTTTCCATAACATGTCCCCACTATAATATGAAAATATTGAGTATTGTATAAGTGTGAAAGCCATGCCTTTTTGGCATGCCCCCATTGAAATATGAAATTGTGAATGTGTGGAAGCCATGCCTCCTTAACATGACCCCATTGATATTCCCCCTTTTTAGGTGAGGGGAAGTAAAAATTGGTATTCACCTTACCTAAAAAGGATAATATAATTATATAATATGTGAATTTATGATGTAATATATAGAAGTAACATGTGTAAATAGATATAGAAATGAGGTACATAGAATGTGATCATATCATGTCCTAAGATGCATGATTTGATTCATGGAAATAGCTAGATAATAATAATATAAGCTCAACAAGAAATCAAACACACATAAAATAACACTCAAAAGTAAATCAAAAGACAATGGTCTAAATAGACCTCAAACAAAGGGCATGTTTAAATGTTACACAATTAAAGAGATATGACCTAATAAAAATACCATAAAGAAATAAATTACATACTTAAATGTTATTATACAACAAAATATTACATATGAAAGTGTCACAGTAAGTTAACATAAGCATGGAGGACACAAACAATGGAGCATATTCAAATGCTCAAAAAAGCAATATAATTAAAGATAAAACACTCAAGGTAGTGCATAAATGGAAAACATGGAACATAAACATATAAAATTAACTCATGGATATATGTGTTGATAAAAAATGTTAAGTACATAACATATCAAGTACTTTAAAAAAAATATAAGCATGGATAAAGGCATGTGTAAGTATATAAGCTCAAACATGATAATGGAAAATGATCATAAAAGGATATGTATTAGATGTGTTTATTTAACATTAAAAATGATTGGGTTTATCTAGGGTTAAATGGGTATATATAAATTAAATGGCATGAAAGTGATAATTAGATCTATATCAAACCAATTAGATGCTAAACTCAAATATAAACATACATTGAATTTACTATGTTGAGATAGTTGAAATATGGATGGTAAAAATATGATATATATAAATTATAAATAAGTGATGTACTTATCTTATTTTGATGCTAATGTAGTTCTAGATCTAGAAGAGGCATAAATTAGGTTGCAAGGAAATTCTAGAATAGCCATCATATTCTAGTTCTGATACTTTTGGCTCTATAGATAGTAGTATCAGCCTAGGATGGTTTTGTTGATGTTGTTGTTTGTGTTTGATGCTAGTGTCATGTATTTAATATCTATTGAAACATGATGTGACCACCTAGATTATTCTATTTTTTAATTTGACCTAACTTTGATGCATTAAGATATAGTTCATGGAGTGTCTCTCCTTATGAAATGGCAAAACCCTAGTTCTCTATTTTCATAATGATCTTGGGGGAAAATGGGTTAGTGGGAACATGGTGTCGATCTAACCCCAAAGACCCCATTGTCATAGGTCACTGGATACATAGGCAATACTCCATAATAGGGCTTCAGACTCATGTAGTTCTCCTTTATGTGTTGGATCATGTATGAATCATACAATAGGTGCAAAGTAAGAATAATAATGACCTAGATTTTAATTTAAAAAATTAGGCTCTTGGGTTACTCCTTTATTACTTCAACCCTCTAGATGTGTTGTACCTATGGATAGTATATAAATATGGAAGCTTTGATCAATTAAATGATTGATAGAGTGATTTTGATAAGTTGCCTTGGTCTCTTTGGTATTTTCTAGGTGAGGAATTAACGAGGGTTTATCTTATATTTATATCAATCCCCTTGGAGTAATAACTTACATTAAAGTAATCAAGTCAATCATTAGGATGTGTTTCATTTGCAAATTGGATTATTTTAAGGCATTAGACACTTATGTTGAGACAAAATAGTAACATTAACGCTACTATCTACCTTGGATGTTAGTGTCTAGGGAGTAGGAAAGTAGGTACAAGTTCTAAACTTGAAGAGATGGAAGATAATTACACTTTAAGAATTTTGGGAAATATAAAATACCTAGGTCATCACAATAATACTAGTTCGACTAAGAGATATAGGCCAAGGGGCATAAAGATAGAGCAGATGTGAGACTTAAAAAAGTGATAAAGGTAAATAAATGAGAGGAACAACCAAGTTATTGTTTTCCCAAGTATACAATGTCTAAGGTGTTATATAATCATAAAATATCATCTAAATTTGTCCCCTTTTTAATCTATTAATGAAATTTATAGTTTAAAGGAAAGGAATGCATACCTAGGTGTGTATGCACACCTCATATTCATGTGTGCCCAACTTGAGTTATTTGATGGTGACTGACCTAAAACTAATAATATGCTACAATATAAAATTAGTGCATATAATCTATGTTCAAAGTACTTTAAATAGACTAAAATTGAAAAAACATGCTTTAGTAGTACACATGTGTGTCGATGTAACCACCTTGCCTATTGTAAAGTTGTTTTAAAAAAGATGTATCATTATAATGCTATGAAACTTAGATTAGGAAAAATATAGATAAAAATTTAAAGTGCATATATCTAAAGAGATAGAGAGATATATTGGAAGGCACATGCCCCCAACTTTGGAGTAAAAGTGAGTTGCCACTTAGAAGTTAATATTAGCTCAATAATACAGCCCAATGATAATTATAACATGGTGAGGCTATATTATCAAAGACAACCTATATACCTAGTAATATTTAATGATTTGATCAGCTCAACCATTCCAAAAAGTGATCCAACTATTGTAATAGATTGGTTTAATAAAATTTTGTAAAAGTTCATGGGGTATCAGTACAAAAAAGTATGTGATATGGTAACAATCAATAAAAGAGTTTTGGAATATAAAACTTATTTAGATTTTGAAATATTAGGCACATGTTTTATAACATATACAATTTAGATATTTATCATGTTGAAACCATGTATACAATAGTACCAATGTATATAATTCTACCACAACTATGAATCTAAATCACATAACTATGTGATTTGGATAATTTAGATAACTATGTATGTGTGGAGAACATCATTCTAAAGCATTTATTCACCATATATGGATAAATATGAAAACTAATATAATTAATAATGTGGAGGACATATTTCCAAAACATTCCTCCATTGTAAATTGAAGATGTTGAATATTGAATAAGTGTGAAGAATATGCTTCCAAATCATGCCTCCACTAAATCTGAGAATTATAAATGTGTGGAATCCATGACCATATGACATTCCCCCACTGAATCTAAAAACTAATATAAGTATGATAAACTTAATGAGTTTGTATAACATGTTGCCAAAGCATGCCCCCACTATAAGTTGGAAATTATGCCAAGTGTGGAGAACATGTCTCTATGACATGGCCCCCTTGAGGTGAGGTAAAGATAAAAACTAGTAGTTAACTCACCTCAAAAGGATAAGATAACTATATAATAAATATAAGGTAACATGTCTGGGTAAATTTATCATTTAAGTGCATATAACCAATGTGATCATATTTAGGCCTAATATGCATGATAAAGATCATGGCAATGTCTGTATAGTAACAATACAAGCTCAATAATAAAATAAAAAACACACATAAGATCACTCAAAATCAATTCAAAAGGAAATGGTCCAAGGAGACTACAAACAAGGGGCATGTTCAAATATTTCATAATCAAACAGACATGACTCAGTCAAATGTTTGAAAAAATAATAATGACACATTCAGATGTCCATATCATAAATAATGAAATATGAAAGTGTTAATGCAATAATACATAGGAAAAGTGGCTACAAGAAAAGAGTGTATTGAAATACTCAAATCAAGGAATAAAATATCATGGCAAGACACTCAAGGAGGTGTATAAAGTAAAGCATAAACAACCAACATAAGCATGTCATAGTAACCCATATATCCAATGTGTTAGGAAGAGATGTCAAGTGCATAACATATCACGTACCCTATGTAAGATATAATCATGGATAATAGGCATGTGTAAGTACATATGTAATATCAAACATGATAATGTATAATTATGATTGAATCATATAACTTGTGTGTATCAATATCAAATAATTGGATGCCCCCAATGTCCATATGACATGAGTAGAGGAAAGGCCCAACATCTGAAATAGGAATATATCATGTATCTGGGTATTCTTGTATCACACTCAATCAAGTATAAGTGTGACACATATATTTATGTAAGATTAATTGAGTATGTCATACATAAATATAGAACTAACACATAGATGCCAAGGAGCTAATAGAGCATGTAAGTGAAAAAAGTGTTTTTGGAATTTTGAATGTTTTCTTTTCTTTTCTTTTTTTTCTTTTTTTTTAAAAAGTATTTTTGGAGAGGAAAGATTATAATATGATTCCATATATTGGATGGTCATAGGTATCTCCCCACATTTAAATTTAAAACCCTAATTTGGATCTGTTACATTTTTTGCATCATGATTGGATTGGTTGAAAAGGTACATACCATGTTCATCCTCATGTTTTGCATGTGTAATAGAATAAGTAATGCTATAATTTGAAATATGTATTAATTTTACTTTGTGAACAAAGGAGATCCATTGTTTATTTAGATCAATTTTTTATTCCATTTGGTATAGCCAAATATCTCCTAGTGTAATGCATACGGAGATGTGTTAGGCATAACCTAAACCCATGTTTAAATTACTTTAGGACCAAAAATAATTGGTATTGTTATGTTACACAAAGAGTCTTTCCAACCTCCTTTATTTTTTAAGTTTGTTAGATTGAATCCAATTTATTGTGTCTTAAACTAAAAGTATTTTTTAGCTGTGTAGGATTAATATGGTTAGTCAAAAATAATCACTAGCCATGTATAAGGTAATTGTTAAATCTTATTAGTGTGGATGTTTTTTGTGTCATTCACTTTGAAATTCACATGAACCTTGGATTGGCCCCATGTTGAGTAATGTTTGTGAGCTAGTCATATGGATATTAGGGATAGAACATTTTTATTCATAATGCTCCTTAGGTAATTTATCTCCATGTTTTGTGTAAGGGATAAAGCTTTTCTATTTGGAGGGAGATATGTCAAGTTCCTTTGAATGATTAATTTTGAAGGAAGCATATATATTCAAATCATTATATAAATGGGTAAATGATTCATATTTTTTATTCATGAAATACTATTTTATTTAATGGGGAAAGAAGGCCTTTACTAAAGATAAATTTTAATTCCAAATTTGAGGGTCTAAATGCTAGCTTATAGGCTATAATTTTGAATTAAATAGTATAATATTGAAGGAATTCATCATTATGTTGTTTGAAATTGTGAAAATGTTCTAATGTAAGTCTTGACACCTTTTGGATATTGAAATAAATGAATAATGCATCTTCTAATTGTAATAAAATATGTAAGGAACCCTTTCATAAACTATACAATGAATTTTGAGCCTCATCAAAAATAATCATATGGAAAAAAATTAGCAATAGTTTGGCATGTTGTGTCTATTGACCAAAAGAATGTAAATAGCTAATCATGTGGTCAAATGGGTCCTTTTGTCTCAAAAAGAGAGGTAAATCTAATAATTAAAAATCATCTAGATAAGGATATTCAAGTATACATTTCAGAATAGGTTGACTATTGAATGAGGTAACATGTGCATTATCATTATGTAAAGCCATTTAGATTTTGAGTATAAAAAATTGATTTTGAAGGTACCCATTAGTGGTCATCATAGACATTAGATATTATATGGGAATAGAGGTGTTTTTCATAGGTGTTATCATTGGTTATAACCCACCATCTATTTTAAATCTAAGCATATGAGTATTATCATCTTTATGCATAACAAGTGCAAGTTCATGATCACTAAATTTAACACATTTTGGTAATGGTATGGGATATTTGAAATTTGGTATTGTTATGGTCAACACACCCATTTTTAATTAAAAAATGAGGTATGCATATTTAAAATTATAAATTAAAGTTCCTGAACCTTATAACTTAGTCCAACCAACTTTGTTAGGAGAGAATCCTCAAATTCCCATTCTGCCCTAGTCTCCCCAAGCATGTGGCTTGTTTTTAATGGATGATTGATCCATGTTGGGAGCCCTTATGAACTTTGAAAAGTTAACATAATTAAGTTCTTGTAATATCCCAAAATAAACTAGGTGTTATCATACTTATAATATCTAATGCACTAACTTTTTGTAGGTATGTTTTCATTATAAGGTTCACAGAGTCTCAATCTCCTATAGTGTCAAGATCCTAGAGTCCTATGAGGTATATTATGAAATCCAATTGGAATGTGAGTGTTTTATTCATCACATTTATTTTAATTTTACTTAGTCTCTTTTCATGTATTTCCATAAGAGGAAAGATGGAATAAAAAGGAGCTACTTGGATAGCTTTTAGTGAAGTCAGAATATGATAGGGTATGGCCAATCAAGTCACCCTAGTGCTAGAGTGGTCAGTCTCCCAACCATGAAAAAATATTAAATCTTAGGAGATCCTAACCTAATATGAGAGTTCCACATACCCTAAAGTAATAATGGTTAATATCCCTACACTATTAGAGAGGTTAGATTCCAAGAGAGCTCGACCAAGTGGAAACATAGCACATGGCATGAAAGTCAGAGTTGCCAAGATTTAACCAATGGGATATCCCTAGTGTTAAATGTGTCAATATCTTAGTCTTGATAAAAATGTCAAATCCCATTAGATCCTCAAAAAATAATAAAGGAGCACGTGGCCTATTGTTAGCTTGTTAGTCCCTCAAACCTGACAAAGATGTTAGGGTTCAGGAGAGCCTAACTTATCTCATCATACCACATGGAATTTCCATACAATACTAGTAGGGAGATCCCCATAGACCCCAAGATGGTAAGAATGAGGTATAGTCAGATTTAAATGAATAATTAATAGATGACACATACCTTCTAACTAACATTATCTTTCTTCCAAGTGCATAAATGATCCAAAACTCAAAATCTTTGGTTGAAAGATAATTCAAGAAACAAGAACAAAACAATTCAAATAATGTTATCTCTGAGAAGAGATGTTTTATTGATCAAATTTGCAGATCCAAACATATGCTTATCTCTGAGAAGAGATGTTTTATTTCCTTTTCCAGTTACATCTTCATTTATACATGTTTTGAAGGTGTGGGGAGGATGTGGAAGGTCACCAATATCAAGGAAGATGAATTGGTTTGACTTCCATGATTTACAACAATACAAATTTGAGGAATTACTATTTTTAGACTACACTACTAAAATTGAAATTTGGGACACTTCCATTGGGTTTTATGGGGTAAAACTTCATAAAATGAATCTTAGTACCATCTCACAATGTTCCCCTCATTATTAGCTTTCCAATGGATTAAATTGTGAATCAATTGGAGCTACGGTGCAAAAGTTATGGCTCCCAAAAGTTCCACCATCAATTGAGGTGGACCCATCAGCCGAATTGTCATCTGAATTGTTGCCCGGATCAGTAAAGGTAAGGCACTGGGCTACACCTTAATATCAATCATGAAAACATGAGCCAATAAAAAAAATACACATGGCACAAACTAAGAACCACCTAAGAATATTCAAATATGATATGGTCATGTGCCTACCATACTTTAAGAATAATTAAATAGGAAACTAGGCCATGATTGGATAATTTAAACCATCATGTTGTAATCATTATATCTAGTAAACAACATATAATTGATATCTATAAGTTTAATTATTGATTAGGAAATAAATGAGAGGATCGAGACACCAACTAAAATTTGAATCCACACTAAGTGAGATTCCAAATTCCATAAATGTAGGAGATGTATGGGGATACCTATAAGTTCCTTGAGATGAACTCATTAGCTATTATTGCTCCTAGTTTCCCAAAACCCACTCCTTGATTTTTGATTTGAATAATTTCATATGTTTCTTTACCCTTTTCTCAATTTTATTAGTAACTAGAATCCCTCCCAGTTATAATATCCATGCCATTCTCAAACCTAAAATCAAAGATAGAGTATCAAGACATTACATTCCCAGATGGATTGATGTGTTTTAGGTACTATAATGAAGTATTTAAGGCTATTGATATGGTCCCCAAGTCTTTTTATAGTGATAATGAAGATGAGGATAGATTTTAAGATGTCATTTTAGCCTATGAGAAATGTAGGTTATACAGAGCTATGGATGAACTTGAGGTCTTTCCTTGCACTGACATATTTGAGAAATTATTATATATATTGAAGTAGGTGTAAGATGCCATCCATGACATGGTATAATTACTAAAAACCAACACCAAATAATAGACATCTCAATATCATCCTTTAGGTCTTAATATAAACTCCATGAGTACACCTTATCTTATGATTTGGTTAGTGTGACGACCTATATGATCACCAACTAGATTTATGATGTATTAAAGGACTAGGTTGAGAATCTTGATATAAGGTGGGTTAACAAGATGGACATGTATATGTATTCTGTATAGACTTTCAAAGAGGAAATCCATGTTGGAATGATCTTGCTTGACTGCCTATTTAGGGAGAGTGGCTATCTACATGTCAACCTTCTATGGATTTCCCTACTCCACATAATTCTCCATGGTGAGTAGGTCCCTAACTTGGGAGGTATAATCAAATTCAACATGATCAAGGAAATTGGTGATGCCTAGAAGGCAAAAATTTCTATATAATGAGTTATGTATTAGATGTAGTCTATAAGACACTCACTTTCAAGTCATCTACCTTTTTTTCATGGGTTCCTAGAGCCTCAGTTATCCATGTTTTCAATATATAAGTTATATGGTAACCACTATTGGAATAATAATAGAGATATTTATGAGTCATTATACCCAGTGGTTTATAACACCATCAATGAGGCACCCATGCCTTAGATATTAGAATAAATTAGGGATTCCCTCACCTTCATTGATTATTACTGGTATTATCTAGAGGATACCATCATTCGAGTGGTAAAAATTCTTAAAGATCTCCTCCACTTACCCTACTAGGTCTCAAACCACCTAGTAGAGAAAGAAATTATGTATCAGCTAGTGGGAAGCATCTTTGTGGATTACATCAATCATTAGTAGAAGGCCTTCCCACCCCTTTCAATCACTATCAAGCACCATGTGTATAATACCCTCCCTCTTTTATAAAAAAATATTACCAGGAGGGACTCTTTAGTTGTGGGAAGAGTTCACATCATGATTGGGACCCACATAACATCATAAGGGCCCACTTAGAGAACTAATCAACCCATCTCAACCTTAACTATGGACACCAATCTAAGGATGATGATGAGATATATTTGAATCCAAATGATAATCAAGAGGTGCTCACCCATATTAAGGTATGCAATAAGAATAAAGGGAAGAAGGTTAAGCCCAAACCATCTATTTCCCCCTCTATGATGGCTCAACATGTAGAGGACATTGAGGTAACTCCCCCTAGATTTATATAAGGATCATAAAATTATTCTTGATATATTCTCCTTCTAAAGTTCTTCTTACACCTCATCCATCAGCTCCACTACCTCCTCTAGTTAAAACAACTTATCCCTAATAAATCTAAACCCATGCAACCTAGCCCTACATGGCTCAATAACATAGTGACTCAACCTCAGACTATGTATGCCCTAAGATTTGATATTATAAGTAGCCTAAAGACTAGTTTTTAATGGGAGAAATAATTGAAAAGAACACATGTCCCTTTCCCCACTCTCTTATATCTTCTCATGGCACCACCTAGTTTCTAAATTCCCCTTCTATTCACTTAGGTGATGTCTCCCTTATTACCCATTTCTCCCCTTCCATAATTCACCCAATTTCCTCTAGCCTCAGCCATGCATAGTGTCTTTACATCCTCTTTCCATTATAAATCATTCATTCTACACCTTGGTACCTCCCTAATGCTTCTAGTGATCATTCCATAGATCTAAGTGCCTACATTCACCCCACCGCTAGATAGTGAAGCTAAAACTCCCATTAAAATTTCACCTATGTGTATATCTCAAGTGACCCAAGCCATTTTAATGACACTCTATGTGGTCTAACACCTTCTTTAGTTATCCCATATAACATCTACCACCTATACTCCATCAATTACAACTTATAAAGCTAACTCAAAAAAGAGTTCAAAAAATAAGTAGAGGGTAGTGCATCCTCAGCTTTCCATTTAGGTACTAATTTATGCCACTTAGACTCATCCATATGTTCTCATTACTCCCCTTTTACCACCCCTAGTGGATCTCTATGTTATTTTATGGCCTCCCTTCTCCCTCATCCTAGGCACCTAAGGGTTTGGATTTAAATAGAAAAACTCCTCTTTTCTAATGAATTCCCCTCTCCATAGAGTCATAGCTACATAAGTGAACCTAACTTAGAGTTAGTGGTAAGAAGAGATGTTTCCTTGGGCCTCCCCATTCATATTTCCTCCCTACACCCCATACCCCCTCCTCCCTTACTTTCTTCATCCATCCCTTTTAATTCTTCCATTACCCCTCCACCTCATCCTCTACCTATCACCACCATATCTTTCACCCCACCAACACATCCTCCCACCCTAATAATGGATACATTGTCATAAGCACATGACATGATAATGTATGGTGACCCTAATTTATAGTGGGATTTTAATTGCACCATAAGAAATATGCATAGGATCCTCACTTAGAAATTTATGAAAGAGGAGAACCCTATAGTCATACAAACTCAACAAGATATTTTATCCTTCACCAAGGTGAGTAATTACACAAGGGAAGAAAAGGTGGTTAAAGTCCTAATCTCAATCCTTCAATCCACCTAATACATGTTAGAGAAACTAATTGAGGATATGTAGGATCATCTTCAAGACCTCAAAACATCTTTGAAAAGTTCCTTCCATGTGGGGATAATTGTTAAAGTCAAGGATGCCCTCTTTTTGAACTTTTATCAGTACTGGGAAAAGTGGTGGAGACTCAAATAGGTAGCAAGATGCATATTCAAAATACCCATGCTTATTTGGAAATGATTGATCTAGTAGAGAACAAATGCAAAAATATAGTGGTTATAGCAAAAAAGGGAATGTTCTTAGAGCAAAAAAATATTTGTCAGGGGAAAAACCACAGAACAATAAACATGCTCTGATCCCTACTTAGTCAGGATCTTGCTCTACCAATTAGAGCACATATTATTACTTCTCATATTAGCAACTAAACACGGAATTTACCCAGAATCAATAAGTAACTAGAAATATGAAACAACATAGGAATTGAGAGACAATACACAATTGTATTACTAATCACTCAGAAGAATATACAATAAGGAAAATGCCACTTCTTCCTCCACCTCAAAGGTTCGCCACACCTCAAGACCTTCTTCCCTCTCTCTCTTGGTCACAACAATCAACTCCAATATAGAATTGATGTTCACCTCTCCAACTAGTCAGTAACACGCTGCCAGTTCACCAAGTACACAATTTTACTTCAAGTAGATCTCTTGCTCTCTGCTGCTACCTGCAAATAACTAGACCTTACTCACCATTGTAGATCTCCTATAGAAATTCATGCCCACATGCTGACCAAGATCATACACACACGAAGAACCCTTTTGATTCTCTAATCCAGTACCCACCTTAGTACTGTGGCACTAGGAGGAACGCACCATTACCCTCTTCTCTCTGAAGGAGCTTATTTCTCTCTTACTCACTAGCTACAGGTTTACAATACAACCCATGAGTCTATATATAGATCTCATTCTTACAATAATTAGACTAACCTAATTACAATAATTAGACTCGCAACTCAAGACTACAACTAGCCTTCAACATGAAAACTAACAGTCTCAAAATAGACTCTCCTGGATTCATCATGCAAACTGCCTATTCTCGCACAGGATATCGATGTTGGCTCCTCCATGACCGATGTCAGTCGATTGGTGATAGACGCCAGTTGCTTCCTCTTTGCTATCTGACTGACGTCAGTTGATTAGACCGATGCCAGTTTCCTTGCAACTGATTCTACAACTCCTCATAACTCTGCATCCTCCGTAACTTCTCTTGTTTGCATCTTGGTGAAGCTTTTAGCTCCACAACCTAAAAATCTCCCACTTGGAGATAAATAGCTGCACCTATACTTGTACCTGTACACCATCTAAATTATTCTTGGCTTGTATCCCTCTTCAAGATCAATCCTGAAGACCAACCACCACACAACTTGTGATGCTACACCTGTCATCAAAGTAACCTGCCACATCCGAACCTACATATCCATGTAGTGAAGAACTTGACCCTGCATAACAAGAATCCCTGCTGCTAGTCCCACTGAACTACCCTCTAGTACTCCTTCCCTGAATTGGCTCCATACTTTCAGACAACCCCCACTGCTTGGGAAAATAACTCAGGTCTACACTAGACCTCATGTGATTTTGAACCCTATTTCAAGCTAAGCTTGAACTGTCCAGCCCTTGGTGTGCTTTCTGATTCTGCATCCTACATCATGAACCCTGCCAACACCATCTTCACATTAGCTCCCACTAGAGATCAAATCTCCATGTCTCTTATGCCAAAGAATTTTGCTGCTCCAAATTCTTCATGGTGTGCCTCTGAACTAACCTTACCTTTAGCTCAGCAATCCCTGTATGTACACACCTACTAGTAAATCACCCACATACAGTAACAAGATGATGTTGCAACCATCATCTACCTGGTAAGATAAAACCACAATAGTTACACTGACATTGACTAAAGCCATGCTTAGTCATCCACCTGTCAAAACCTGTACCACTGTCTTGCAGCTTCTTTAAGACCATGTGCCTTGGCCTTCTGTCTCTTGTATCCATCCACTCTCTTCTTTAAAATAAGAATCCATTTCATCTCTCAGTGCTTACTTCCAGCTAACAACTCTACCAATAGATACCTATTTGGTTCTTCTCCAAGGACTCACACTCCTCATCCATGCCAAGCTCCCACTATATCTAGATTCTACCTGCATTGCTTCTTCCATCTTCCTGGTTCTTGACCATTAATAAGTAATATAAAGAAGGTGAACAATGAATATGAGGTTCACTTTTTGACCTCAACATGAGCATTTGAGACTTGTTGACAACTTGCTGTCTACCCACCATCCGTACCAGTGATCGATCTCAGCCATCTCCCAATCTGTTTCAACCGATGTCAGCTCCTTGTACTGACCCTGATTGCCGACATCATTTCCCTAGCTGACATCAGTGTCCCTCCTGTTGACGTTGGTTCCCTCATGACCGACATTGGTCTTCTTGTTGCCGACGTTGGTTACTGTCTGACTGACGCCGGTACCTATGTTTGTCTATGAGTGATAACCTTTTACCCGCGAGCTCTCCATAGATCAAAATCCTAATCAAATCAACCCTGCTCTACTCAGAATAATTTAGTTTTCTCACCTAATCTCTGTCTGTCATCTCCTCCATGAACACCAAGGCTTTCCAATTCTTTAGCTTGTCAAAGACATCTGACCTTTGCTTCAAAACCTGCATTCTCCTCCTACATATGTGACTAAGCCTATGAAGCCACATCTCTGCAACAGAAGGTGAATCAACAATATAAGTAGATAGATAAAGGATACCTACTTTCTTACCACCATCTAATTCAAGTGTATCCATTGTGAGAGTTACAGTGCATCTCTCATCACCCAAATTTCTTGAAGAAATTAGACTAATCTCCAAGACTGGTACCTGCATGACTTCCTTCAACCACTGTGTGTCATCCATCTATAATTTCAGCTTCACTTCCCCTTCATCAATCATCTGACAAGGCTCTCCAACCCCTAAATAAATCTCTCCAAAGTCTCCAAAGACATACCTATGAAAAGATGCTCTATTTTGGGCTGCATGGAAAGAGGCAAAAGAATCTGTAAACAAAGATTCCACTTTATCCAGAACATCCTGTGCAATATTACCTATAACATATGCTTCCACAAGTTGATCTGCTACCAACCAATGATCTCTTTTTACCTGCTCTTTCTTTCCATCAATCAGACCATTTGTGTTATTCAGTTTCTCCATTCATAGTTTACTTTCTTCTGTCGTTTCTATACTCCCACTCAATCTAAAACCCCTATGAGTGACATGTAATCAACAAACACTATCAGATCTAAAACCTCCTGTTAGTCAACCCAACCAAAAGCTTTGATAGCACTTGTTGGTATTAGCTCTTGAACCTATAACCAAGGCTCTGATACCACTTGTCAGGGGAAAAACCACAGAATAATAAACATGCTCTGATCCCTACTTAGTCAGGATCTTGCTCTACCAATTAGAGCACATATGATTACTTCTCGTATTAGCAACTAAACACAGAATTTACCCAAAATCAATAACTAGAAATATGAAACAACACAGGAATTGAGAGACAATACACAATTGTATTAATAATCACTCAGAAGAATATACAATAAGGAAAATGCCACTTCTTCCTCCACCTTAAAGGTTCGCCACACCTCAAGAGCTTCTTCCCTCTCTCTCTTGGTCACAACAATCAACTCCAATATAGAATTGATGTTCACCTCTCCAACTAGTCAGTAACATGCTACCAGTTCACCAAGTACACAACTGTACTTCAAGTAGATCTCCTACTCTCTACTGCTACCTACAAATAACTAAACCTTACTGACCATTGTAGATCTCCTATATAAAGTCATGCCCACATGCTGACCAAGATCATACACACACGAAGAACCCTTCTAATTCTCCAATCTAGTACCCACCTTAGTACTGTGACACTAGGAGGAATGCACCATTACTCTCTTCTCTCTGAAGGAGCTTATTGCTCTCTTACTCACTAGCTACAAGTTTACAATACAGCCCATGAGTCCATATATAGATCTCATGCTTACAATAATTAGACTAACCTAATTACAATAATTAGACTCACAACTCAAGACTACAACTAGCCTTCAACATGCAAACTAACAGTCTCAAAATAGACTCTCCCAAATTCATCATGCAAACTGCCTATTCTCGCATAGGTTGCTGACGTCGGCTCCTCCATGACTGATGTCGGTTGACTGGTGACTGATGCCGGTTGCTTCCTCTTTGCTGTCTGACTGACATCGGTTGATCAGACTGATGCCAGTTTCCCTGCAACTGATTCTGCAACTCCCTGCAACTCTGCATCCTCCGTAACTTCTCTTGTTTGCATCTTCATGAAGCTTTTAGCTCCACAACCTAACAATATTCCCACTTCATACCTAAGCTTGTACCAAACACACACTTGGATCATGAGGACTATAATTGAGGAATGACTAGGCCTAACATGGACTATGATGAGTCCCCTAAAATAAGCCAAGAAAAGGATATTGACATACTTCAAGGAGGTTAATATCTCAATGTTATTACACCTATATGGCACTCTATTAGATAGAGGTGAATTTAGATTTCACCTTGGTCACTTCAACCAAGTTATGTGGAAGAAGGTGGCTAAGGCCAACAAAGATAGAGCCCAATCCATGCTCAAATTCTTGACCCAATCCAATATAGGCATTAGCCAAGTTTCAAAAGTCAAATTGGCTATGTGAGCCCCAATCCAAGTCTATAAGAAATTGGTGGCCTAGTTAGAAGTGATTTTGAGATATGCATATGAATCTATCTAAGCTAGACTAGGAATTTGACGTAGTGGCAATAATGCTAACATCCAGGGAAGTAGAGTCCAATTTATTGGTAGGTATTTCATCTGTGACTCCTCCACATATCAGTTACGTAGACCCTTGGGGATTTTTTAAAGGAAGTTAAGGGTGTTTTGTATTATTTTTTGAATTGATACATTCTAATAACCTAGAGTGTCCATCATGGCCTAGGATGGGAATCTTGTGCTACTAAGAGGCGAGCACCATCTTCATCTATAAATGTATAGTTGTATTACATTTTAAATATCAGTAATTCTTAGTCCTAAAATGTTGTTGGAATCAAGTCAAGATTTCACCTACTTATTCCTTCACCCTTTTGGATTTTAAATATCTACCATGATTGATATATTTATAAACAAACTCATTTTAATGAATGTAGTCTTTCACTTTCTACAAAATTGATGGTTTATTTGTCAAAAGTTGTCAATCATTTCTAGTTATTAAATAAATGTTAATGGTGAGAAAATTAAACTAATGTTTTTTTAATTAATGACTATAGTGGTTATAATGTGATTATTTTTATAATCGTTTATGAACCCTTTCTATTTCCTTTACAATATTTTTAATATGCATGCTAATTTAGAGTTTATCTTTGAAGATTTCGTGTGTTATTTACTATGGGATTTTGAATATTGAAATTTAGTGAGGGGTTTAAAAATAAATCATTATTTCTTGTTTACTTAGACCTTCCCCATTGTGTAATATTGAGTTATAACCTTTGGTGAATCTTGGCACATAGTGGTATAATTGTGCAAGGGCCCTTAGCTTGATTCTTGAAGCATGAACACCTTCCAGTCTTAGAAACACATTTTAATACCTTACTTTACCCTCTTTTTTATGTTTATTTCAAAACTCAAACACTCTCCCCTACTTTATAAATCTATGAAGGGTGGCCCAAATAGTAAGCAAAAAATATAAGCTCTCTTAGATATCAAATTGCCCAAGGTGAAATTGCACATATATTTAACCCCTAATGGTAACAATCATGGATATTTGAGTAATAAAGGTTAATCTAATTGATTCTTATATTAAACCATCATCAATCCTAAAATTAATAAGGGGATATTTTATCCCATGCATTGTATCCCACTTTCCCTTATGGAACACTCAATTCCATGAGTACCTTCAAAGGCATAAAGGATCTTGAGCATGAAAATAGGTAGTGCTAGAAAGAGAGCCATTTTCCATACCTTCCTGATAGTGTATTTTATTTATGTTGGTTATTATTTTTAGTGTTAATGTTTTAACTATTTTTTGTGTGTGAAATACCTTGGAGCTTACTACACCTATCACCATATCTAGGCCCCATCATAATACACTAATTATCTCACTGATGTAGTTCCATAAGAGGCCTAGACTTGGTAAACTTAGACCCAAACTAGTATTTGACTCCACTAGTTTGTCTATGCATTCTCCCCTAAATATACCACCTAAAATGGTTGTCCCCATAGCTTAGTTATCTAGGTCAGCCATTAACATCCTTGAATTTTTCCATGACCTACCCATAAACCTAGAAATGTATGTTACCTATTTTAATCTTAGTTTAGGGTAAACTAAAGAAGAACATATAACCTCTTACAAGATGGCCTTAAATATTTTGAATGTGTAACATGAGGATGTAGCATGTAGGCTCTTCCCCTTCACATTGATGGATTCAACCTATGACTAGTTCCTTAACCTCCCTAATAACTCAATCATGAATTGGGACCATTTTAGTACCACCTTTCTAACCCATTTTGGGAAAGTTATTGACCCTAACATCCTATATCAATATTTCACCTACATCAAATTGGAACCTTTGTGCCCATCATAAATTTTAATGCTAGGTTTTAGAAGATGTATAGTAGGGTCACTATGCTATACCAAAATAACATCTAGTTGGCATTGGAAATGTATAAAAATGACTTAGAACCATGGATGGCTATGTTTCTATGATGATACCTACTCCTGGATTATATCAAAGCCATATAAATTAAAAAATAGCTAAACCCCCAAGGTCAAAATATGGATCTTATTCCCAACATATTTCTACATATGCCTACCTTGAACTTGTTGCCCACTACCAACCAAAATTTTATTATGCTTCAACTATTTCCCATAATAAACTAGTTCCCTCTAAGTCATTCCACACCAAACCAACACTTAAGGATTTATCAACCCAGTAAAACATGAATGGCCCCTCAATTACAATACCAAGTGATTTTAGTAGTGGCTAATAACACCCCATCAATACCTTAAGAGCATATTGTTATAAATCTAATTGTCACCCCTATGAAGGTTGTTAAAGCCTTTTTAACTAGATGATAGCATGTAGTCACTTCTAGGTCATGGGTTGCCTAATTAGTGAATTAAATATATATATTGGGCTAGCTACGTTAATTTTTCACCCAAAATTACAATTAACCTACTGAAATTACAAATAAAAAGGATAGAAGAGGACTAAAATTACATAAAGAACATACAGGTGATCCACCAAATGTAGTTTCCTCCAGTTTTCAATGCTTTCACTATGAAATAATAAGGTTACAACTTGATTTCACAACTTAAAGATAGCTACTCCCACACAAGTGTTTTTATATGAAGGCTATAGCTAGTATAATATTCAAGGTGATTAATCATGAGGCCTAACATAAGACACTAATGATTTTCAACACTTAAACTCAACAAACAATTTGATACACTTCATATGACCTATGGAAAGATCACTAACTCACATAGAGGAATGAATGGAAAGGATAAATGCAAGGAATTAGTACACCTATCACTAATATTCATCAATAATTCATTTCAAATTCACTAAATGCAAGACCAAGAAAGTATAACTTAACTTGAGTTTTATTTTAGAGGAAATAAAAAGTATTAAATTTGGTAGGGCTTCCCCATACACATTTAGAGGTTACATTCAATGCCTTTCAAGATTTAATTATATAATAAGAGAAGAAAGAGAGAAAGAAGAGAGGTTTCAAGAGTTCATCATGAATATAAATATATCATAGGGTTAATTTTATACAAGTAGAAGGGAGAAGAAAAGGATTTTTTGATCCTATTTTCCATGTGTCAACTCAAAAGGCACATATCTTCAAAAATTTGGTGAAGAGATGATGAAGAGACACTCTTTGTGTATCTTGAATTGATCCATCTTCTTGTATGATGAGTTTTAAACTATTTGTGTCAAGTTGCTCCTTTGTCTTGACACTTTATGGCTTCTTTATTTATCACAACCTGATAATGCAAGTTGAAAAGTCATCATGAGAAGTTTTATGATCAAATGAGGCTCTTAAGTTACTCCATACTCACTCTAAGGACATTTTTAATACTAGAATGACACCTTTTACTTTGTCTAATCTTGAGGTTACCAAGAAACCTATTTATAACTATCTATCCTACTTTTTCGACATTTTCTCATGTATGAATCTTCCATTATGACATTAGGTTCTAACTAAGATGCTCTTAAGTCTCCTTGATTCTTGAAATAGGTTTACAACTATACTTTCTTGATGCAAGAGTGATCATACTCTCCTCATTGAGTCTTGACAGTGGTTTAGAACCTATATTATCATTTTGAAGACTTGTCAAATGACTTTTAAAGGACCATAATACCTCTATCTTGGCTCAAATATTTGATAAAAATGGTTAGGAAGACCTATTGGCCTCAAAATCCTAAAATAAGGCTCAAAAGAGTAGTCTCTTGAACTATTTTTCCATACATTCCATATCACATGTACCAATAATTTGGTCTATCAAATGCCTAGGAGAGACATAAGGATCATCCAAGTAGTTTTTAAGTCATCTCAATCCATTTTGGGCACTTATAAGACTAATATTCTCCATCAAGTCTCTTAAGAGGTTTTAGGAGGGTTTTAGGGTCTTAAATTATTAAAGATTGTTCATAAAGAATAAATCCTTAATATATCAAATAATTACAATATTTGGAGTATTTAGATCTTAATAACATCTCTAATATCCATGCAAATCCTCATGTAAGTTCATACGTGATGAAGTTGGGCTTCTTGGATAAGATAGGCTTTTAAGTTAACTTGAGGAAGATAAATTGGTAGAATAGGTCATAAAATTGATTGTTTTGAATTGGTAACACCTCCCTAAGGTCTGTACAACCTACCATGACATGTGTAAATTTTTTTTTCAATTTATTGACTCCTCAAGTCTCTTCAAACATGCATTAGGCCAGTGTTAGGGTTTGTGGACAATCCTATTAAAGTGACCATAGTGATCACTATCTAGATTTTATTCATAATTTAAATACATCCAAACCTTGTGATATTCTCTAAAAATGTTTTATTTATCTCTTAATAACCATTCCTACCTCAAATGTTCCTAAAATTTTCACACATTTGTCATGTTTCATGAGTAGGCTTACAGGTGTGTTCTTTAGGCTTCGTAATTGCTACACCCTAAGATTGAGTCTTATTCAATTGGTTTTATCCTTATTTATGGTATTAGTAAGGATTTATACCTTAATTATACTATCTCTTACCTCTAAAAACATATTAACACTTCATATCCATCATAAGTATGCCCTTTTCTCCCATCTGCCTGTAACTGACCTATAGATGTCTATTTCTCACATGACTATTAATCTATTATTTCATGTATTTACTTATTTGAATAATAAAATACATGAATTAATGACATAAATTTAATTTATTATACATACCTAAACCATATATAGGGATGAGAAACCAATCCCATATTGGTTTCTTGAAGATGAACTCAAACACTTCTACAATCAAAGAAATTTCTTAGGTCTTCAACAAGAATAAAACCCTTATACAATAAAAGAAATTAATTTTTTTATGATTCATCATCAAATAAATGATTTTCATATTTATTAAAAAAAATCTATTCTCTTTACACTCCATTTGAACTTTCACAACCCATATCTCATGCAAACTTGCCCTTTTCTAGCTCATTTTATGTGTATAAGTCTATAACCATGAAATGGATTATGTGGGGGGTAGGAAAGTTTGAATTTTGACCTTTTATATCCTTTATATATTGAATTTTGATTTAAATAATATTATTTTAGTGTTTTTCTCTCATAGAAACACAAAAATGATACTTGCTTTCATGCTTGGTACTCAGAACATTCCATCCCTTCAATGTTGACTTGAGAAACATGACCCCATAGCTTATAGAGGTTTTTAAATAGGAATGATATCATAAAATAATGTATTAAATAGTATATACATACTTCCATTACAATATTTTGTGTATAAATGTTGATCTCTAGGTCTACAGACCTATGTGTTAACAAAACCTTTTTTGGCTCAGCTTTGATAGAGAACACTAGAACTACTGACTCCTATGGTATTCCATATGAAATATATCATTGAGGATGATATTATATATAATTTATAGATATAGATACCTATTTTATATTATTTTATAATTAATAAACACCCATATTTGATAAGGATTATCTCAATTGTGCCTGCAAGTTCACACAACCCACCTGTGCATGCATAAATACCTATTTTTATTGAAGTTAATTGCCTCATTGATGATTTGAAAATATTTTATGGGAATTGAAGAAGTTGGATAAAATTTTAAAAACTCCATTTCACTAAATTAATTCATAAAAAAACTTCATATCTTTTTCAAACCATGATTGTCATGTCTATTTCAACAAATCAAGACTACTTGGTGTCAATCTCAACATGAACATTGAGAACCTTGGGGAAATATACTATTGAAAATATAAAATATTTATTGTAAGATACTTTCTAATAATTTTAATTCATTAATTTAACCCCAAAACATTTTATAAAGATAAAACTAGCCCTTTGTGGTTTGTAAGGGTTTTCAACACTTATTTTCTTAATGATGATTCATAAAAGCTTAGGACCTCGATTTCCTAACGCCTACTATGAATAAGAAGGTAATGATATTGGTAAAATAACTAAGAGGGAGGGTTGAATTAGTGATCCAAAATAATCTAACTTTAATTTTTATCTTTAAAAATACTTAATCAAAAACCAAAAGCATTCATGAAGCATATACAACATTCATAGCAATGAGCAAGAGAGATAATGCAAGATCAATCACATAACACATGGCATATATGAGAAATCCTCTTGGGGAATAAAACCCACTATAAATTTAAATTGGAATACTTTCCTATAATAAAAATATTCAATTTAGACTAAGTCCAACTGATCAATGAACTATAATCCCTATTTAGTGAGACTACAACCCCACAAGTTGCTACAACACATGTCTAGCTAAGCTGCAACAATAACTAGACCTTTTAACAAGTTTTGCCTTACAAGGAGGATGTAACCACCTTATATGTTTATATTCCATAACAACACCTATGAAAACATCCACCTATGCAATTATCTCTTAAACACTTGACAATGGACCTCTGATTAACACTTTTCACCTTCGATCACACTCAAATAGCAAGCACACTATTCTCCCAATAAAATTATGAACAACAAGTCATACAAATAGTCTTTAATTTTTTATACTCTTAAACTCATCCTTAGATCACTCTACCCCTCATTTTCTCCATAAAAACACACACAATCCTCTCTCTAATCACTCTTTAGTCTCTCATATAAAGTCTAGAACCCATCATATTTGGTTCCACTATTTATAGAGCAATCTTGATAATCACTACCTCAGTTGGCCATTAGGAATGCCTTATCCCTTAAGGATTATTTCATATGAATACATGGCACAATGCAATCTTCATAGGTTTTCCATAGCATCTATGGGTCACCCTTAAGCAACTACACCTTTTAATAAGGTCATTATATCCCTTATAGGTCTCATGTGAACCCATTCCCTCATTTAACACTACATCAAACAAAACAAGAATACAAGACCACTTTTAAATACATGGGTCTAATCCTTATGTCTCCTTCAACATCTTAAAATTATCATAGTCATCTTATCTCACCTCTGCATATTCTCAATCAACTCAAATAGAGACCTTATACATAGGAACACCATTATCAAACATACAATCAACTTCTTAAGCATTATTCATACTCAATATAGATTGATCAAGCCTCAAAAATAAATATAGAGCATCCTCATGGAGTATAAAATACTCTCAAATATCTAAAACATCATGAGATATTGAAACAACATCAATACAAGCTTGAATATCCTTCTCGGGTCACTAGCAGAACATATATGAAAACATAGTCAATTTTAGAGAACCATATCTTTTCTTGTACACACTTCCAGATCTTCAAATCAATATTTCCAAATGTACCTTGAAGTCATTTACCAATTTTATTTTTACTATAGGAGTATCATCTTGAATCAAAATTTATAGCGCCAAAACTAGACACTAGTTTTTCCTTTACAAATTCAAATACAAACAATCACAGTTATCCTTTGAACACAATTCTTGAATCTCATGTCCTCTCAACTCTGGATCAATCTCACACCATTGATCATGTTCAAACTTTAATTCATATTCTACCAATTCCATATGTTAAACCTCAATCATTTTGACCTCATCTCGTGCAATCTTATAAATTTGACTCCATGCACTCCATCAATCTATGTGGATCAACCAGATCTTTAATGATCAATGCTTACGATTCAATCAATCTATATGAATGTCCACTTTTCATTAGATCCTTATCTTGTACCTTTTATCAGTCATTAAACATCATGCACCTATCCTCATCTTATTAATTTTCTAATCCTTAGAGCAACATGCACCATTGATCTTGCTTGAGCTTTAACTCTTGCAAAAATGATCAAGTATTGGGACCCTTTTAATATCCCTTAGTAGCCATTTTTGCACCTCGATAACTTATTTTGTGTTTACTTTCATGATCTCAAAATTGGACCAAATTATCTCCTTCCATAATATAATCTAAACATGTGACACATTAATCCTATAACTCTCACACATACAAGATATAATTCCATTAAAAATCCTTCTCAAAAAATTTTGTCATAGAGCCAACTATGTTAAAACCTACCTGAGAGGCTTTGAGTAAGCATAAATTTTATCATGATTTAATGCATGATCTCAAATTTAGTGAAAAATATTTATGATTAAACTAAATAAACCCATATGATTATTTTCTCTTGACACCTTCACACATTCAAGATATAACACCATTAAAATGCTCACTCAGCTCTTCTTAACACACTAAAAAATTGGCTAAGTATGGGAAAACATAGTCAAACTACTTGGGAGCCCAACTTTGCATATGCATATCTTTTGATGCTCTATATCACATGATATGAAAATTAGGAAAAATAAACTAGGCATAAAAATGAATAAACCCATATGATCATTTTGTCTTGACACCTCCACATGTGTGAATGCTAAGCTCATCAACATGCTTACTTAGCTCTTTCTAGCCACATTGCAAATTTGGCTATGGGAAAATAATGAATTCTGATTAAGAAGCCAAATTTTCACCCTCATATCTTTGACCATGATTTGACACATGATTTTAGATCTGACGTATAAAAACTAGGGACTAATTTTATCACAACCATATGACCAACTCCTCTTTACTCATTCCTATATGGCAATGGTGATGTCATCAAACTACTTACTCATATTTTTTTCCACTAGACTCAAAATGTCTAGATGAAAACTATGATCAACCAGATGAATTCCACTTGTGCACACAAGTTCTCAAAGCATAGATAACATATTAGGGACCTTTTTCGCATTCTCTAATCATGAAACTCATCCTTGAACATCTCTAACTATGTCAACACTGAAGATCAACCAAACTTTAATTATCACATAAACTATCAAGGCAATTCATTTACTCAATAGGACACCTCCATGACATCATCATGACAAATCTCCAACAATATTCCACTTTATCATTGACGTTAATAACCATCATATACAATATTATACAGCTCACCTTCTCTCTCTTCAAAGCACTCCTAAAACAAGAACTTTCTCCCCCTTTGACACAATGACAAAGTGGGAACCAACTGATCTTGAGGACCTAAAAGGACTATCAAATAGGAAAGGACCATCTTATAAATATTATAAAATATCCCCTTTACTTTGATCCAACCTCTTCTTGTCTTAAAAATTTCCTCTTACTCCATGCCAACACTTTTCTTCAACCAAACACTTTAACCAATGAAGAAAGAACACACAAAAGAACTAAAATTTGATGTAACTCACCAAGAAACATCTAAGAGGGACTCCCCCTAATAATTCTAAGAAATATAACCTTTTGAGCATCTTCAAATCTCCACACACCATTAATAGTCATCACATAAGCTAACTAACCTCCTCTCTTGAGATACTACAAGGACCACCAATCAAAACTTCATGCCACTCACCAAAAATGAACATATTCTCAAACAACCTAAAAAAACACCCATTCTAACCTTGTATTATAGCTCCTTCACAAACCTCTAGTTTAATCTCATGAACATGTTTCTCCCCTTAACTAGATGCCTTCTATTGATTCATATAAAAATAAATGACACCCAAACTCTATCTTAGATACTCAAAATTAGCTTTTGACAATGGTTTGGTCATAATATTTGCAAGCTACTTTTGTAGGCACATGATCTAGCTTGACACATTGATTAATCACTTTTTCTCTCAAGAAATGATATCTAATATGAATGTGTTTATTTTTTGAGTGCATAGAAATATTCTTTGAGATACTAATTTCACTAGTATTATCACAATAAATTGGATAAGGTCCATTTTATCTTACCTTTTAATCCTCCAAAGTCTATTTCATCCACATGACTTATATGCAACAAGAGTCAAATACTATATACTTATCTTTTGTAGTTGATAGAGACACTAAGGCTTACTTCTTGCTTAATTTTAGACACCAAACATTCTCTCATGAAGAGGACCCCACCACTGGTACTCCTCCTATCATCCACACATCTTACCTAATCAACATTAGTATATAATTTTAAAGAGAATTATTTACTCCTAGGATACCATAAACCATAGTTTATGGTGCCTTTGAGATCGTAAAAGATCTTTTTAACTACTTTCAAGTGAGATTCTCTAGGATCAGATTGAAACCTTCCTACAAGACCTAATTATTGCATGATGTTAGGCCTAGATATAGTAAAGTATAAAATACTCCCAATCATGGATATATACAAAGTTTGATCAACTTTTGGTGAGTCATCTAGTTTATTTAACTTGCATTCTATGATCATTGGAGTACCCATTGGCTTACAATCCATGATGTCAAACTTCCTTAGTATATCCTTAATTTATTTAGCTTGAGAAATGAAAATCCTTGAACTAAGTTGATTAATCTGTAATCCTAAGAAGGAATATAATTCTCCCAACATTGACATTTAAAACTTAGTCTTCATAATATCTTCAAAATCTCTACTCATTTTATCATTGTCAGATCCAAAAACTATTTCATCAACATATACAATAACTATCAATTGATGCTTACCTTTTATCTTAATGTATAAATTACTATTAGCTACCCCCCTTTTAAAACCTTGACTCAAAATATACTTATCTATCCTATCATACTAATCTCTATGAGCTTTTTTAAGACCATACATGGCCTTCTTCAATTTACACACAAAATCTTGATTACTTGACATGAAGTATCCTTCAGGTAACTCAATGTTGACTTCTTCTAAGTTTCCATTCAAGAATGTAGATTTCACATCCATTTGTTATACCTTAAAACATGCATATTCCAATAGAGTCTAATTTCTTCCATCGTTTCCACAAGAGCAAAAGTCTAATCAAAATATATTCCTTCAACCTGAGCATATCCTTTACACACCAATCTAGCCTTGTTTATTGTGACTTATCCTTTCTCATTCATCTTGTTTGTGAAAACCTATTTTTTACCTATAAATTTTTTATCTTTTGGTCAGGGAACTAATTACCATGTTTCATTCCTTTCTATTTGATCAATTTCTTCATCCATTGCATCATTCCAACTTTCACCTTTGCTAGCTTCCATAAATATTTTGGGTTCAGTCATGGATAATAGAGTTGAGTCTTGTTGATTTTGATTGATCAACATTCTCCTTCTAGTCTACAACATTGCACCAACATTTCCAATAATCTGAGAGATTGGATGATCTTTCTAAATTCTTCTAGATGGAGATTTAGTATCTTATTTTTCTTCCTCCTCTTCATCTTCATCATCTTTTTGAATAGATAACTCATCTTTGTTTTCAATAACATTCTGAATTGAGTCACTTACATGTAATTTTAGCTTCTTGAATCTACTTATCTCATCTAACCTTACATTTGAACTTTAAACAATCTTGTGAAGTCTCTTATTGAAGCATCTATAGGTAGTACTAATAGAAGAATAACCTAAAAAGATGCCCTCAACAGATCTTGAACAATATTATCCAAGATTATCTTCATCTCTTTTAATGAATCACTTTCTCCCAAATACTCTAAAATGTTTAAAATTAGCTGCTCTATTCTTACATAAATCATAAAGATTCTTATTACCATTTACTCTAATTTGACACCTATTTAGGATGTACACAAAAGTCTTGGTTACTTCTTCCCAATAGCCATCTAATATTTTTTCATCTTAAATCATGGTTCTACCCATCTCAATAGCAATCTTATTCTTCCTTTCAACCACACCATTCTATTACAGTGTTCTAATAGCATAATATTATCTTCTTATCCCATGTTCATCATAGAAATCATCAAAATTATGAGACAAAAATTTGCCTCCTCTATATGATCTCACACACTTGATCTTTGAACATTTATCATTTTCCATAATAGCTTTGAATGCCACAAATTTTGAAAAATCTTCTAATTTTTCTTTAAGAAAAAATATCCAAGTCATCCTAGTAAAATCATCAATGAGAAGCATGAAGTAACTATTACCTTTAATACTTTGAGTTCTCATAGGTCCACATACATCAGTGTGGATCAACTCCAATGGCTTTGTAGTGGATAATTCCTTGGTTTTTTATCTTTTCTTTGTTTCCTTCCCATGAAAAAATGCCTTACAAAGAGAATGAAGAATCTTATAAATCTTAGGCATATTCCTTACCAACCCCTTTGAACTTATTCTTTATCATATGACCAAGTCTTCTATGCCAAATCCAACATTCTTCAAATTGACTTATGAAGCACTCTACTTTCTTGAAGTCATGGAATACATACATGTTGTTATCTATTTTATTAATATTTAAAATTAATTTTCTATATTTTATCTTTCATATTTCACATACATCATCATGAAAAGTTACAACATTTATTTTCTTACACATTTGGCTCACACATAAAATATTATGTTTCAAACCTTCTACATATAAGACATTCTCCATCCTAGTATGACCATTGTATCAACTCACAGTTCCTTTACTGACTATGTTAGTAGATTTGTTGTCACCCTAATTGCACTTGGGTTGGTCTTTCTAAGAGAGATAAATTTTCTTTGGTCTTGTATCATATGATTTGAACATCCACTATATATGAACCATCTCTTGTTCTCATTTTTTTGAGTATGAAAATTTACTTGAATAAACAATGACTCTTCCTTTTGTGGTCTACTTGGATTTTTCTTCTTTTCATCCTTAGACTTGGTCTTCCTAAACCATTTGATAGTGTCAATGACTTGCATATACGTTTTCCAAAAGGTTTTGTTATAATTCTTAGATATGTGACCTTGTCAGTTACAGTTGTAACATATGAGATTCATTTTTATCTCTAGAGAGAGAGCACAATCCTTATATCTATGACCAAATAGATTTTAGGAGAAGTAATACCCATTAAAGACATTATTTGTGTTTGACTCTCTTTTATCTTGACCATTATTGTTTAATGGATTTTCATTCTTGATCCTTTTGGTGGAGCTAAAATCTTTATTATCCTTAGATAAGAGAATATCTGAGTAAGCCAAGAATTTATTTTCATACTATTCCATCTTTTGATTAAGACCTTTATTCACCATGACCTATAGACTTTTGATTATTGCCTCTAGATTTTGCACTTGTGTCTTCACATTATTAACTTCTAATAAAGCACAAACTAGATTGTCTTGAAGGCAAGACATAACCTTTGTGTTCACCATTGTACCTTTTATCACCTTCAAGTGGTTAAAATTTTCATGAAGGTTCATCTTTGATACCAATTTTTAGAGGTACAATCACTGAGGGGTAAATAAGTGAGCCCAAATAATCCAACTTCAATTTTACAAATACCACAATCATTCATGAAGCATATATAACATTCATATCAATGAGCAAGAGAGACAATATAAGATCAATCACATAACACATGACATATGTGGGAATCCCTCTTGGAGAATAAAACCCACTAGAACCTATAATTGGACTACTTTCTTATAATAACAAGATCCAATTTAGACTAGTTGCAGATCAAGGAACTAAAATCCCTATTTAGTGAGACTACAATCACACAAGGTTCTACAATACTTGTCTAGTTAAGTTGTAATAACAACCAAATCTTTTAGTAACTTTTACCTTGTAAGGAGGTTGCAACCAACTTAGATGTTGAGCTATCACAACAACACCTTTGAACACATCCACCTATGTAATGATATCTTCAACACCTAATGATGGACCTCTAATTAACACTCTTCATCTTCATTCACACTCAAATAACAAGCACACAATTCTCATAATATAATTATAACCAAAAAAGTCATACAAATAGTCCTCAATCTATTCTACTCTTCAACTCATCTTCAGGGCACTCTACCCTTCATTTACTCCATAAAACACACACAAGCCTCTCTCTAATCACTCCTTAGTCTCTCATACAAAGTCTAGAACCCATAATATTTGGTTCCACTATTTATAAAGCAATATTGATAATCATTTCCTTGGTCAACCATTGGGCATGCCTTAGCATTTAAGGAATATTTCACATGAAGACACGACTCAATATAATATTCATAAGTTATCTTTAACATCTATGGGTCACCCTTAAAAAGCTACACCTTTTAATAAGGTGCTTGTAGCCCTTATAGGTCTCATTTGAACCAATTCCCTCCTTTAGCACTACATCGAAAAAAATAAGAACACAAGACCACTTTTAAATACATGGATCCACTCCTTATGTCCCCTTTGGCATCCTAAAATGATCATAGTCATCATATCTCACCTCTACATATGCTCAATCAACTCAAATAGAGACCTTATACATAGGAACACCATTACCGAACATATATTCAACTTATTAATCATTGTTCATACTCAAGATAGATTGATCATGCCTTTAAAATACATATAGAGAATTCTCATGAAGTATACAACACTCTCAAATATCTAATACATAATGAGACATTGAAACAACATCAATACAAGTTTGAATATCCTTCTCAAGCCAGTTGCATAACATATACATAAACATAGTCAACTTTGGAGGACCATATCTTTGTTTATACACAATTTCAGATCTTCAAATCAACATTTCCATATGATCCTTTTAATCCTTAACTAATTTATTTTTTACTAAATGAGAAAATTCATCTTGGATCGAAAGTTATATCCAAAAAACTAGACACTAGTTTTTCCTTTACAAATTTAAATATTCAAATACAAATGGTCATAGTTATCCCTCAAACACAATGCTTGAATTGTCTATCCTCTTAGCTTTAGATCAGTCTTTCACCATTGATCATGTCCAAACTTTAATGCATAATTTTCCAATACTAGACGTTAAACCTAACTCATGTTGACCTCATCTTATGCAATCTTTTAAAATTGGACTCCACATGCTCCATCGATCTCTACAAATCAACTAGATCTTTAATGATCAATGCTCAATGTTTGATCAATCTGTATAAATGCCCACTCACCATTGGATCGTTATCCTATACCTTTTCTTAGTCATTAAACATCATGCACCTATATTCATATTTTTTCTTCTTGACTCCTTAGAGCAGTGTGTACCATTTATCTTGCTAAAAAATGGCTAAGTATGGAGACCCTTTCAATATGCCTGAGTAGACATTTTTCACCTCAATAACTTCTTCTATGCTTACTTTCATGATCTCAAACTTGGACTAGATGATCTCTTTCCATAGGATAATCCAATCATGTGACACAATACTCTTAGAACTCTCATGCATGTGAGATATAATTCCATTAAAAAGCCTTCTCAAAAACTTTTGTCATAGAGCCAACTATGTCAAAACCTGCTTGAGAGTCCAAATTTGATCATGCATAACTTTTACCATGCTATAGCTCATGATCTCAAATTTAGGAAAAAACATCCATGCTCAAAACTAAACAAACCCATATGATTAGTTTCTCTTAACAACTTCACACGTGTAAGATATAACACCATTCAAATGTTCACTCAATGTTAAGCATGAAATATATTGAGGGGGGGTGAATCAATATATATATATTATATATATATATATATATATATATATATATATATTTACTTAATCTAATTTCTTTTATTTAACCACTTAATCACACATTCAAGATATGCAATAAAATTGAAAAAATAATTTTCACCACACAAGAGAGAGAGAGAGAGAGAGTCCATATTTTTATGTGGAAACTAAAAGTGGGAAAAACCATGAAAAACAATCTCAAGTATATGAATGAGCACCAACTTAAAATACAAAGTTCACAAGCACCAACTTGCAGGAGCACAACCCCTTTTCTAAGCACCAACATAGTAACTATTTATGAGCACCAACCCATAGAAGCACCAATCCCTCTTGTGTATAAAACACAACCATCTCTCAATGTTGCTTACTCAACAAATGATAGAACTCTACAATATCTCCTACTTTTCTCTCTTTACAAACAAATACAAACCATGCACTCTCTTTCATATTATAAATGGCTTCTCAAGCCTTTATTTATATCTTTCTAACTTACCATTGGCATTCACCTTTTGTGACCCTTCAATCCTTATGAAAAATGGCACCAAAATTGCATGACCCTTCCTATCCTTGCATTTGAAAAGCCATATGGTGACCCTTCATAAGCAAAAGTGTCCTTTCCTCTTTTGTCTTTATCTTGGTGACTTTTCATATTACTCAAAGTGTCCCTTCATTGAAAAATGTTTCATACCTATTTTATCTTCACATGGTGACTCTTAGAATTCCTCAAGATGACTCTCCATGAGAAAATGCATCCCATTCCTCTTTCATCTTTTACCCCATGACTCTTTGAATTCTCTATGGGCCCTCTTTTGACTTATATGCAACCAAAAATATATTCATTAATATTAAATAAATATTAACACACATTAGCCAAGATATGAATCTTAAAAACACCATTAAATGCAATAGGACCTTTATCACTAATAATTCTAGACCTTTGACATCAATGACAATATTTCCAACAATCTCCCCCTTTGTCATTGATGGAAACCTCAAACTAAAACTACCACATCCTAAAACCTACACATACTACCATCTGAAAAGCATACAATAACTCTCCCTTATTGTAGCAACCTGTACCTATTCTCTATACCTATTTTTGCACTTATACCTGTACTTATGATTCTCCCCCTTTGACATCAATGGCAAAGGGCCTACCTAGATCTAACACTTAGCTCCCCCTCAAATGATGTTGAACCTCAATGCTAGGAAGTAAAAGAAATTACTCCCAACTTCTTTCATAGATACTCAAATGTGTCTTTTGGTAGTGCCTTTGTGAAAATATCTACAATTTTCTCTATAGTACTGATATACTCCATCTCAACCTGTTGATCTACAATTTGCTCTCTTAAGAAGAGATATCTAATGGGAATATGTTTTGTTTTTAAATACATCATTGGATTCTTTGAAATATTAATATCACTTGTGTTATCATAAAAAATATAAATAGGTTCATCATTCTTTACCTTGATATCTTTCAAAGTTTGCTTCATCCAAAGTACTTGAGTATAACACAATACCACTACAATATATTCTACTTTAGCTATAGAAAGTGATAATAAATTTTAATTCTTGCTTAGCCATGATACTAAGCTATTACCAAAGAAGAAAGCTCCTCCACTTGTAATTTTGATGTCATCCAAACACCCTACCGAATCTGAATCTATATAATAAACCAAAGTGAAATCTCTACCTGTGGGATACCACAATCTATAATCTAATGTCTCCTTGATATATTTGAATATTCTCTTCACCAACTAAACATGACTATCTTTTGGAGAAGATTGATATCTTGCAACCATACCTACTACATGCATGATGTTTAGCCTCGATGCTATTAAATATAAAAGACTACCAATCATAGATCTATACAAAGATTGATCTGTAATATGTGAATCTTCATCCTTGTTCACCTTATTTTCTATACATATTGGTGTGCCAACTGGTGCACAATCCTCAAAATGAATTTTCTTCAAGATTTCCTTAGCATATTTACTTTGAGATATGAAAATTACTTTATCTTACTAAAATATTTGCAATCCTAAGAAAAATGACAATTCTCCAAGCATAGACGTATCAAATTCTTTTTGCATATTATCAAAAAATTATTTAATCATCTTTTCAATATTTATTCCAAAAATGATGTCATCAACATATACCATAACAATAAATTGGTGCTCACCTTCTATTTTGATGTAGACATTACTATCATCAAATCTTCTCTTGAAACCTTGATCTTGTAGGTACTTATCAAGTCTTGTATACCAAGCTCTAGGAGATTGTTTCAATTCATACAATGTTTTCTTCAATCTACATACATGGCTACTAATATTTGAGAGAATAAATCCCTCAGACTACTCAATGTAGACCTCTTCTTCTAGATTCCTATTTAGGAAGGTAGATTTGACATCCATCTAAAACACTTTGACTTTTTTAAACATAACATATGCAAGAAACATTCTAATAGCCTCTAACCTTGCCACTAGTGCAAAATTTTCTTCAAAATCTACTCCCTCAATCTAAGCATATCTTTTACATACTAATATTACTTTATTTTTAGTCACTTCTCCATTTTCATTCAACTTATTTCTATAAACCCATTTTCTTCCTATCACATTATGATCTTTTGGTCTAGGCACTAATTCCCAAGTATCATTCTTTTGTATCTGATTTAATTCTTCATCCGTATCCTTAACCCAATACTTATCATGTCTAGATTTTGAAAAAGTTTTAGGCTAAATTTTGGATAATAAAGAGAAATTAACTTGCTTAGATTCACTTACCATCATTCTTCTGCTGAGAATTCCTTCATTTATGTCCTTGACGATGTCACTTTCATTATGATTTCTCTAAACATATTTGGATGGAGTTTTGATCTCTTTTTTATCCTCATCTTCATCTGATTCTTCAAAATCTTTCTCTTCAATGATTTTAGGAATGTTTACTACATCATTGATTCTTTGTGTTCCATCTTATTCTATCTTGACACTTGCACAAGTTTTTCATAGATTCTCTTTATGAAACATCTACTGCCAAAAACTCTAAAATAATCAACTATTGTTTGTTTGTCTTTTCATAACTCATAAAGATTCTTGTCACTATTGAATCTCAATAATGCTCTATTCTAAATATGCATTGTTGTAGCAACTAACTCTCTCCAATATTTATCTACTATCTTAGATTCATTTAGTATTGTCCTCGCCATCTCTTGAATTGTTCTATTTTTCCATTCAATTACTATATTTTGCTATGGAATTCTAACTACTAAATAATATCTCTTTATTCCATGGTCTTCACAAAACTTAATAAATTGATCTGACATGAATTCTCTTCTTTGATCTGATCTTAGACACTTAATCTTCACACTAGTTTCATTCTCAACTAATGCTTTGAATGCTTTGAAATGTCTGAAAGCTTTTGATTTTTTCTTTAAAAACATTACACAAGTCATACGTGAAAAATCATCAATAAGAAACATAAAATATTTATCACCTTGAGTACTTTGAGTTCTTATAGGTCTACACAAATTAGTGTGAACAAGCTCTATCATCTAAATGGTCGAGTACTCTTTTGTTTTGAACCCCATTCTAGCCTGCTTCCCATGCTAATAAGGTTCACAAAGTGTGTCAGATGGCTTTGTAATCTTTAGAATATTTTTTATTGCTTACTTCTTTTTGATGTTGACAAGATTATCAAAATTTATGTGCCCCATTATCCTATGCCATATCCAACTTTCTTTAATCTGACTCAGACAACATCTTTGACCTTTGATGTCTAATGGCATATACAAATTATTACTTGTTCTTTGAGCATTTGCAACCAACACATCTGAATCTTTTCTTCTAATTTCACAAACTTTTGCATAAAACTTTAGTTTGTGCCCCTAATCACACATTTGAATTACACTCAAAATATTATGCTTAAGGCCTTCTACATAAAAAATATATTTATTTTTAGTTCTTCCATTATCCAAATTTAGTGTACCTTTTTTAGCAATTTTGGTAGTAGTATTGTCTCCAAATTTCACTATTCCACCATTGATATTCTTCAAGGTTATGAACTTTCTCTTTTCTCCTATCATGTGCCTCAAATATCCACTATCAATGAATTATGGCTTATCTTATTTTTTTTGCATGAAAATCTATCTATACCAACATAGATTTTTTAGGTTATTTCTTCTACCATGAACCTGTCTGAACTTCCTTCTTGATGAATGGAGCCTTAAAACTTTGGTCCTTCTTGATTGGCTCAAACACACTTCTATAGTATCAGGCTATGTGTCCAAATTTGTTACACTTGTAATATATTATGGCCTCTTCATTAAAACCTAATAGAGGATCAAAAGAGTTATGGCTTCAGCTTGACTCTACATGACTTTCATTCTCCTTATTTTTGAAATTGTTAGCTCTTTTTTGACATTCTATTTTCTTATGACCATATCCATTATAATAAAAATAGTAACCATAAAATAGTACCTATTTGTGTATCTCTAACCTGATTGCCTTTTGTATCTATGTTCTCTCCAGCCTTCTTTGTTAGACATGTCCATTGTATTCTTAACTTTTTCCCTTTTTATTTCTTCTTTTGTAAGAGATTCAGTATAGCTCTTTCCCTTTTCCTTGTCTGTGAAAGTAGTGACCTCCTCTTTCTCTTTTTCAAATCCAATACCTATTTTATCTAACATTGATCTTTAATTTTCTAATATCTTATTCAACATATTAGTGTTATTCTCAAATTTTGACTCATTGGCTACTCTATCATTGATTGCTTTATTTGGTTTCTCAAGATCTACTTTTAAAGAAGCAATTTCAATAACATACATTTCACATTATTTACTTACTATTTTCAACTATGCCATTATATCTTATTAATTCTTCTTGGCTTCTTCAAAGTGTGCTTGTAGATCTTCAATTATTTCCTTTGACTCCTTTTCATTTTTCTCGATCTGAAGCTTTAATCTTTGATTCTTATTTTCAAGAATTTTTAACTCTTTTAAGGCACAAATGAGTTCTCCTTCTAGATTCACTTCAGCTTCATCTTGTTCTTCTTCTTTATCATCTATACTTTTTCTTATAGATGCATATTTATGTATGGCCATGAATATAATCTCTTCTTCTAAATCACTGACTCCAGTATCTTCAGTTGAGCTGGGATCTTTAGAATACAAACTCTTCTTCTCAAATTCCTTCTTGAATTTGCCTTTGAAATTATTTTTAAATGTAGGCTTTCCTTCTTCATTGTCATCGTTACCCTTATTTGGGTATTTAGTTGCAAAATATCCAATCTTTCCACAATTAAAACATTTAAAAAATAATTTTATGTGATATTTATCTGTGCCCTTTTTTAGCTTATGAATTAATAGAGCTCCATTATTCATCTCCATCATCACTAGAACTATCACTTGATTCTTGAATCTTTGCCTTCTCTTTCTTTGATGTCTTGAAATTAGCTTCTCTCTTTGATGGTTTATCTTGTTTAAACCACATCTCATATGTCATAAGAATATCATGAAGCTCATCCATTTTTATCTTGGCTAAATTCTTCATCTCTTCAATTTGAAACTTTTGCATCATATCTCAATGGTAGAGATCTCAAACCTTTTTGAACCACAGTTGATTCTTCTAAATTTTCTCCAAGACCTTGAATCTAATTAACTATTTGATCAACCTACAAAAGATAGCTTGCTATATTTTCTTCATCTTCCATCTTCAAACTCTCAAACTATCTTTTAAAAGTCTAAAGCTTAGCTTGCTGAACCTTGCCATCACCTTTGTAAATATTCTCAAGTTTTATCCAAGTTTCATGAGTAGATTTACATTGCATAACTTTAACAAATTTTGATTCACATAAACCACATAAAATAGTATTTAAAGCTTTAGCATTATTTTCACTTGCCTTCTTTTCTACCGAAGTAGTTACAAGTGTCTATGGCTCTTCATATTTCACCACTCCTTTCCATATGTCGAATCTAAGGGCCATCAAATAAGTCTTCATCCTTATGCTCCAAAAAACATAATTCATCCCATCAAACAAAGGTGCCTTATTTGTAGAAAATCCTTCATGTGATCTAGCCATCATGCTTTCCCAATCTACCTTCAAACTGTAAAACTTTTTCAAAAGGAACATGCTCTGATACTAATTGTTAAGTATGAAATATATGAAGGGGGGTGAATCAATATATTATATATCTTTTTACTTAATTTGATTTCTTTTATTTAACCACTTAATCACACATTCAAGACATGCAATAAAACTAAAACAATAATTTACACCACATAAGAGAGAGAGAGAGACACCAAATTTTTATGTAGAAACCCAAAGTGGAAAAAACATGGAGAACAATCTCAAGTATGTGAAGGAGCACCAACTCAAAATACAAAGTTTGTAAACACCAACTTGTAGGAGCACCAACCCCTTTGTTGAGCACCAACACAACAACTATTTATGAGCACCAAACCATAGGAGCACCAACCCCTTGTAAATATTTGTGAGCACTAACCCATAGGAGCAAAAATTCCTCTTGTGTATAAAACACAATCATCTCTCAATGTTGCTTACTCAACAAATGATAGAACTCTACAATATATCCTACTTTTCTCTCTTTGAAAACAAATACAAACCATGCACTCTCTTGAATATTATAAATGGCTTCTCAAGCCTTTATTTATATCTTTCTAAATGACCTTTGGCATTCACCCTTTATGACCCTTCAATCCTCATGGAAAATGGCACCAAACTTGCATGACCCTTCATATCCTTACATTTGAAAAGTCATATGGCATAAGTAAAAGCATATTTTTCTCTTTTGTCTTTACCTTGGTGACTTTTTTTATTCCTCAAAGTGTCCTTTCATGGAAAAATGTGCCATACCTCTTTTGTCTTCACAAGGTGATTATTGGAATTCCTCAAGATGACTCTTCATGAGAAAATACGTCTCAATTATTTTTCATCTTTTACCATGTGACTCATTAACTTCTCCATGGGCCCTCTTTTGACTTATATGCAACTAAAAATATATTCATTAATATTAAATAAATATTAACACACATTAGCCAAGATATGAATATTAAAAACACCATTAAATGCAATGGGGCCTTTATCACCAATAATGCTAGACCTTTGACATCAATATAATATTTCCAATAATTGGCTCTTCTTGCCACACTACAAAACTGGCTAAGTATGAGAAAAGATAGTTAAACTTCTTAGGATCCCAACTTTGCATATGCATATCTTTTGATGCACTACATCACATGATATAAAAATTAATGCAAATATACTAGGCATAAAAAAGAAAAAATCCATATGATTTTTTTTCTATCACCTCCACACATGTGAATGATGACATCAACATGCTTACTCAGCTCTTTTTGGGCATATTTCAAATTTGGCTAAGTATGGGAAAATAGTGAATTTTGACTAAGAAATCAAATTTTCACCCTAGTATATTTGATCATGCTTTGACACATGACTTGAGTATGGTACATAAAAAATACAACCTAATTTGATCACAACCATATGACCAAATCCTCTTGACTCATTCCCATGTGGTAATGGTGATGTCATCTAATTTCCTACTCATATTTTTTGTCACTTGACCCAAAGTGTATAGATAAAACTATGATCAACCAGATGAATTACACTTGTGCACACAAGATCTCAAAGAATAAATAACATATTAGGGACATATTACACATGTTATAATCACTAAAATCACCCCTAAACATATCTAATCATGTCAACATATAAGATCAACCAAGCCACCTTCAAGCATACAAGAACAAACACATTACACACTTTGTCATTATCACATAGACTATCAAGGCACTTCATCCACTCGCCAAGACACCTCCATGACATCATCATGACAACTCTCCAATATGTAATAGGTGTACCCTCCTTCCCCTAAAGATAATTATACTTGATATTCTCTCCCCTTATTAATTATCCTCAAATTTGACCCTTCTTGAGCTTACAAGTAGACCTATAAAATTGATGGAGAAATGGGATAAGTTTTACCTATTTTATATTTTTCACTTTTTTTTGCATGCATTTGTGTTTAAAGGGTTTGGGAAGAGCCTTGAAGAGGCTTATAATTTGATCCTTGAAAGAAAACCTTTACAAAAATACCTTTATAGGCCTATTTTCTTCAAGAAACTACTTATTCTACCTTCTTGAGCTACTATAAGTTGATGACACTGGTATCCATGGTGTCTATATCGACCTATATAATGGTATAATGATGCACCAAAGAATATCCCATCTTTATTCCCCTACAAATTCTTCATTTTCTTTCATTTGGATGTTAAACAATGATGAATGAGTGGTTATAAAAGTGTTTTAATGTTGTAAAAGTGGTCTTAAGCCATTTTGAACAAGATGTACAACCAAGTACAGATATCATGACATTCCACAAGTGTTAAATGACATTATAGACACTTATACAATATTATAGACCTTAATTTTTTACTTTTTCTCAAAGATTCATATTGTAACATTGCAATAAGCAATACAAGACATAATGAAGAAAACATTAAACTTTCAAAACATACCTTAACTTATCCAAAATTATTAAAACTACAATCTTATCAACTTAATAGTTTTGTTGTTTGTTCTACTTGTTCAACTTGGGACACATTCCTCCTTGAAGGGCCACCCTTCTTCTTCCTTAACCATGATTCAAACTTGGCCTTGACTTCACACTCAAACCTTAACTTTTTAAAATTTACCTTAATCTATGCTAAACACATTAGAAATTGCCACATTAATTGAATTTGATGATAAGACTAGGTTACTTTACCTTACCTATAACTATACCACCCTAAGAGACTCTTAAAACTATCAATAACAACACAAAGCCTATCACCTTGAGACCAACTGTGCTCAAAACAAGACTGCTAAGATGGCTATCAATAAAGTTAAGATCAAAATGACCAAGTTTTAAATTTTATTCACCTATGGTGGCTAGTTTTGGCTAACATATACTAAAAATGAGTTGGATGCCATCCAAAAAATTCTCTAGAATCTAATTAATGAATTCTTGCATCTACAAAGGCAACTGGGAAACTCCAATGTTAAAAGCTTAGATAAAAAATTCTCCTAAAAAAGACAAAATAGAAATTACAATCATCACCATAATTAACCAGATCCTTCCCCTAATAAGATACTTGAATTTAACATTTGCGAGATATATCTACCTCATTGGTATTGAGTACACAACATGGCCACACATGGGAAGTTGGATTGTATAGAGTTCTAAAGTGCCTTTGAGATCTTCCATAGAAAAATAGAGGAGTACGAGGTGGTTCTAAATCACCTAGAGTTGCCAAAATTATGTAATCCCCCTAACATGACCATATTACTATAAATTATGGATTTTCCCATCTAGGAAGAAAATAGCATATAAGATAGTACTAGTGAGGTCCATGCATTCCAATAGTTCCAAAGGAGTAATTACACCCTAAAGAACTAAACCCCACAACAACCTCTTACTATATTAACATCCCCAAACAATGGTGTAACCCCACTAGATCATAATGCTAGGAATGATCCTCTACCTCCAAAATAATTTGAACCAAAAGCTCCTATAGATACCCCACTAGTTCAAAACAAGGAAGGATATAACATAGTAGAATACATGAATAAAATTAAAGAAAACATCACCATTCATGTCACTGAGCAAGATGTTATTCTACTAAAATCCTTAATTAAAAAGCCAATACATCCTACCCAAACTAAGAAGAAGGTGGCACACACTAACGTTCTCATTCATAAGAACAATATAGAGGTCTCCCCTTTCCTCCTAACTATCAGGCTATTTGTAAATAACCTACAAAATTACTTAATGGACTAGGGAGCCTCAACAAATGTAATGCCAACTAGTATTTACAAGAAGTTATGGTTAGTTCCTATAAAATCAAATAAGGTGGTGATTCAACTAGATAATTTAGATGTCCAAATGGTAGGCAAGCTTCTGAATGTCCACATGTCACTAGAACATATACCTAAAATTCAATAGTTCATAGACATGTAGGTGGTAGAGACTCTCAAAGATTATACCATCCTCCTTAGTAAGGACCAGTCTTAATCATTAAATAGGTACATGGACACTAAATTTTATCATATGTGGTTACCATGAAGAGGTGCATCTAATTATATCTGTATGGATAGATATCCTTAAATGAAACACATAATAATTGGATACAATACTATCAATGAGGAAGTGAGTCAGACTTAAGAATTTATATGTTGAGTAAATAACCTAGTAGGGATCAAGATAATAGTTATCCAAACTTGTCAGGCCTATGGTCCCTATATGTAGATGTGGTTTATTCTAAACAAGGTAGTGGAGCCAATGTTTTATTGATGGATCCTTGAGGAAAGAGATACATAGCTTTGTATAGACTATAGCTCCCCTATACAAATAATATAATGGAGTATGAGGCCTTAATACTAGGGTTATTATTTTCATTTAAGCATAAATCCTAAGAATTGAGGGTGTTTAGTGACTTTGAGTTAGTGGTCAACTAGGTTTTGGGTAAATTTTAATACAAGTTGTCTTACCTTAAGAGGTATAAACATAGAGCCTAGGACCTGATCAAGATGTTTAATGCATTTAACATCATCCCTATCCCTAGGGAATAAAACCAAGTTGTTGAATCATTAGTGTCTTTAGTCACAAACTTAACTCCCATGTATGATACCTATTTGCGAGAGTTATCTGTGGAACTAGTCCCTTGCCCATATATCCCAAATAATGTGATAAATTTATAGGTCTTTTAGGATGATCAATATATTATCCAATCCCTAAACAATTCTAGGATATTTTAGGCCTAGGTAATTAACAAATCAATCCTTAACATTCATGGGAACCAAATACTAAAAAGGGATGATCTCCTTATAAAGGGTGTTTGATACTTTGGACCCTGTACTCTAAATGAAGAAACCCAAGTTTGAGGACCAAAAATGTTAAATCACCAACCTTATCTCTATGAAAAAATCTCAAACCATTAATGTGGGCCCTGATTAGATGTAATTCAAACATGAACAACTTTAAAATATACTATTGAGATATAAGGATGTGATCATTTGGGCCTATGGAGACCTCATAGTATTTGACCTTAGGGTGATTGATCATACCATCCCACTCAAACCAAGACAAAAAATATTTAGCTAGAGACAAAGAACTATGAAACCTATCATGGAACCATTAATGCATAAAGAGGTACATAAACTACTCTATATATGGATAATCTTCTAGTTCACCACTCTATTAGGGTAGACAACCTAGTACCCATACAAAATAAGAATGGGGAAATCCATTTGTGCATAGATTTTTGAAACCTAAACTAAGCATCAAATAAAGATAATTATCCATTACTTTCCCTCAAGGAAGTAATCCAAAATGTTTGTGTATCCCAGATGATGTCCTTCTTGGATGAATTCTTAGGATACAACCAAGTCCTATTCAATTCAAAAGATTGGGTTAAAACTACATTTACCACCAAATGGGGTACATTTACCTTCAATTAAATTCCATTTGTCTTGATTGATATTGGAGTAACATTTCAGAGGGAAATGGATTTTGATTTTAAAAGTTTAAATTGTAAATACATAATAATTTATATGTATGACTTGACTATGTTTTCAAAATATAGGTCAGATCACTTAGGTCACTTACAAAAGGTATTCAAAATATATAGGAGGTATGGAATTTATTTAAACCCATATAAAAATATGTCCAGTGTCTTTAGAGGTAAGCTTCTCAGTCATATCATCACATGAGAAGGTTTTATTATCAATTCATAAAGAGATAATGTGATTTCTAAATTGTCTCTACCTAATAGCAAGAAAGAATTAAAATCCTTCTTTGGGAAATTAACTTTGTTCACAAATTCATTTCTAGAATTACCAAAATTGTAAAACCTCTTAATGTTATTGTGAAATAGGATGCAAAAGTGGAATGTCATGTTGAATCAAATAAGGCTTTTTAGGACATAAAATATTCTATCATACAAACCCTGATGCTAATTAGCCTAGACTACATGTAGGATTTTTACATTTGCCCTTTTATTTTTGAGCACACCATTGTTGTCCACCTCACACAAAGATTCAATGGAAAGGAACATCATGTTGCCTTTATGAGCACCAAACAAAAGGATGCATAACTAATATATTCCACTCCCAATAAACATGCCTATTCACTAGTGAAGCTAATGAATAAATTCAGATAGTATATCCTTAGAAATAAGGTTCATGAATCATCTTAGACCTAACCATCAAGCAAATGTTGGGGAAAAATGAACTAGGTGAGTATAGAGGCAAATGGATGACAAAGTTATAGGAATATTATTTATAAATCAAACCTACCAAGTTGGTTAGAGGATAGGGCATTACTTATCTAATTATTGAAATTTATCCAAGGATCATTATGAACCAAGTAGATCAAGATCTATTACAATAATGAGACTGGTACACCCCAGTCATACATTATATGCTTTATGGGAACACACCTCTTAGGCTCAACCAAACATATAAAATATCCCTCAAACTGAAGGAAACAAAATATATGTTGAATAAAGGAGTTATATTTAGGAATAATCATGGATGAGACCACATCAGATAATTTTTAGAAGAATAGGTCAAGGAGATAATGGCCAACTTCTATGAGAAGATGAGACTTGGTCACCTTGCAACAAATGGAATGACACACAAGATAATTTGTGTAGTTTTTTACTGGCTACATTGTTCAAATATATCCATTACCATGTCTAGGCATGTCATTAGTTACAAACCTTCACCAAAATGGAAACCCATGTAGAAATTCCATTACAACTAGTTATATAAATGACACAATTTTCCCGATGTGAGCTAGACTTCATGGGCATCATCAACCCAAATTCCTCAATGGGTCATAAGTTTGTTCTTATGACTATAAATTATTGTATAAGGTGGGATGAAGTAATGATTACAAATAAAATCACTACTACTAAAGTCATCAAGTTTATGGAGAATAACATAACCACCTAGTTTGGGACGTCCATCTCATTAGCAAGTGATAACAACCTTATGTTTCTATCCATAAAGTTCATTGAATGGGTGTATGATAAAGGAGTCACATTGATATTCTCATTTAATCACTATCTATAAGGGAATTTGTTGGTATAATTAACCAATAAGAATCTAATAGACACCATCAAGAAGTTTTTAGGAGAGAAATCTTAGGAGTGGCATTCACTACTTATATTCACTTTATGGATTGAATACACCAGGTATAAACAAGCACTCAAAAGATTGCCATTCCTACTAGTTTATAAACTTGAGAAATTTCTACTAATTATGATCAATTTACCTACATACAAGTTCATTCAATAGTATCTAGAGCAAGATGATAAAGCGAACTCCAAGCTCTTAGACATTATCCAACTAGAGGAAGCTTGGGATAAATCCTTATTCAACTTTAACAAACATTAGGGCAGTATAAAATGATGTTTTTACAAAAGGGAAAAGGTTAAATCCTTTATTATTTTCATCTCGTATTATTGTGGGATAAACCTCACAAGAAGGAGAAACATGCCAAGTTTGACCCCCTCTAGATTTTCCCCTACTAGATAGCTAAGACACTCAACCATAACACATTCTACCTTAAATACCTCAAAGTTAATGACCTCCCACTACTAGTGAATAGACAGCTCTTGAAGCATTAATTATTAGCTACCCCTTTTAGTGTGATCTTAGAATAACCTAGACAAGAGAGGTAATGTATATAGTAGTTTAGTTTGTTTTTGATCTATGTTTATTTCTATTGTGTTTAATTTTGTAGTGTTTTCTTCTTTTTTGTGTTGTTTTTTTCCTATGGTGTTCACCTCACATGGAACCTTGCCTTGATCTAGACTTTAATTAAAACCCATGGAGTATGCCAAATTGGAAGGATTCTTTAGATAACTTGAGGTATCTAACTACCTTAAACATCTATGAAATCCTAGGAGGTAAATTTAAACATTGGGACACCAAAGGTGAGATTTCATTTTAAGCAAGTCAAAGGTTATAATAAATTATTTTATATCTTGGAAGCTAGTGATTCTTAACTAAACAAGTGAATTTTAGAATAACCCCATGTCCTAATAGAATCCATCAAAGCTATACTTAATAAAAAAATCCTAAAAATTGAGATCACTAAAATAATATAAGATTGGCTAGGTATTTAGAGCTTTCAAAACTTCCCATCACCCTTGGCTTGGTCCCAAACCCTAAATGTATATAAATACCAAATGTATTCTTAATAAAACCTTAAAATAAGGTTGGAATAAAATGTACAATCTAAATTTTGAGCCTTCCTCATAAGGGTTATTTAAGAAACCTCCATCGTAAGCTTTTCAATATAACTAGCAGCAGAAAAAAACCTTAAATGAGACTAGAGATATCTCTATTTGGAATATAGACACCTGGATAACATTATATTAATGCCCATACCATTCCCCTATAATTCTTAAAACTAATAATTCCCCCTTTAAGATATCAAATGCCTAGATTGACTTGGACTTATTTACGTGAGACCTAAAACTGAATCAATTGAATAAGTATTAGCTCACACACACTAATGGTTTTATATGGGAATAATTCTTATTATGTCACTTTTTATACATGACTTTAGTTCCTTCTTTTTTTGACATGTCTAAATATTTCTTTATAGTCTATGTTTTGTGTAGGAACAAAGGTTAATATCTTGGGTTCTAAGTGCTTAAACACCACTTTCCCATGTAATTCATCATTTTTTGTGGCCAAAACACCCCATTTTTTATATAAAAATGGGGGAAACCCATTTAAAATTATAACTCAAAGTTATCAAACCTTTTATCTCATTCTAACCAACTCCATCAAGAGAGAAACCTTGAATTCTCATTTTACCCTAGTCTCCCTGAGTGTGTGGCTTATTTTTAATGGTTGATTGATCCATGTTGAGAACCCACATGACCTTTGAAAATTTAACCCTACCAAGTCCTAGTAGTATCCCAAAATAAATTCGGCACTCTCTTACTTAGAATATTTAATGTATTAACTTTATGTAGGTATGTTTTTATTATAAGGCTCCTGAAGTCTTAATCTCCTAGAGTGTCAAGCTCCTAAAGTCATATGAGGCACCTTATGAAATCCATATGGTGAATAGATAAGCATTTTATTCATCACATTTATTTTCATTTTACTTAATCTCTTTTTGTGGATTTTTTAAGGAGGAATGATGGAATAAAAAGAAGCCACATGGATAGCTATCAAAAAAGTCAAAATGTGCATGGCCAATTAGGGCACCCTAGTATCAAAGTGTTTAGTTTACTAACCATTAAAATTATGTTAGATCCCATGATATATTGACCTAATAGGAGAGTGACACATACCCTAAAGTTAAAATGGTTAGTCTTTTGACATTAATAGAGAGGTTAGAGCCCAGTAGAACCCGATCGAGTGGAAACATGCCACGTGGCCTAGAATTTAAAGTTGTCAAGATCCAAATAATGAGATCACCCTAGTGTTAGACATGTTCATCTCCCAATACTAACAAATATGTCATATCCTAAGAAATATTTATCAAATAGGAAATCACCACATAGCTTGTTTTTAGGCTTATCAATCTCTCGAACCTGATAGAGATGTCAGGGTCTGGGAGACTCCAAATTATCACATCAAGCCACATGGAATTTTTGAAAATATTGTTAGGGAGAGATAATAGACCTCATGATGGTCATAATGGGGTATAGTTAGAGTCAAAGGACCACTCAAAATATGCCATGCATCTTCCAATTGTCATTCTTTGTCCCAAGCACATATAGATAAGGCACTAGGTTGTGCTTTGGTGTCAACTATGGTAACATGAACCAATGAATAAAAGACACATGGAACAATGAAGGAATTTCCTAAAAATATTCAAATATGATATGGTCATGTGCTTACAACACTCTGGGTATTTATTAAAAGGAAACTAGGCCCTGATTAGAGAATTTAAAATGTTATGTCATAATCATCAAATCTAATAGGTGATGTATAATTGAAATCTCTAAGTATAATTCTCAATTAAGAAATAAATGGGAAGATTGAGATACCAAATCAAATTTGAGTTTGTAATAAGTGATCCACTAAACACCAATAATGTAGGAGATGTATGCATATCCTTATAACTACCTCAAGATGAACTCAATAACTTTTATTGCTCCTAGTTTTCAAAAACCCACTCTTTACTTTCTACTCTGACCAATGCCCTATGTATCTTCACCCTTTGCTAAAATTTATTTGTAAATATAATCCATACAAGATACAGTGGCCACCTCATCCTTGAACCCAAAATATGAGCCAAAGTTCTAAGACACTAAACTCCCATATGGATTGATGCATTTCAAGTACTATAATAAAATATTCAAGGCCTTTGATATGGTCCCCAAGTCTTCCAATAATGAAAATGGGGATGAACCCATATTTTAATATGCCCTTTAGGCAAAATATAAATGTGGTCTACATAGATCCATGGATAAACTTTAGGTCTTTCCCTGTGCTGACTTGTTCAAAAAATTATTGCACATACAACATGGCTTGCTCAGTGAACAACATGGTCTACTCAGTGAACAATTGGTACCAAATCATTGACATCTTGGGAGTATCATTCAAATATTACTACAACCTCCTTGAGTACACCTTATATTATTATTAAAATACTATGACCACCTAGATAATCACCCACCAAATTCATGACATCCTTAAGGATTAGGCCAATAACCCTAATGTAAGGCAGGTTAATAAAATATATGTGAATATGTATACCATTTGCACTTTCAAAGAGGGAATATACATTGGAATGGTCTTGCTTGAATGAATGTTTAGGGAGAGTGAATGTCTACATGTCAATCTCTTATGGATTCCCTAGCCCCACATAATTCTCCAAGGTGAGTAGGTCCTTGATCTAGGAAGGATAATCAACTTTAACACAATTAAGGCAATAGATGATGCCCAGGGAAGTGACAATTTTTATATGATGAGATAGCTAGTGGATGTAGTCTATAGGACACTCACCTTCAATCTATATACCTTTACTATATAGGTTCCCAAAGGATCAATGGTCCATTTAGTATTCTATAAACTATATGGCCACTATTATTAGAATAATATTAGGGAGATTTATGAGTCGTTCTACCTAGTGGTTTATAATAACACAATAAATAAGTCACCCATGACTTAGTTATCAAAAGAGGTAAGGGGAATCCCTCACCTCCATTGGTGATTATTGGTACTATCATTAGGATATCATAATTCATGTGGTAGGCATTATTAAATATCCCATTTATGTAACTCACCAAGTCTCAAACCAACTAGTAGGGTAAGAAGTTGTGTATCAATTGGTGGAAGGAATATTTAGGCATTATATCAATCATTAGTATAAGGTTTTCCCACCCTTCCTGATCACTATTAGGCACCATGTGTATAAGTCCTTCCCTTATTTGTATAAAATGGAAGTGAGGAGGGACTCTTTGGCCTTAAGAAGAGATGAGCACTAAGATTAATACCTACACAACATCATCAGGGCCCATTTATATAATTAGTCAACCCATATCAAAATCAACTATGGACACCAACTTGAGGATGATGATGAGCTCTACTTTAATATGGTTGATGATCAAGAGGTGAACACCTTGATTGATGCCCACAAGAAGAAAAAAAGGAATAAGGTTTAGTTTTGTACATATGTTTCCCATATATAATGGATCAACATGTAGATTACATCAAGGTGACTCCCCCCAGATTTACATAAGGATTATACAAGGAATCTTGATAATATCTCCTCCTAGAGATATTCATGCACCTCAATCCTCAACTCCACCACTTCCTCTAGTTAGAGAATTTTGGCCCCAACAATTTGAGACCTATGTAAACCAAACCCAAATGGGTCAACTTCAAATGAATTTACCTCAATCCATATAATCCTAAAGGTTTGATATCAATAGTGGCCACAAGACTAGTTCATATTAAGACTAACATCTAACACTGACATAGATCCCTTTCCTTGCTTCCTCTACTCTCCAAAAACCTCTCATTACACCACCTAGTTTCCCAACTCCCCTACCATTCACTAAGTTTATGCCTCCCATGTTTTATATTTATCCCCCTCTATAATTCAACCATGTACCTCTAGCCTCATCCATGCATAATGTCCTTATATCCTCTTTCCCTTTTGTGTCATCCATTCTACACCATGGGACCTCTCTAGTGCCCCTACTACTCATTTAATAGATCCAAGTTCGCAAAATCACCCCACCTCTAGATAATGTGGCTAAAAATCTTATAATAAGTGAACCTATGTGTATATCTCAAATATCCTAAGACATTCTAGTGACACCCTCCATGGTTTAGTAGATTCATTAGTCACCCCTCATAACCTCTACCACCTCATTCCTCCTACTATAGTAACCAAATATAACCTAAATAAGAGGCCAAGAAAGAATCAAAAGGTATTACATCCTTGACCTTACATTTAGGTATCAATTACTTCCACTCAGTCTCTTTCATAAGTTCCCACTACTCCCCCAATACCACCCTCAGTAGCTTCTCACATTATTTCCCAGCTTCCTTTCTCCCTCATTTTGGGTACCCAAATATTTGCCTTTAACTAGCCAATCTCTTCATTTTTACTCAATGCCCCTCTCCTTGGAGTCATATCCCCATAAGTGAACCTAATGTAGAGTCAATGGTAGGCACAAATGTTTCCTTGGGTCTCCCCAATTGTCTTTCCTCCTTACGCCCCCATGCCTCCTCCTCCTTCCCTATTTTATACATATATCCATTCTAATTCCTCCATGCCCCCTCCACATGTCTCCACCATCTTCATCACCCCACCAACACATCCTCCCACCCTAGGAATGGATATGGTATCATAATCACCTAAGATGATAATGGAGGGTGACCCCAATATGCAATGGGATTCTTACCTCACTAGGCTAAATATGTGGAGGATCCTCACTCAAAAATGCATGTAAGAGGATAAACCTATAATCTGATAGACTCAATAATATATTTTTTCCCTCACCAAGTTGAGGACTTCCATAGGGGAGGAAAATGTGTTCAACAACTCAATCTCAATGTTGAGTTGTGGAGCTAAAAGCTTCATTGAATGTGCAAATGTGGAGGTTGTTGGATTACACAGTAACCAACATCAGTCAGGCCAACCAACATTAGTTATCTTTAGCTACATAGTAACTGGCATCAGTTAGGGATTGGCCAACATCGGTCACCTTCAGACTAACATTGGTCATCTGTGCATTTATAGAACTATTCTAATTTTAGATGAACAGTTAGTTTGCATGTAAAGACTAATTTTAGTCTTGAGTCTACCTTTCTAATTATTATTTGGTTTGGGATCTATTTAAGAGACCCATGGGGTTGTATTGTAATCAGAGTAGGCAACAATAGCTGAGTAGATTGTCACTTGGAAGGTAGGCAACAACAACCATTGGGTTGATTGTCACTGGAGGGAACAACAACTTGGTATTGAGTTGATTGTTGATTGTAATTACGAGAGAGAGAGAACTCTTGAGGGAGAATTACTGTACACCCAAGAGGTGTCGAAAGAAGATATTTCTTCATTGTATTTCCTTCTAGAAGAGTTTAATACAAGATTGTATTATTTCTCGTATCTCCTATTCTTTGTTGTTTCTAATTTCTAGTTACTTATTACTTCTGGTTTAATTCTATGTTTAGTTGCTTATATAAAAGTAATAAATTGTACTCTAAGGAGGATCCTAACAATTGGTATCAAAGCTTGTGAATACACTAACAATGGGTATCAGAGCTAGGTTCACTAACAAGTGGTAGAGCGGGTTAGTGTTTGTTGATTACAGGTTCACTCATAGGGGTTTCTATTTGAGTGGGAGTAAAGCAATGGCAGAAGAAAGTAAACTAAGAATGGAGAAATTCAATGGCAAGAATTATCAATTATAGAGGATGTAGATAGAAGATTATCTATATTAGAAAGATCTATACTTATCGTTGGGTGGGGTTTCAAGTAAGCCCACATATATGCAAGATGAAGAATGGAATTTTCTTGATAGAAAGGCTCTGGGATCTATAAGGTTGAGCCTAACATCATCTATGATTTCCAACTTATCACAGGCAAAGACGACGATAGAGTTAATGGATACTTTGGCAAATTTATATGAAAAACCCTCAACTTTGAATAAGGTATTATCTTATGAAGCAATTATTTAATTTGCAAATGTAGGAAAGTTGGGATAGCTTGGTAATAGCAGTTAGTAATACTGTGTCTGCTTCAAATATCTTGAAAGTTGATGATGTTGTTAGTGTAATCTTGAATGAATAAATTCATAATAAAAGCACAAGGGAAACATCAGGTAATGCTTTAAGTGTTGAAAGTAGGGGATGGCAAAGAGAGAAGGGCAAGCAAGGGAAATCAAGGTCAAAGATGGGCAGTAGATCCAAAACCAAAAATGGAGGTATAACCTGTTAGAATTGTGGAAAGAAAGGACATGCAAAGAAAGATTGTTGGTTGAAAGAAGATCAGCATGAAGGTAATAAAGAAGCAAATGATGAGGGTATTGTTGCACAAGATGCTCTTATATTTTCTTTGGATACTCAGGTAGAATCATGGGTTTTAGATTATGGTGCTTCTTTCTATACAACCCCAAATAGAGAATTTTTTTCATGATTATGTCCATGGAGACTTTGGAAAAGTTTATTTAGGGGATGGTGAGCCTTGTCAAATTGTTGGCAAAGGAAAAGTGCAGCTGAAATTGTAGAATGGCAACACATGGGTGTTGAAGGATGTCATACATGTACCCATTCTGAAGAGGAATCTAATTCCTATAGGAAAGTTGGGTGATGAGGGTTGCACAGTAACTCTCATAGCTGAATCTTGGAAAGTTTCCAAGGGTGCACTTGTATTAGCAAGAGGTAAGAGAGTAGGTACACTTTATCTATCTACTTGTATTACTGATTATTCTCCTTTTGTTTTATCTACTTTAGATGTAGATGCAAAGTTGTGGCACTATAGGCTTGGTCACATGAATGAGAAGGGAATGAATGTTCTTAAGTCAAAAGGTAAGCTTTTAGATTTGAAAAGCATAGATCTAGATTTTTGTGAGCATTGTATTTTTGATAAATAGAAGAAAGTGAGGTTTCTCAAAACTGGGTCAACAAAGAAGAAGCACAAGTTGGAGCTTGTTCACACAGACGTGTGGGGACCAGCTCAAGTAGCTTCTATTGGAGGATCACAGTATTATGTTTCTTTCATTGGTGATGCTACAAGAAAGGTATGGGTTTATTGTATAAAGAAGAAATTTGATGTTTTTGACACATTTAAGAAATGGAAAGCTTTGGTTGAGAATGAAATAGGTTTGAGATTGAAGTGCGTTAGATCTGACAATGGTGGTGAGTACTACAGTAATAAATTCAATAGTTACTATTCTATGAATGGAATACACAGGGAAAGGATAGTTCCAAAGACACCTCAGCAAAATGGAGTTGCTGAAAGGATGAATAGAATAATAATGGAGCGTGCACAGAGTATGAGGTTGCATGTTGGTTTGCCCTTACATTTTTGGGCAAAAGTTGTAGATACTGTAGTTTACCTGATTAATAGAGGACCTTTTACTACACTGGATGGTGGAATTCTAGAAGAGGCATGGATAGGTAAAAAGGTAGATCTTTCATTTCTCAGAGTTTTTGGTTCTAAAGCTTTTGTGCACATTGATAAATAAAATAGAAAGAAGCTAGATGCTAAATCTATGCAGTGCACTTTCATTGGTTATGGTTTTGGAGATTTCAGATTCCAGTTGTGGAATTTAGAAACTAACAAAATTATTAGAAGCTAGGATGTATTTTTCAATGGGAAGGTGATGGACAGTGATCAGCTCAAGAGGCTAAATAATTTTGAGTAGGCCAATGTTGATTTGGAAAAGGTTATGATCCAAAATGAGCTCGTGGGTAAATATCATCACTCACAAGAAAACATAGACACCAACGTCAGTCAGGCAGAGACCGACGTCGATCAGACAGGAACTAATGTCAGTCAGGTGAAGACCAAAGTTAGTGATGTTAGGTAGGTGGAAATCGACATCAGTTGAGTGGAAATTGAGGTTGATTAGGTCGGTCAAGTGGAACCAACATCAGTTGGGTGCAGAGCGAGAGATGACCAGGATCGGTTACTGTTAGAACAAAATTTGAGTGGACAATAAGCTATTAATGAGTCTCAAATGCCCATGAGGAGGTTTAAAAGGGTAAGTAAACCTCAAATTGGTTATTCCCCTTCTTTATACTACTTGTTGCTCACTGATGGTGGAAAACTAGGAAGTTTTAAAGAGGCAATGCAGGTAGAATCTAGGTAGCAGTGGGAGCATGGCATGAATGAGGAAATTGATTCCTTGGAAGAGAACCAAATGTGAGATTTGGTAGAGTTGCCAGCCAAAAAGAAAGCATTGAAAAATGAATGGATTTATAGGTTAAATAAAGGAGATAATGGACAAGTGAGACATATGGCCAGGTTATATGGTCTTGAGCAAGCTCCAAGACAATGGTATTTGAGGTTTGATAGGTTTATGACAAAGCATGGCTTTAGTAAATCTTAATCTGACCATTGTGTTTATTTTACCAGACTGGATAATAGTAGCTACATTATCCTGTTACTATATGTGGATGGTATGCTTATTGTAGGTTCATACATGCAGGGAATTATTGAGCTAAAGGTAAAATTAGCTCACACATTTTCCATGAAAGATTTAGGAGTAGCAATCCTTGGCATGAGTATTTCTAGAGATAGGAAAAATCATAGGTTGATTTTGTCTCAAGAGGATTATGTGAATAAGGTAGTGGAGAGGTTTAATATGCAGGATGCAAAACTGGTAAGCACACATATGGTTGGACAATTCAAGCTGAGTAAAGAATAGTGTCCTAAATCACATGATGAGGTTGAGTACATGGTATGTACTAGACCTAATATTGCCCAAGCAGTGGGAGTTGTTAGCAAGTTTATGGCTAATCTAGGAAAGAAGCACTAGAAAGCAGTTCAGTGGATTCTCAGATATCTGAGAGGGACCAATAATAGGCATTTATTCTATGTAGGGTCAAACACTTCTCTACATGGGTATGTAGATTCGGATATGGCAGGTGACTTGGATGGTAGGAGAAGCACCACAGGATATGTGTTCATTGTTGGTGGAATAATGGTTAGCTAGATTTCAAAGTTGTAGAAGGTTGTTGCCCTGTCTACTATAGAGGCAGAATACATTGCAGTCACAGAGGCTAGCAAGGAAATGATATGGATGACTTGGTTCATGGAAGAGTTGGGAAAGGATCAAGAGAGTTGTAGATTGTACAGTGATAGTCAAAGTGCAATTCATTTAGTAAATAATTCAACCTTTCATTCAAGAACCAAACATATACAGCTTAGGTACCACTTCATTAGACAGGTATTGGATGATGGTCAGTTGAAGCTAGAAAAGATCCATATGGATAAGAACCCTGTTGATATGCTAACAAAGTTGGGAACAAAGGAGAAGTTGAATCTTCATTCAAATTTTGTTGGTCTTCAAGGTTGAACTTGAAGATGGAGAAACAAGCTAGAAACAAATTAAAAGATGTTGTTGTATAGGTACAGGTACAAGTGTAGCTATTTATCTCTAAGTGGGAGATTGTTGAGTTATGGAGCTAAAAGCTTCACTAAAGGTGCAAATGTGGAGGTTGCAAGGTTACATAGTAACCGACATCAGTTAGGCCAACTGACATTAGTTATCTCTAGCTACATAATAACTGGCATCGATTAGGTATTGGCCGACATCGGTCACCTTCAGACTGACATCGGTCGTCTGTGCATTTCCAGAACTGTTCTAATTTTAGATGAATAGTTAGTTTACATGTAAAGACTAATTTTAGTCTTGAGTCTGCATTTCTAATTATTGTTTGGTTTGGGATCTATTTAAGAGACCCATGGGGCTGTATTATAATCAAAGTAGGCAACAACGATTGAGTTGATTGTCACTTGGAAGGTAGGCAACAACAACCATTGGGTTGATTGTCACTAGAGGGAACAACAACTCGATATTGAGTTGATTATTGATTGTAATTGAGAGAGAGAGAACTCTTGAGGGAGAATTATTGTACACCCAAGAGGTGTGGGAAGAAGAGACTTATTCATTGTATTTCCTTCTGGAAGAGTGTAATATAAGATTGTATTGTTTCTCATATCTCCTATTCTTTGTTGTTTCTGATTTCTAGTTACTTATTACTTCTGGTTTAATTCTGTGTTTAGTTGCTTATACAAAAGTGATCAATTGTATCTTTTTCCCCTCACCAAGGTGAGGACTTCCATAGGGGAGGAAAATGTGTTCAACAACTCAATCTCAATCCTTTGATCCACTCATGACATATCAGAGAAACTAATGGAGGATATGCAAAAGTATGGCTAAGCCCTCAAAGTGTAATTAAAAAGTTCCTTCCATATGGGGTTAATTGGACAAGTCAAGGACACCCTATTACAACTTTTATTAGTACTAGGAAAAGTGGTGGAGACTCAATTATCTAGCATGATGCATATTTATAGGGCCTAGGATTATTTGGAAAGGATTGCTCTAGTAGAGAGAAAATGCAAAAAGATGACATTTATAGTAAATAAGGGCATGTTTATAGAGCTAAAGCTTATTCCCATGTCTAATCTAAGGTTATACCAAGCATATTCTAAGAGCACGAGGGATAAAATTAATTAATGGCTAGGCTTAATAGACTGTGGTGAGTCCCATGGAAGAAGCCAGGAAGAAGATATTGGACTACTTAAATGAGGTCAATATCTCAATGGTATTCCACTTGAATGGCACTCTACTAGACAAACATGAATTTATATTCCATCTAGGTCACTTTGAATAGGTTATATGGAAGAAGGTGGTTAACTCCAAATAGGTTAGAGCCTAAGTTGTGTAGATACTTAGTTTTTGCCACTTTCATGCCTAAACTGACATTCAATTAAATTTCTAGCAAATGACACATTTTAAGCCTAGAAATCACCTAAATTACCCAAATTTGTCTACATAAGGAATTTAATTGCCCAAAAAAATATTTAGGCTAGCTTATTTGGTGTATTACCCTATATGCATCACTAACCTAGTTTAGTTTTAACCCTAGTCAAATTATGACCTAGTAATTTGATACTTTTGGACTACCAAGCTATTAATTCATATCATTTAAAACAATTTCCAAAAGATAAAAAGCAATAAGCAAGACTAATTACATTTCAAATCCTAATTAACTTGGCTAAATAAAAATTCCAAATCAAATTAATAGCTAATAAAGTGATTTATTATCCAATCATATGGATTTTTAGCCAAATATGAAGTCAAAAGGTCAAATAAGCTAATAAAGTGATTTATTATCTCCTAAATATTCAAAAATATGAGTCACACCTTAAAAATATCTAAATTTAGTTGTCATGCCTCATAAATATCTAAAACTAAGGTGTTAATATTTTATGAGTGCCTTGACCCAACCCAGAGTTAGATTGAATCAACCTAGGTTAATTTAAACTCAACCCAAGTTAAAATTTAATCCAACCTCCCTAGGGTTATAATTAATTATTTGAGTTATAAATACAAGTTCCCACACCATATGTCAATAATATTTTGTGTGTAAGGTTATTCTATTATAATACCTTCTTGAAGCCTTTGAGAGTTGTGTTATAATGCCTAATTTATGCTAAGCTTCACACCAAGGCACAAGTGACTATTAGAGAGATGCTACCACCATTGAAGAGCATTTCTAGAAGACTCAAATTATCATAATCCAAGCATTATCATCCTTATATGAACAAGTAAGCATCAAATTCAATAAATGGTGTTAATAAAAAAAAATGTCTTTATCTCTATTCTATGATTTTATCTATTGTGTTATGCTCTCCCTAGTTCTTAGGCAAGATTATTTAGTCCTAGTGTATTGTTATTATTAATGTTTTCTCATTTGGACTAATAAGGGACTAATATACATATTTTTTACTCTTTGAACACCTAAGTTACACAATGGCATGCTCAATAGGACAAAGCATCCAATATTGCTAAGGATATTGATAGGACAAAGCATCCTAGTTTAGAGTTTTAGCTTTGAAATTCATGTCTTTTTTAATAAGGTTGCAAGGATAGACAATGATTGTAACAAATCATTGATGATTGTATGAATCATCAAAGATATCTATAAAAATAAATGACAATCTCTATGTCAAAATAGAGAAATCTAAGAACATAGCAAAAATTATTTTTTCTTGATTTCATTTTTGTGCTTAACAATCTGTTTATTGCCTTTATAACCTTTTTCTTGTAGAGCCATGAGAATTTTGAGATTTAAAATTGTTTATCAACCATTTTTTTTTAAATTCATTTGTTTTTTATGTGGCTTTAGGAAATGTTGAATATCTAACCAAATCAATGTCAACTTTAGGAATCAACATCAATATCTATTATTATCAGTGATTATTTATTTGAGACAAAAATAGAAACCCAAGAGCTCATAATGGATTGTTGTTTATTCACTTAATTTTTGGCTTCTAAGCAAGAAAACCCCCTAACATTTTGTAGGACCTAAGGTGTAGAGAGAAAAACTTAAACATTTTTAAAATCTCACATACATTTTGTTTGTTGCTTAAAATCCACTTAGTAGTATTTGTCTTTTAGTTTCTTTCAAAGTTTTTACAAGATCAAACGAGGTCAAGGGGCCAAAATTTCAAACACACTTTGATTTATTTATATTAAAAGGAAAACACATTTTAGTTAAATCTCTTAATATATTTTTTAATTTATGTTTGTTTTTCATTATTAGCTAAATTTCAAATTTCATTAGACTAATTTATTTGTTTATGGTAAAATGGAAACTATTGCATGTATGCTCTCCCTTTGTCCCCTTTAGGAAACTCGAGTGACCAAAAGTGCTTAGTTTATTATTGTTATATGAAAATTTGTGTCAGAAAGAATTTTGTGTATGCTCTCCCCAAGCTCCAAATGACTTGGGTGACTTAGAAATGACCTCTAAAGTCTTTCCATTTTTTCTTTATTTCTTTTTATGCATTTGGCTTATGGGTGGGAGTTCATCACCTCTCCAAAAGTTTTTTAGGGGTGATTTGACTTAGGGTTTCATCTCTCAACATTGTACCAACCCCACTCCATGGTGGGGTATAAAAATTAGGCAAACCATTGGATGGGATAATAGTGAGTAGTTAGTCAGACCATCTTAATAAGTGCATGGGCCATGTAATAGGTAGACATCATACTCTACTAAGTATTACATGAATGTATTTGCTATGAAAAAAATATATCCTTGTATATTAAGCTAGGTGGTTTAGATTTAATTAACATTATTGCACCTTTGTGTTAGCCACACTTGGGACCATTTAGTACATGTGAAACTTATAGATTTTAGTCAAAACCCCACTTGATAAACAAGATTTTTAAATTTGTGTATACTTTTGTTCATACACAAAAAAAAATCTTCTCAAATAATACATGGTATGATTTTTTCCATATTCATTGTGTTATTCCAAAAGTTCCCCCAGGGCATTCTTAGTTGCTAATAGGTAAAGAAGTAATGGCTTATTTACATGGGTGGAAGCAAAATAGGTGGGTTGGAAAGATATTATTTAATCTTATTGAATGCTTTATGACACTCTTAATTCTGAGATAACATAACACCCTTCTTCATTAAGTGTGTGTATAGATGGCATTTATTGACCAATTGTTAGATGAAGCACCTAATTGATTATATCTTGACCTGTAAACTATGGAGCTGCTTGAAGGTAGATGGCAGAGACATTTTATAATTTCACAAACTTTATCTAGGTTGAATTAAACACCCCTATGAGAGACAATAAATCTTATTAATTTTATATAAGGTGCACTTGTATATGCATAAATTCACTCACTTCATTTAATATCACTAATATTACTATTAGTCGAAACTAATTCTATTTATCTCATTTATCCCCTCTAATTTTGTCCTAATGCCACCCATTTATAATCATATATCTAATATTATCCCTTATTATTCTTAATTCACTAACCTTATTCCTACCCCATCAATAACTTAATCCTCCTAAATCATGTCTTATCCCATCCTAATCTATCTTATCCATTATTTGGGAATTTTATATTTCCATAGCCCACCTACCCACCTACAGTAGCCTATTCTTAGTCTCTCCTACACCTCTAGCCCCTAATCATCTACCTAATCCATCACTAATACTAATTAATCCCTAAGGATATTATATAATTATCCAATTGTAGACCCTCCTCTAACTTGGCCCCTTCTCTCTAGAAGCCTCTATTTTAGAGGCTTCTAAGGAATTTTTAATTCCTTGGAAATTCTTCCACCTTTGATCCACATGGCTCAACTTCGAATGTGAGCCATAGATTATTCCATATATGTTATATATAAACAACTCCAATCCTACATTAAAATAAACCATTAAATCCATAGAGTCTTCATGTCCACATGATCAACTAGTTCATCCAAATAAATGAATCAAGCTACCATAATGATGCAAATCTAAGTATAAAGTAATCTCAATCCAAATACTTTAGTATTTTTATTATTAAATATTGGTTTGGAGCAATTATATTTATTATTATAGTGTTTATTTGAATTTTCATTCATCTATTTGCATTTTATCCTAATGGCTCTAGATCTTAATTAGTGGATTTACATTTTAGGTGTTTTTTTATGTAAGTGTACAATTAAATTTATATTGCTCAAAATTTCAACTACATTTTGGTGACCAAGGTGAGACATTCCCTCCCAATTTAACCCATTTTCATCTTATATGTGTTTTGGTAGCTCGCAAGGTTGACTAGATAGGATAAAATTCCATATTTTGATCAAATTTGCACACCCAGGTGAACTATGATATTACCTATCAATCACAACATTGCAATGGTAGTTTTGTCCCTAGAGTCATAGTTTTTTTGCTAACCTTGGTCTCTAACAAATTATATTTTTGTTAGTTTTAGTCATCTTGTAAAATCTCTACTTGGTAATCAAGATTTTGCCTCGAATGTGGTGATTTTGACATTTGACTAGTGGTTTTCCATTTAACCATTTGACCTAATCGCTAAATTTTTTTGACCTTGATAGGTTTTCACAATTCTTAAAACTCATGACTTTTCAAGTTATGGTATTATACACAAAGTTGTGGTTTTATTGTCTAAGTTGTGATTTTGTTTTTAATATATATTTGGACTTACATTCGGCTATGTATTAATCTTGTATTTTCTTATGTCTATGCCATTTTGCTTGCAGGGAAGAAATAGGATCATCCCATATCCATATTAAAAAACCATATCAAACAAAACTCCTTTTCCATACTACTTCAATATCATATATCATGAACTTGTGGTTTTACATTAATTTAAGCAATTTTACATAACTTTAGTGGTATTGTCTTGATCGACTCTTAATAATCTAGGCACTAGTTTAAAATTTAAATCAAATACATGTCTGGTCTTTATACATATTCTTATATATCATCACATATTTTTGTTCAGTTTTAACTCTAAATGTCAAAATCCTATTGATTTTTCTCATGTTACAAAATTGTTAATTGCAAAATCATGATTTTGCAATAAAAATCATAGTATTGCCTTAAATCTCATAGTTTTGTAGAAAACCATACAATAATCACTAGAATTTATCCCCTTTTTATAAAATTATGACTTTGTAATCATGATATTGTATAAAAATTGTGATATTTCACATTTTATTCATGGTATTTCATTGGTTTGACTATGTATCTATAGGTTTACACTGTGATGTTGTGATTTTGCTCTTTGCCTTCAAAATTGTCCTTTTAGAGTCATTTTTGGTGAAATTTGAGTCATTTCAAGATTTCATCAAGTCCCAAATTGCCTTTATAATCAATCAATATACCCCTTAACCCCACAAGAGGTGTTTTCCCTTGACCCCACTAGGTGTTTCTACCCTCAAACCCCCACATTGTGGCCCGCTCACCCAAAGAAGTTATAGAGCCAAATCAAAAAAAAATTTAGTGGTTTTTATTAAGGTTTATTAGACTAACATTTTTATCTTTTTAAGGGTGAATATAGTATCTATTTTTACTTGCTAACATCTTATTTTACAAGTCATATTTTTTTCTAACATCTTATCTTGCAGGTTATCCCTCAAGAGGGCCAAATCAAATGACTAATCATTTTCTTGCAAGCCACTTGTCAAAGACATTTTGGCATCAAAAAATTCATTTTTATGTAAAATCATTTTAATCACTTGTTTAAATCATGTGGTCTACATTCCTTTGTATATATTTTGTGTATTCTTGATCTTTTATATATCTCACATCCAATTAATTATTTAATTAATCTCTTTTTGGCCTGCATGTTTGTCATCTAAGAGTTATGGTGGTGTATGCTCTCCTCCTTGCATCCTTACCACAATTATTAGAGGATCAAAAACCACTAATAAACCCTCATATTTTAATTTTATAAGGGAAACATGATGTGGAATTTTTTGGAGGTACAAGATGACTGAGAGGGAGATTGAATCAATCAACCACTATTTCATTTCAATCCACTTAGCATTCATTAATTATCATTCATGAATCATCACAATAAGCATAATCACTTATACTAGCAACAAAACAAGGAGATCATATACAAATCATGAACATGAGAAACACACCATAACACATCATCTATGTGGGAAACCCTCATGAGGTATAAAACCCACTCACACCCTTTGGAATACTATCCTATAAAGAATGAAACAAGATTTAGTCAATCATCAACTTGACAAAGAGCACCAACCCCTAAGGATGGACAAGCACCCACTTGCCCTAGATGTTGAGCACCCACACAACACTTATGAAACTGATCTCCACCTTTTATATGATGTATTCTACATATGATGATGGACCTCTCTTTCTCTAACACCTACAAACCTGACTCTCTACCTCATATAAGCCTATTCCTCTTCTACATCACTCAACTATGCAAATAGGCCTATATAGCCTTGAAACAAGTAATCTAATAACTCACCACCTGCACACACGCATGCACACACACACACACACACACACACACTCTCTCTCTCTCTCTCTCTCTCTCTCTCTCTCTCTCTCTCTCTCTCTCTCTCTCTCTCTCTCTCTCTCTCTCTCTCTCTCTCTCTCTCTCTCTCTCTCTCTCTCTCTCTCTCTCTCTCTCTCTCTCTCTCTCTCCTCTCTCTCTCTCTCTCTCTCTCTCTAAAAAATTTACCTTATATTCAACATGATATTCTAATGGTTTTTATGGGATCTCATACCTCTACAAATCCTACTTATATTTTCTTCACTCATTCCATAATCTTGTGCACCCAAATAGGCCTAATTAGCCTTGCTTTTATACTTGACACTAGTTCAAACCCTCACTCAACCATACAAACACCTTATTTAATATTTTTATCATTATAAAGTATCAATTATAATACATTTCATATAAGTTACATCCAATCAATAGGATAGTCATACTTCAAATGGCACAACCATCTCACTATGCTTAAGCAATCAGCCCTCACTTAAGACACATATTACATTAAGATACTTTACAACATCAATAGCATTTGTTTAATGAGATAAACATTTTAGAAACATAAATAGGTATTATATTCCTTCTCCATGCATTTTAATCCATATACCACCCGCTCACCTTGTGAAGACACCAATAGGCCTTATACCCTCATTAGGTCTCATGGAGACCTAATACAAATAGGACTATCTTTCTCCCACTTAACAAAGTCTTCATGAACATTTTGAAAAAATATAAACACCCTTAAAACATGATAAATAAAATAACCTATGTTATTCATACCCATATAGAGATTTTATTTAATTTTTATAAGCCATTATGGCTCAAACCATTACAAGACACCTTCTTAGTCAACACATAGTCAAGCAAGTATGTGAGACCTCATATACTGTGAAAAACCTCTAATCATAATTTTGTATCTTTCATAAGATTAAAACTATGAAAATGAAAAAATCAACTCATTCAATGCATGACCCTTTGTTCATTCTACTTCTCACCAAGACATCTCCATCTTCATGACAAGAAACATAAGTAACTTTGCCAACTCCAACTTTGTCTTCATGAAAAATCAAAATGAGACACTTAGAACTTGATATCACCTTCAAACTACTTTAAAACATCTCCAATGAAATATCATCATGTCAATACATACTCTAATACCTTATTATGTCACTAAGACAACAATAAAACATCTCAAACCATGACCAAGCCTTAAAGAACACTAAAATAACCATATTTCAAGATTACTTAGCATCTTGTCAAGCTAACATGATAATCAACATTTCTAGGATATTGAGAACACTTTTAAGGCACATAAATAATGTTTAAAATTATTTGAATCATGTCTATACCTTGAAACATGAGATCAACAACTCTCTATCATCAAATACATTGGTCTTAGAGACCAATCTATCTTACACCCATGTTCTGATTTTGCCTTATAGGACACCGTCTTAAGCTTGAATCATGAATTACAAGTATGAAACAACACTATAGGAACATTGAAAACATTCCATAAAAGTATCATAGATATTTATAAACCAAATGAGATTCATTTACATCAATAAAAATCATCTTAGGGTTTATTATCACCAAACCCCATTATCACAGTCTTTCATGTCTTGGGATTAACCTTCACATATATAAGCAAATTAATCATGCAAGATGCATCTACATGAATAAATAGACATTAGGAACATATTCATTAATTTTTTATACAATCAATAATAGTGATTAAAATTACCAAATAACTCATCATGTCACTCAAGATTGTTATTTTCATAGACCTTTGAAATACAATCACCTTTCATAGAGATTTTCTTGCTCAAATGAACACATTCAGATCTCTCTCAAAGCATGTATTAGTAATATGATGAGTTATAATCATCATCCAATCATTATAACATCAAAAATAGATTCTTAGATGAGTTTTAAATCCTCTTTTTCTCAAACTAGGTTCATCATTTCAAACATAGATTGTAATAGTCAACTTTCAACTACATTAATTGCAACCTATACAAATGGTTAAACCTTCTAATCACTTTGAGATTCTTTTAAACAAAGTCCTCTTCAAATTTTCTTCTTACCTCACCTTGATATTAATTCATCCTTGTCTCATATAATCCATTATCTTCAAACTAGTTTCCTTTATGAAATTTGAATTTTCAAATTCCAACTATCATATTTTAATACAAAATTGGCTATGAAAACAAAGAGATTGACCTAGGAGACCAATTTTTCACTTGCATATATTTTGACATAAATCAATTCAAGACTTAAAAACTTAAACCACATGATCTCTCACAAGGGAATCCATCCACATACCAAACTGATCCTAAGACCTTCACATGTGTGAATGTTGATGTCATTAATCTGC